>JAEQBH010002754.1:0-415567 GCA_016808115.1 Tetrastigma voinierianum | reverse complement strand
CATTAGACATGTATTCACCGCCAGAATCAGAGCGCAAGACCTTGATGCTGATAGAGAATTGAGTCTCAAGGAGTGCAAGAAAGTGTTGAAAAACTGAAAAAACTTCACCCTTAGCCCGGAGGAAGTAAACCCAAGTAAAGCGACTAAAGTCATCAATGAAAGTAACAAAGTACTTGTAATGCACATGAGACACTACAGGTGCAATCCCCCAAACATCACTATGAATAAGCTCAAAACATTGTGAGGCACGAGATGCATGATGAGGAAAGGTAGAACTTTACTTTCGCAGAAGTTTGCATGATGTACAATCAAAAGAAAGATCAATAAGAACAATAGAAGTTAACATGTTTATTTCCCAATAACTGCACTAAACAAAGTACGAAGGACATCATAGTTTGTGGCCTAGACGTCTATGCCACATCTTATTGCCAGAACCAACAACATTACATGCAAATGAAAGTAAAGGAAAACTAGGAATAAAAGTGGAAGGAGAAACATGAAGAGGAAAGAGTCGTCCCACTTTAGGCCCCTTCGCGATCATCTGCCCTGACACTTGATCCTGCACAACACAACCAGAACGGGAGAAATGGACATTACAATTGTTATCAACCAATTGACCAATGTAAATGGGCATTTGTGGATAGGTTAGGGAGACACAAAACATTAGTTATGAAGAGGGAAAGATCACCATCAAAGACTGAATGGCAGAGAGTCGCCATCAACTGTTAATTTTTAGATTTCCACTAATTCTGATATTGGAAAGAGGAACAATATTAGTCATATGGTTAGAGGCTCCCGGAGTCAAAATACTATGGCTAAGAAACTTATGGATTACCCGAGAGACTAAAAGGGCAAAAAGGAATCGGATCATTTATCAGATCATTTCAGGAGTGAGTGTGGTCGGGTTTGCTATAATAAGAGGGAGCAAGAAGAGGAACAACAGTAAGGCAAGAAAATGCAAATGCAACTAGAGTCATGAGTGGAGGCATGATAAGCGCATCGCTTTCTTTCATGACAGATAAGTAGAGATGATATGACCATTTCATAAGAACTTCAGGACAATCCCAGCAATATACAAAAGTTTTACACCAAAGCACGAACAACACTACATGTCTCTACCGTATAGTCTCCCTCAGGCCGCATAAGCTAGAGGAACAAAAGCACCCAACGTGAGCCCCGATGTTCTATGGAAGCCCCCGAGTAATGATACGTTGCTCTTCACGGAAGAAGCACTCAAACAAGCATCTAGAGATGGGACAGATGACTCGCTCATCGATTAGAACGTGCAATTTCAAAGTCTGTCAGAATCTCACATCAAGAATTTGATCTCGCTTGTCGGTGGCATACTTCTAGACAAACAGAGAAATGAGGGAACATTAGCATAAACAATGTCGCAATAGTTAGCCCAAAGAGTTTGAAAACCAGAAAAATATTCCTCAACAGAGAGACTGTCTTGTGTGAAATTAGCCATCTCATACTCCAAATGAAAGCTATAGCGTAGGTTGTTCTCATTGTAAACCGTGTTAAGATAAGTCCACATAATGTTAGCTAGCTAGAGTAAGGCCTCAAATTGAGAACAAGGTGAGACTCCAACCGAGCTTAAGGAGCCAAGTCATAACCCGAGCATCATGAATTTCCCCACTTAGACAAAGCCCTGGTGACCTTGAGGTGCTGGAACACTCCCATCAATATGACCCCATAATTTTTCCTTTGACAAATAATTTAAATTGGAACTCCCAAGCTGAATAATTTTTACCAGTAAACCGAATAGGGAATGCTTCCAACTTATCTGATGACATGATGGACCAAACGCCGAAAATTATAAATTGTCAAAAGCCACAACCGAAAAAGGCGCTGGAAATAAGAGCAAGAATCAAACACCCGCAGACGACGCCGAGAACAAGAGAACACCACCAAGATGGAACCCAGAGTGCGCCGAACAAGAGAAACCCACAAAGCCAAGAGAAAAAATTATTCGAACAGACTAGAAATCAAGAACCTGGGCTCATACCATAGTCAAAACACATACGTAAAAATACGAAGAGAAGTTTCTTTGGAAAAGTTGCCTAGTCTCTCAAATTCCTAGTCTTTAGCATCTATACATGGTAAATTCCTAGTCTTTAGCATCTATACATAAATTCCTAGTCTTTAGCATCTATACATAAATTCCTAGTCTTTAGCATCTATACATGGTAGATTCCTAGTCTTTAGCATCTATACATGGTAACTAATATATACAGCTAATAATAGAGTCCCAAATTGCATAAACTCCTAAAATTGTATATGGTAACAGTAATACACCCAGAAAAGCTGATATTTAGTCTTAACACTCCTACAATTTCCAGATGCTACCTTACTAAACAAAACAAACGTGAAAAACCATTGTCTATTTCCACATTTTCTGAATCTTCCCTTGGCTACTAAGCAGCTCATTGAGCTTTAGGCTCAGTTTAGAAAAGCAAGGTAAGCTTTGTATGTTATCTTAGATTTGTCCCTATGATTGGCCCGATTACATATCTTCTGTTTTTAAATCTTCTATGAGGAACCATAGTTAGCATCAACTTACTGGTTTTGTATATCAAACAACTATCTTATGAGGTACTGATCCCAATTTGATTGGGTTTGTATTCTTAAAAGAGAATAGCGCTGATCTTACTATAAGGAACAAAAGATGAACAAAATCTGTGTTATCTGGTTTCTGGATTCTGTTATAGAATATCAACAGAGACCATTTTGTATGTGGCATTTGTTCTCATCAATGATTGAGCTAGCAGCAGAAGAAATATCACTAACAATGATGCATAACTTGAAAATTTTGGGAACTGGTGCCTTCAGTTTCCACAGCTAGGATGAATTCTGAAATCAGGGCTGGTGTATCTCATTCACCGAAATTGGAATACTATATCAATTGTTGATATTATATCATGTTGCTTCAACTAGTAGTAACACATTGAGCTTAATCCAAAAGGATTAACTATAACATTTTCTCTCAGTCTGAGCCTTTTAGGGGATCCTTGCACCACGAATACTAGATATTTTGAGTACTCAAATATAATCAGTATATGTTTGCAATTATGTAAGAAACTTGCACCGTTTCTTATATATATGGCCATAAACTCCGTAGATATGGCCATAAACTCTATTAGCATCTCTTGGTTCATTCTAGCAAACATGGTTCTCCAAGTATCAGTAAGTTTCACCCCTTTTTCCAAGTATATGAACTGACCACTGGAGCTTAAAGAAAAAATCCTTTTCAACTTTTATGCAAAGAGTTCTCGCTATTTTATGATTGAATACTCATTTGATTTTCACTTTCATGATTCCTTTTGTTGACTATATGCTGAAATGATATTTAGCCCGTTAAGAGTTATATCTTCTATGCTCTGCTCATGAGTTGGCATCCTTTTTCTGTACTCTAAGTTTCAGCACGCCATTATCATTGTGGTTCTGTTCAACTAAAACATTCATCCATTATTGTAGCTGGCGGTGAAATTCCATAATAGTGGGCAAACATGAGTTAATCTTTCATGTATCACTTCTACTCAAAGAGCCTTTGATTTCATACTTGGTTGGTCAGTGATGAAACCTATAATAAACAAACGAGTATCTAAACTTGAATTTTAATGATTTTATTATGGTTATATTCACTAGGATGTTAACTATTGGTATTCTAGAATTAGATTATCTTTTGCTATGGAATCAGAAGCCACATCTTTCGCCATGGTCCTCAAATCAGCAATGTCCTTGAAATGGATGTTATTACTGGTTTATATAAGTTATGTTTGGAACCTAGAAAGTGCTAGGGAAAGAACAAAAAACACTAAGGAAAATGATTTTCTCATGTTTGGTTTCACCTTGAAAAATATAACAGAAAATCAAATATAATCAACATTCCTCATAATTTTACGTATTTTTAAACTTCTTGGTCCTTATATAATAGAGCGAAACAAATAAAACGAGCTTGAATAAACATATAAAATTAATATATTAATTTTAAACCTATGTTTTTTATTTTGATCCAATTTTTCTTTCCTTTTCCTTATCTTTCTATTTTCCTCTTTATATTTTCCTTTCCTCAGTATTAATTTTTTGCGTTCCAAACGAAGCCATAATGATGTTCTTTACCCTAGCTTATTATTATTGTACTTGTATGAATGGAAAAGATTTGCACTGCTTGCACCACTGGAGTGAGAATTTTGTTTGATTGATCAGGTGAAGGGTAACTTGTGACTTGTTCCAAAGACAAACTCCCAACTGTTTTTTCGGTTCTAGGAGGTCTTGGGCAGTTTGGTATTATAACAAGAGCAAGGATTCCTCTTCAACATGCACGAAAAAGGGTAAGTGTGAAGCAATCAAATGAATAGTTAACATGATTTACAAGAATCGTATGAATGGAAAAGATTTGCACTGCTTGCACCACTGGAGTGAGAATTTTGTTTGATTGATCAGGTAAAGGGTAACTTGTGACTTGTTCCAAAGACACAAACTCCCAACTGTTTTTTTCGGTTCTAGGAGGTCTTGGGCAGTTTGGTATTTTCAACATGCACGAAAAAGTGTAAGTGTGAAGCAATCAAATGAATAGATAACATGATTTACAAGAATCAAATGTTGGTAAATAAAATGTGAAGCAATTGTCAACGATGGATTTTGTTGATTATTTGGGCTTAGGGTATATTTGAGATATTGTGAAAATTGAAAATGTTACCTTTCTGATTTCCATGCCTAGTATTCTTCATGACTCACTATCCATCCGTTTGTCACTAACATTCTGCTTTTTATTATTATTTTTTTGGTTAAAGAGAAATGGAGAATTTATTATCAACTAGAAGTTTATTCATTGATAATATAGGTGTAAAACTCGGGTAAATTTGAATTTTCCAAAAGGCAAATCAAGTTGTTAATTGTGCATTGTGCTGAAAACCTAAAAAAATTTTAGATCTCGGATGACAAAATAGACCTCACTGTTGGATTCGTCTCGCGAAATCTAGTTACACACATGAATTTGTCAATTCGGGCACAAATAAATTTTCTACTGTTTTCAAGGGGACAAAAGCCTACTGACCCCAAAACGATATTTTTAAGAAAAATATTTGAAAGTGGAAAATAATTTAAATAAAGTTTATGTAAAATAATTTGAATTCAAACTGGGATGAAGTAAATTGTTTCGGGACAAAAACAGACCCGAACAAGTCGTGGACACGTGGCGGGACATGGGCAAAGTCCTTAAGTTATGGATAAGGTTAGTAAAAATCAGATTTTGGGGGGAAAATAGCTCATTTTTTGGTTGGGACCATGGGCAAGCAAGAGGGAGAGAAAGAAAGAGTCCAAGACTACTTTCTTCGATCCTCGGAGTTTCGTCGGTCGGAATTTATCAGGCAAAAAATTAAAGTTCATCGTCTCGACGAGGGCTACGCATGTGTACCAAAAAGGAGGGATTTCACTGAAGATCCAAATGAGGAGTTTTGGGGAAATCAATGTTTTCGGGTTATGGAGGTGTTCTTGAATTCTCCTACGTTTCTACTATGCTTAAAGAGGTAGGGGCTCTTCCTACTTTGGTTTATTTCCAACCTTAGAGTTGTTTTAAAAGAGTTTGGTTGTGTTGATGCCCTAAGGGGTTGTTTGGCCTATTTTAAACGACTTTAATGGTTGTTTTGTGGCCCGTTTGGTGAATTGATTTGTGGTTGTGTATAGTATGTCCCAAAAATTGTTTAGGGTTTGTTTGGATTAAAAAGAATAATCCAAACTGTTAAGGACCCGTTAATCGATTGCGGGCTAGTTTAAAAGCTTGTTTCATTCGCTTTTATGACCGCTTTAAGGGCCGCTTTGGGGTCAAGTAGGGCGCTATGAGCATTTTATATGTCACATTTGGCCTTGAGAGTTAAAGTTATTATTACTTGATTTTGTAATAACATGATTTGGTTAATTATTGTTTTCTAAATGTTGATATATGTGTGCTTATATATTGACATTGAACTGAATGTTTGTTTTGGAGATTATATGCATATAATATAATTTTCCATGATACATGGTAAAAATGTATGAGTTAAATTGTCCATATAGCATTCATCACATATGTGGCATGACATTGACATGCAATGGCGCATCGCATTGCATATGCACTGAATATCAGATTACAAAAAGAGCTTTGGTTATGACAAAGAGGGAGGAATTTAGGTTATAAATTTTGTTGATTCCTAACACCTACCATGGCATGAATCACATACGGGATGGTTCGTGCCGTTCACATGGACCACTCTCGGGACCTCAAGAGGCCAGACCAGCCTCCACTAGCTCTAGTAGCCTCAAAAGGCTAGAGAACTCGTTTGGGAGGCCATTTCCCCACTTTTGTTTTGATTTTTCCTGTTTTATTTTATTTTATTTTGAGTTCTTTAATTTTTCTTTATATTTTCTTAATATTTAGTTAATCTTTGTTTTTAGCTTAATTTTCAATTTTTTGCAATTTTTCTTAATTTTTTATGTGTTTATTTTTGCGCTTTATCAAATGCGCAATCTACATAAATTTCGCAACCGTCCTGTAGCAGCCTGTACGGAAGGCTCCCCATAACATGCACAATGGAGTTCAGGTGAAAAAAAAAAAGGCTTTTCTTTTATATATATATATATATATATATATATATATATATATATATATATATATATAATAATATATATTTTTTAAAAATTTAGTTTGTATAGTGTTAAAATATAATAATAATAATTTTGGTCTTTGAGAAATTTTTTTTTATTTTTTTTTTCAAAAAAAAAAAAAATAATTTAAAAAAATCGGGACGTTGCGAATTTTCGCAACCTGCAGCACCTCCATTTTGTTTTGCCTATAACTTTCTCATCCGAACCTCGCTTTTGTATGTTCTTGTACTGTTAGAAAGCTTAGAGAGTTTAGAATCTAAATATAATCAGAAAGAACACTTTTGAAATTTCTATAAAGGCAAAATTTTCAAAATGCTCCAACTTGTCACTTTTTTCCTCTTTTTTCTTCTCCTAACTTGTTCATTTGAAGCCCAAACGAGTAAAGTAAGGTGCCTAAGTGGAAAGCTTCATGGAAGTCTCCCATTCAGAAATGGTTAATACTTCATCATGAGGGGTATCACTTCCTCCCTTAAATTTATCCCATAGCCACATTGAGGACAATGTCACTCAGCGGGAGAGTTAAGGAAGGAAGTGTTGTTTTATGTTTTTGAGCAAGTCTATTTTGTTAAGTTTAATGACTTTCTATTTAGTTCTTGAATAGTTGTTTTTTTTGTTTGTGAAGCTGTTAGTTTGTTTTTGAAAAGCTGAAAATATAGTCATTTTTTTTTCATATAATACATACTATACAACTTCACTTTTTCGATCAGAAAAACTTGCACCCATTTTTTTGTGTCTGCCTAGCTTGCGCTTGAAAAATTAAAACACCGTCCAATTCTATTGATGTTGGGACGGGTTCCATGCCTGCCGAGTGAATGATCTGGCCAACTCTTTGTTGTTTTCGAACTTTTTTCTTCCACCTCTAGCTAACCACACAAGGTGCACATCAGGTTTCAACAATAGGCTGAAGAATTGCCTAACCTCCTAAACTTTGCAAAACCTAGTTTTGTTGACTACCTTTAATAGGTTAAGGACCCCCATGAAAAGAAGGCCAATGTGTCTTCTAAATAAAAAGAAGTGAAAAAAAAAAAAAACAAGAAAAGAAAAAGAAAAAGAAGAAAATTGCAACGCTTTGCCTTGAAACCCGAGCATGGTTCGAGGGGTATATGGTGAAAGTCTTTAAAGCCCTATGGCCCTAAGCCACCGTCAGAGTGTGGACGGGGCGAGGTTTAGCGAAAGAGGTGCCGGAGTTTCAAATCATTCGAAGTCCCGTGAAACTCAAGAGTTAGTGGTGGAAAGATCCTTATGACTTGATGCCCAAGCCTTAATTGGTTGGGAGTCATCTGAGGATCCCCTCGCATGGACTTTGGTGAGGTCGGATTCTCAAAGATACATCCCTACAACACAAAAAGAGTCAGGGAATAAGAGTGCCGGTCCCGACCCATTTAGGCTGGTTAGTGTCCCAGGCGGAGGCAAGAGCTTGTCGGGGGAGTGCGCTTTAGCGCTATTGTCGAGAACTCGATCAAACAAACACTTAGGTTTTGTGGAAGTCTCTCGGTTGATTCACCGAGATGGAGGCTCTTTGATACTCAATTCGTATGACATTCATTCTCTCGAGATAGTTATTAAAGTAAAGGTTTCAAGTGATCTACGAGGGTTAGGCATTACTCATTCACAACCTTTTGAAATATCATTTTGTGAACATAATTTTTACTTTGTTTTGACGGCTTCCTTCTTTCTTTCATCGCTAAGGGACTAGCAATGCGTAGGTCGGGTGTGGATTAGTTGCTCAAAAAGTTATTTCGAGTCTTGTTTATCAGAGGTTTTCAGCACTTTTGTTTATTAATCGTAATTAACCCGATTTGCACATTAAGGTCCCTACTATTCTACGATCTCATTTCCTAGGGCTAATTTCAGAAGCCTTGCAAGCTTTTATGCCAAATTAAATTGTCGAGTCAATCCAAGCACGAAGAATTCAGTCAAACTCAGTGATTGCGCATCAGACCAAGGAAAGAAGAGCTTAAAATGCCAAGAAATTGAGCCAGAGATATGTGCTGCGAATTTTCAACCTCGTGAATTCGCAGTTGCAAAATTGCTTCCTACCGCTATCGTTTGCCTATGCTACTATTCCTTCTCGTCTGCTTGACTTGTTGACGTTGTTCCTTTTGGTTTTCTCTCTATTTTATCCTCAGAATAGCTTTCTTTGATTTTGGTTTTTTTTTTTTTTTTTTGTAATTTTGCTCGCTGTGGCAAGATATAAGCCTCACGTGACCGTAATCGAAGACAAATTTTCGCTTCATTAATAAATCATGGAAGCTTCGCTCTCCCGCTCTTTTCAATTTTCTCTCACCTTCTCTCATTTTCTCTCATTTTCTAGGCAAACAAACAATTCTCCGAGGATGACAACTTGAAGATGAGCTTAAGCAAAACCCTTTCCTCCTTTGAAGCGAAGGTCATAGGTATAGATCTTAAGGCTACCGAGGGTTTCATGTTTCTCACACTACGTGTACCATCGGCGCTTTGTGTTTTGAACTCTAGGTTTAGACTCAGATTCACTCTCAGAATGACTCAGATTTGGTAATCTTAGGGTTCAAGTGATGCTTATTTGCTATATCCATCGAGATTCATTAGTTACCCTATTAATCATTGTGCGTGAGTCGTGGAGAATTGTTTTTCATTGTCGGAGACCACTGATGCTCAGTGAGTACCATTTTTCAAAGGATAATTATTAAGGGTTAGGTTTTATAGCTAAATGAAGATCCGGTTCGGGAGATGACTATAGGTCATCCTCCCCAACGCGAGGAAAGAACCCTAAAACCCTCAGTTGCCCTAGGAATCCAACCCCAATGACCTAACACTTCAAGGGGTTCTATTTTACATTTTTATTTATTTTATTCTCTGTTTGCAACCTACCAAACCTCACTGTTTTTACCAAACCTGAAAATCCAAACCAAATTCACCATTTTGGCCTTCACTGTAAATCATTTGTGCAAAGAAAACCCATCCCTAAGTTCGAATTCTAGAATCAGCTATACTCGCAAGAGTTTCATATATCAGCAGGAGGAATTTAGGTTATAAATTTTGTTGATTCCGGAACACCTACTGTGGCATGAATCACCTGGTGATGAGTATCTTAAATAATCATTTTATCGTCATATTTTGCTTAGCTTTTAGGAGTTTTATGAAATAAATGAGTGTCATAATGCTCTTGTTTCTCAATTTTGTGATTCACAACCATCGGCGGAAATTGAGCAAAACCCGAAGAAAATCAAGTACCATCAGTGCAATCTACTAACAAACATGTGATATTATCATCTACATGATGTCCTCCCATGGATCCTTCATAGGCACATTTTAGACTTCGAGGGCTTTTTGTAAGCTCTAAGATCTCGCAATTCGAAGTTCGGATGAGCAAGATACGACATGGGGAAGTGAAGGGACAAATTTCTGGATTAAGCGTGAGTTACTCAAGCTAAAGCGTGAGAGCACTCACACTACATCGTGAGTTGGGTTGGATAGTTCTAGTAGCTTATTGAGCAAGGACGAAAGTTGGCCTTAGTGATCCGACGGTGCTGAGTGGAAGGGTTGTCGCTCAACGGATAAAAGTTACTCTAGGGATAATAAGTTGATCTTCCCCAAAAGCTCACATCGATAGGAAGGTTTGGCGCCTCGTTGTCAGCTCTTCGCCACTTGGGGTTGTAGTATGTTCCAAGGGTTGGGCTATTCTCCCATTAAAACAGTACATGAGTTGGGTTCAAACCGTCATGAGACAGTTTGGTCCATATCCGGTGTGGACGTTAGAGCATTGAGAGGACATTTTCTCCACACTACAACATAGATGTCAAGGCCCATGTTTTATCGAAGCCCATTTCCTCTCTTTCTTGGTTTTCGCTTTATAAGAGAAGGAAATTAAGGCTTTTAGGTGGGGCGGCGGGGTGGTGTGTGGTTTGTGGAGGCAAAAAGGGGATTCTCTTGGCTGCAAAGGAGAAGACCCTTTGGGTGGAAACACCCAAAGGCAATTCTCTATTGGGAGAAATCGGTTCTTGGCCTTGAAGAAGAAGAAGAAGAAGAAGAAGAATAAGGAGATTTAAAGAGAAGAAATGGGTTTCATCTACACTCTTCTCCACTTTTCTTGCTTTTCCTTATTTTCTTTGGTTCTATTTCTCCTTTCCATGAGCTACTCTCATTTTCTAGGGTTTTTGATGTAGTTTGACAATGAACTATGGTGTGGTGCTTTAATTTGTAAATCTTTGAACTTGAATCTCATTATATTAAATGTTTTATTCTAGTCTTTATGCTTGTTGATGATTGATCTCCATTAACATGATTTGTGACATAATTTGAGATTGAGAAGTGATAATTAGGTTAGACCATGAATAGAATGTCATGTTTCACCATATAATAGAGATATTTGTGAGTTACATGTGGCTTTATGGATTATAATGCTTAATGCCTCCTTAGTTATGATGGTTTAAGGTATAGTTACAGTATAACCTTTTCCAAGGGTAGATTGTTATTGTTTGAAAAAAAATATCATGTGCTTAGGTAAAATCCACCATTAATATATGATTGAGACATCATTGAGACCATTTTGAATCTTACAATAGGAATTTGTTTGATGAAATAAAAACCCTAGGCTTTCTTGTAATTACATTTTCTCCTTGCATATAAGAGACGTTAGTTTAGGATTTCTTTAGTTAGTTCCATTTCAATTTCCCCTTCGTGTAAATCTAAATAAAGATAGGACTATTCTAATTTCGATAATGAGTAACCTTATCCTCGTAGGACGATACACATACTTTTATTATATTACTTGAGGTGACATGTGCACTTGCGCATATATACACACACATATTTTATGTAGCACATTTTGAGCCTATCTGGTTTTTGCGCCATTGTCGGGGATTAGGCTTTTTGCTAATATTGATACAAAGTAGACATTATTTACTTTGGTGTTAGTTAGTTTTGTTTTATTTTCATTTTCTATTTTACTTTGGATTTGTATTTTTGTTTTATAGGAGCTTAACTCATTATGGATGCTTTTACTGATTCAACTACTCAAGCCACTCTTGCCAATTTATTAGCTTAAGTGAATTTTCTTACCAAACAACTTTAGAATGCACAATTTTAGAATGCTAAGTTTGAGGCCAATGATGTTCAAGTATACCCTCCCTTCTATAGGTATTGTAACAGGCCTTATATGAGCATAGATTGTCAAATGGAGAATCCATTTGCATAAGCTCATCCACCTCAACTTCCACAAGGAGAAAATTTAAGTATAGTGGAAATGGCTAATGCTCATGCCAAATTTATGGATGATGCTAAGAAAAAGGTTTACAAATCACTCTTACAAGGAAATTTTCTTAGCACCATTAAAGAGAATCCGCAAGAAGAAGATTTGGAAGTTCATGAGGATGTCACCTTGAGAAGTGGGGGAGAAATTGAAGAGGTAAATGAAAAAGAGGAAGAAGAGGTTGGCGAAGAGTTAATTGAGAAATGAAGAATTAAGATATTTAAACCCTTTCAAAAAACCGAAGTGAGAATGGCTAAGTTGAGACAATTCAAGATGACTCGCATTCAGGCAAGAGGAGTTTCCAAGTTAAGACAGACCGTATATTTTGGAGGTGGAAGAGCCCATAGTTTCATGGCATGATATTGAGGGAACCTCGATTGTGGACATAGTGATCAAATCATTTGAAGAGGATGTGCTCAAGCTACTAAAGGGGCATTATTACTCCTTCCTAGAGAAGGATGGGGGACAAGAATCCCCAAGCGTTCCGTAGTTGGTAGAGTCAAGATGGACTCAAAAAAAATGAGCAGCTTCCTGGGAGGCAACCCAAGCTTAGTAATGTTTCTTTTTCCCTTTTCTAGTTTTTTCTAGTTATCTTTAAGTTTGTTTTTGAATAAAATTTTGTACTTTATATCTTGTTTTGTTTTGTTTTGTGATTTTTAGGTTTTTGGAAGTCCTAAAGTTAGTTCTAAGGCAAGAGAAACTGGATGATCTAACTTGATCATCTTCAGGGGAGTCCTCTCTTCCTGCTTGGTTTTCATGATCTATTTCATTGAGGAATTGTTTTATTCAAGTTTGGGGGGACAAATTGTGGTAGAATCAACTTTGGATTTCCTTAGTATCTTGTGTTATGCATATTTGTGTTTGTGTTTAGTTTAGTTCAAGAAGGTTTGTTGAGTTTATTTGCATGTGCTTTTTCTTTCGCGGGTTGTTTTGTGTCTCATGTGAGTTGGTTTGTTAATAATTGTTTGGAGAATGCTTTGACATTGTGCTTAAAATCTTTGTTTATTTGGCCAAAACTTGGTATACCATCAAATTTATGTGATCTAAGATTGAGTGTATCTAGTGGTTGTGGGCGGCTTGATTGTAGAGCCTTTGTGTTTTTCTAAGAACCTCTTCTTAATGGAACTCGTGCACACTTATCACTACTACTACTACCACTCAAATCCTATCTGACATCGAGGGTTTCTACTTTTCTTCTCAAACTAAACTTACCTTGAGAGACCTTAACTTCCATAGTATTGGGACACCTCAATAAAGAGGGTCAATGAGCCCCACATTAGAAAAAACAAAAGAACAAGAGAAAAAGAAATAGAAAAAGAAAAAATGAAAAATAGATAAATAAACGAAGGTTCCAATCTAATCCGTGGCACATGTCGTAGGGTTTTCAGTTTCCACGTCCCAAGCCAACTAGTTGGGAGTCATTGGCTTCATTGTCCATTATATGGGATAGAGGATGGTTTAGTCTCACAAGTAGGTGCTTTGATTTTCTAGTTGAGTGTTCAGGGTGAAGTTTGAGGGGAACTTAATGCTTGTTACCCTTAACCAACTAGTGGGGAGTCACCAATGGATCCCCCTTACATGGACACTTTTCTAGAGCGCCTTAGCATGGCATCATACTTTCTAGTTTCAGTATTGAATGAAAGGTGCATTCTTAGCATGTTTTTGTTATTGTCTTTCAAATGAGTGAGTTGAGTTTGGTTGAAAAGTGTCTTGGAACCTCCGTCTACATTTGAGATTTAACATGTAACACCCCGAAATATACCCTAGCAGTTTTCGGACTTGTTTAGGGTATATTAAAAGTTAAATAGGAATTTTCGGAAATAAATTGAGAAACCCGAAAGCTTACAAGATACAAGGGCAATCTTGTAATTTGGCAAAAAGGATATGAAACATAAAAGAGGGGTTAAACTAGAATATGCATAAGTTGAATTTCAAAAAAGGAAGAATCCAAGGATCAAAAAGACACGAAACTAACCCAAAAATGGGTTTTTGAGGGCCAAACAAGGCCTAAGGATATTTTGGGATTTAAAGACCAAAAATTGGTCTCATTTGGAGAAGAGCAAACCGTGAAGGGAAGAAAAGAAGAGAAGAGGAAGAGAGGAAGAAGAGAAGAAGAGGAGAAGCCAAGATCAAGCAAAAAGGTATGGAACTTTGGATTTTTTGTATGGAACTTTAGACTCTTGTAGGAATTTCCATACAATTGCATGATTAGTGGCTTGCCCAATCTAGGGTTTGATAAAAGTTCATCCTCAACATATCCCTTGTTGGTATTTGATTTCTTTCAGGGGTTTGGATAGGATTTCATCCTAACCCAATGTGCGGGTAAAAACCCCAAATGTACAAGAAATACATGGAATCCTCCCACGAGGTCGGATTTATGGATTAATTGTAAAGTAAAGGAGTCAAGAAACAAAACCCCACAACCTTGTATTTATTGGTGTAAGGTTATGACCCATATTAGATTTATTTTGGGAGAAAATCATGAAAGGTTTTGATGAAAGATATGTATTGAATGATGATTTGAGTAGAAAAGAGATTATAAGATGAATTTGAAATGGTTTTGAGGTGTATATGAAGTATAGAATTGAATTGGGTATCAAAAATATGGAAAAAGGGGAGAAAAATACACATTCTGGACATTTTTGTGACATGTACTGGTACACCCTGAACATGTACCGTACATCTTGTGTTCGGTCGTTTTTGTCACATGTACCCGCACATGTTAGACATGTACCGGCACACCTCGCTGCCTGCTCCCGCTCGACCAGTTTTCTCGATTTTGGCCATAACTTGCTCATTTCTTATCCGATTTGAGTGATTCAAGTGGCTACGTAAAATAGACTTCAAGGAGAACAAAACTTAAAGAATAGGAATTGCCAAATTCTGATCCGAAGTGGCCTAAAAAGGCACTCAAAGTGGGGCCATGTGCAAGCTAAATTCTGATTTCAGTTTTGAACATAGAGTAATCCGGGTTGTTTCGGACGTAACTTGAGTTTCGGTGTTCGAATTGGGTGATTCCAGTTGGAATAGAACCCTTAGAACCTTAGCTTTAAATGAGTACAAAGACCTAGTGTCAAATATGAAGTTAGAACCCCAGAAAAATTAGTAATACAAGCTGTCCCTAGTGTAATCGGTAAATTGACTAGTTGGCATTAAAAATGCCATAACTTTACTTTGGATGATCCAATTGATTGATTCCACTCCAAGCAAAGTAGATTCATAGAGGAATAAGAATATATGAATAATGAGGTGTGATTCCACATACATCATACTTCACAAGAATATGGCGCCATATAATAGGAAGGAAACAAGGAAAAATAGAAAATGAAAATGTAAAAGATGTGGTTCATGAAACATGAAATGATTATGGAAATGAAAATGAAAACGAATTGAAACATAATTGTAATATGAGAGGTACTATGTCATGAACACATATTGTGGTTAAGTGATATATGATTATTATCACATATAACCAGAAAATGATAACAAATGATAGGAGTATACATGAATGAATATGTGAATGAGTGTATGAATGAGTATACGTGAATAAGTATACGTAAATGAATTTAAGGAATGAGAGTACACATGAAATGAGTATACATGAAATGAATATGTGAATGAGTGTATGAATGAGTATACGTGGAATAAGCATACGAAATGAATTTATGAATGAGTATACATGAATGAGTATACGTGGAATAAGTATGAATGAGATACGGAATGAGCATAAGAATGAGTATATATAAAATGGATCACATGAATGAGTATGTGATTGAGAACACCTTGAAAAGATAATACGAAAGTGAATATGGAATTGAAATGTGATTATGATCTACTATAATGCTAATTGCAGCTATATATATAAGCATATATATATTGATTTGAATGATTGTTATTTGAAATGTTTGTCATACATAAATGATACATGAAGACAAAATGCGATTGTGACTTGCTATGAATGCTTAATGGTAAAATATATATAGTATATATATATATATATATATATATATATATATATATATATATATATATATATATATATATATATATATATATATATATATATATATTATTTGAATGATTGTTATTCTAAATGTTCATTACACGTATGCATGTGTGCGTGTATTTGAACTATAAGTGAAATTACTGCATAAGAGTAAATCGATTTGAAATGCATTATTGAATGACCAACATGACGGGATTCACCAACTGAATTCGTCATGAAGGTAACCGTATTTGTTCAATGCGAAATCACATTGCGCCGAATGACAAGATGCAAGGTGATTCCCAAGTGAATTTGTCGCGAATGCTCTAATTTCTATAGCCATATGTGAGACGGTAATAATTAAATGCGAAATCACATTGCTACTCGAATGACAGACAGTATGTGATTCCCAAGCGACCGTCAGAATGCTTCCATTTCATAGCCATATGTGAGATTCGTAATAATTGAATGCGAAATCACATTGCTACCGAATGACAAACAGTATAGATTCCCTAAGTGAATCTGGCTGAATGTCACTCTATACCATATGTAGACGATAATAATTGAATGCTTACATCACATTGCTACCGAATGACAAACAGGTAGGATTCCAAGTGAATCATTGGCCGTGAATGCTCCACTTCTATAGCCATATGTGAGACGATAATAATTGAATGCGAAATCACATTGCTATCAATGACAAATTGTATGTGATTCCCAAGTGAACTGCCGTGGAATGCTCTAATTTCCTACAGCCATATGTGAGACTAAGACAATTGGAGTGTGAATCACATCACAATGAATGATAAATAGGGCAGGACTCCCAAGTGAACTGTCAGGAATGCCTAATTTCTTATAGCAATATGTGAAAATCACAACCTATATTTAAAATGACATTAAAAATTGTATTGTTTATATCTTTACATTTATAATATATTGTATAAAGGCATTATTTTTGGTAAATGTAATTTTTATTAAATGTGGAATGTTATGGTCTTTTGAATTTGTGGTGGTTATGGATTGTCTAAAAGAAGTAAGCTGCAATTAAAAGTTTAAATAGAGTAACACAAATCAAAATGTTTTGGGAAGATAATTGAAATGCCTGAGTAAACTGCTCCACTTTGATCCGCCAACCCGTCAAGTCGTGATTCGGTCACGAACACTTTTGAAAATAAAATTTAATAAGACGAAATAAATGTTTTGATTGAAAACGCTTATAAAACCGGGCTCCGCTGATCCGCCAACCCGGTCATAGGGATTCAACGCGACACTTTTGAAAATGAAAATTTAATAAATTAAAACGAAAAAGGGGATTTAATCTACATCCGTATCATGAAATGTAATTTCAAAAGGGAGTTGATTAATGGCTTCGGCCGAGATAATGATAAGAGTCTAATATATATTGGTATTAGTTGATTTGACCCTGTACGAAATTGATATGACTTGATCTGTCTGAATTGCCATTGTATACGTATAAGTTTACTTTAAATATGATTTGATCTATCATACATGTAGTAAATATGAGTTACAACCTGTAAAAGACATGACACAGGGAAGTAATATGAACAAGATAATGATAAGGAATCTGAAAAGATTAAAATCTACATGTATAATATGAGATGAGTTAGAAGTCATATAAGAATAGGCTTCGTTATATGCATAAGTAAAAGTGAATGTAAAAAGATAGTGACGACGATTTTTGTTATTGGTCGTTACTGTCTATATGTTCCCACTAAGCGTAAAGCTTAGCACAGGTGTTCAACTGCAGGTATGAAAGAGGGAGATAAAGAGGATGTGACATTCCACAAGGTTGGCTATCTTAGATAGGGTGCCTCACTCAAGACCGTTTTCCGCAATCTCCATGTTTGTATTAGATATGTACATGTATAAGTAATTGTATAAGTAATTAGACTTAGTATATGTGTATAAATTTTAATGATACCATTCCTGGTGTTCATTTTGTAAATGTAAATGATTGTTGGTTATTACAAACTTGTTTGGGTACCATGTATATAAGTGCAGCCTATGAAAAAAAAAAAAAAAGGTAAGAAGTCCCAGTATATGGTTTCGCACCCCGAAACCGGGATCGGGGGCGTGACATAACATACCATTTTCACCGAGTTTCTTTAGGAAGGATTCATTGAGAAATTAAGAGCAAAGCTTGCCTTGATCACCATGCACATAGATGCCTTGTCTTTAAAGATTTTAAATGTGTTGGGATCCCATGTAGGCTATATTATTTCCATAGAACTTTTTCATGGTATTCTCCTAGCTTGTTGGTAGCACCATTCTCTACTCATATATATTTTAATGTTTTATATATATGTGTGTTTTTCCTTTGCTTGAGGACAAACAAAGATTTAAGTTTGGTTTGTGATGAGTATCTTAAATACTCATTTTATCCATATGTTTTGCTTAGGTTTTAGTAGTTTTATGAAATAAATAAGTGTCATAATGCTCTATTTTCTCAATTTTGTGATTAGGCCAACCATTGAGAGGAAATGAGCGAAATCGAAGAAAATTTGGCAAAGTCATCATGCAGGCGCAACAAACATGTGATATTCTTGTCTGCATGATGTCCTCCCATGGCTCTCTCATTGGCATGAGCACATTCCAGACTCCGAGGGATTTCCATAGACTCCAAGATCATGTGATTTAGAGTCTGAATGAGCAATATACAACATGGGGAAGTGAAGGGACAAATTTCCGAATTAAGCTTGAGTTACTCATGGTTTAGCAAGAGTGCCCTCACGCTTTAGCATGAGTGTTCTCATGCTTTAGTTGAGTCCACTCATGCTACAACGTGAGTTGGCTTGGATAGTTCTAATAGCTCCTCATTTTCTCCACACCATAGCGAAGATTTTCCACAGTGTAGCATGGATGTCGGGGCCCATGTTTTGCCGAAGCCCATCTCCTTTCTCTCTCTTTTGGTTTTGGCTTTATAAGAGAAGGATATTAGGGTTTTTAGTGGGGGAGCCTGTGGAGGCAAATATGGGTCTCTTTCGGGTCGTTAAAGAGAAGACCCTTCAGGAACACCCAAAGGCAATTTCAGGGAAACCTGCCTCGCCTTGAAGAAGAAGAAGAAGAAGAAGAAGAAGAAGAATAGCTGAAGAAGAAGAAGAAGAAAAAGAAAAAAGAAGAAGATTTGAAGAGAAGAAATGGGTTTCATCTACACCCTTCTCATTTTTTCTTGTTTTTCCTTATTTTCTTTGGTTGTATTTCTCCTCTCCACAGTCTAATGTTTTTGATCTAGTTTGACAATGAACTATGGTTTTGTGCTTTAATTTGTAAATCTTTGAACCTTGAATCTCATTATATTAAATGTTCTATTATAGTCTTCATGCTTGTTGATGATTGATCTCCATTAACACGATTTGTGACCGAATTTGAGATTAAGAAGTGATAATTAGGTTAGACCATGAATAGAATGTCATGTTTCACCATAGAATAAAGATATTTGTGGGTTACATGTGACTTTATGGATTCTAATGCTTAATGCGTCCTTGGTTATGATGGGTTGAGGTAAAGATACAATATAACCTTTTCCAAGGGTAGATTGGTATTGCTTGAGAAAGAATAGCATGTGCTTAGGTGAAATCCACCATTAATATATATATGCTTTAGGCAATAAGGCCATTTTTAATCTCACCATAGGAATTTGTTAGATGAAATCAAAACCCTAGCCTTTCTTGTAATTTCATTTTCTCTTTGCATATTAGAGACTTTAGTTTAGAATTTCTTTAGTTAGTTAGTTCTCCATTTCAACTTCCTCTTTGTGTTAATCAAAATAAAGATAGGATTATTCTAATTTATATAATTATTAACCTAATCCTCGTGCGATGATACTCATACTTTTATTATATTATTTGAGGCTACACATGCACTTGCGACTATAGGCACACACATTTTGTATAGCTCATTTCAAGCCTATCACTTGGCTTTATGTATTTGTGCATAAAAACAGGACAATCATCCTTGTTCAAAATTTTGAAGTACTTGTATTTACAGTTTTTATATTGGGATCCCAGAACACATCGAACATGGATTCATCCATATCTTCACAGACATGTAGAGGTAAATAGAAATTCATGCTGTGAGAGAAGGAGAACTCTTTAATAATAGGCAGGGATGGTGGTCCCCACAAAATTTGCAAGTTGTCGCACTACCTCAGCTTATCTCAGCCGCCCCAAGCATTTCCACATTATGAACTCTCCTTCTGTCCACCGTCACCTTAATTTTCAAGCTAATTCTTCCCCTGTCTTGATTGTCTTGTTTGATTTGATAACTTTATTGTGTGCTTCTATTTGTCTATATATTTTTTTCAGAAAGAAAAAAAATTAAAATTTTTGATTAGAAAATTAAAGTAGAGGAAATCTCACAAATTTTAAGAGACAATATTAATATTATAAATATTTTTCCAAATATGATACATATATTCATTCTAATTCAATAAGATGCTTATTTTAGCGTTTGAGGCTTGACTAAAATGATAAAGAAGTAGAAAGGGGTTAGGGTTGATCCTAAATTCGAATAATTGTAATAGAGGAATTCCAACTTAATATGCAAAGTGAATATAAATCAATAAAATAAGATACTTACTGCTTAGGACATGTTTGATTCCCCGCTTTCTCGAAAAATTGTTTTATGTCTCTCTAAAAACAAGGAGAACATAAGCCACCCACAATTTTATTCTAAAAAACATAGAGAAATTTAATATAGAAACTTATTTCTCATGTGTTAGAGAAATGGATTGTTGTTGGATGAACAAGTACCAAAGGTCTAAGGATTAGGGAATGAGGTTGAATACTTCATCTCATTTGCATAAAAAAATTCAACAAGGAAGATATCAATTAGATGCCCTTGCCTACAATGTGGGAATTTGATATTCCACACTCCTCAAATCATTCGAGACCATTTGTTTTTCTATGGATTTGATCAAAGTTATCTTACATGATGTTGGCGTGGGGAAGTAGGTCCAAGTAGTGGACCAACAACTATAAGGGCAAAACGTTGTAATAAAAATAAGTTCTTTGGTGATGTGGACTACACAATTGAAATGGTTAAAGCTACGCATTATGATTTTCAAGTTGATCTAGAAATTTTCAAGAAATTACTTAATGATGTTGAGAAACCTTTATATCCAAGTTGTAGAAAATTTACTAGTTAAACTATACAATTTTAAAGCAGAATGTGGATGGTCAAGCAAGGCTTTTTAGAATTATTAGGATTGCTTGGTGAAATGTTGCCTCTCAACAAATGAGTTGCCACCATCTATGTATGAAGCAAAGAAGACTTTGAATGCATTGGGAATGAAGTATGAAAAGATATATGCATGTCCAAATTATTGCATATTATATGTGAATGAACTTAAAAATGCATCTTCATGTCCTACTTGTGGAGCTTCAAGATGGAAGGTTAATTCAACAAGAACTAAAAAGAGAAAAGGAGTTCCAGCAAAAGTCATGTGGTATTTTCCACCCATCCCACGTTTCAATAGAATGCTTAAATCCCCCAAATTTGCAAAAGATATCGCCTGGCATGCACAAGAAAGAGAGTTTGATGATAAAATGTGTCATCCATTAGATTCCCCATCATGGAAGTTAATTGATCACATATGGCCTGATTTTGGTGCAAAGCCTAGAAATCTTAGACTTTCCATTTCAGCTAATGGTATAAATCCCCACAGTTCCTTGAGCAGTAAGCATAGTTGTTGGCCTATTATAATGATAATTTATAACCTTCCACCATGGTTATGCATGAAAAGAAATTCATGTTGTTATCCTTATTGATATCAGGTCCACGACAACCTGGCAATGACATAGATGTTTATTTGTCACCTTTGATAGAAGATCTCAAACTTATGTAGGAGGTGGGATTGAAACTTTTGATGCATATCAACAACAATTCTTTACATTAAAAGTTGTTTTATTGTGGACAATAAATGATTTCTCAGCATATGGCAACTTATCAGGTTGCACAGTTAAAGGGTACTTTGTTGTCCCATATATGGTGAAGAAACAGATTCACAGAAATTAAAGCATGGGAAAAAAAAACTCATTCATAGGCCATAGGCAATTTCTTCCATGCAACCATCCTTATAGGAAACAAAAAAGGACATTCAATGGTGAGCAAGAATTTTACGCCCCTCCACAACCATTAAGTGGAGAGGCAATATTACACAAAATGGATAATATTTGTAATTCTTGGGGAAAGAAGAAGGTTAGTCAAGATAAGTCTAAAGGCAATGTTGCATGTTGTTGGAAGAAGAAGTCCATATTCTTTGATCTTGAATATTGGAGATATCTACATGTTCGTCATAACTTGGATGTGATGCATGTTGAGTAAAATGTTTGTGAAAGCATCATTGGTACATTACTTAACATCCAAGGGAAGACAAAGGATAGACTAAATACTCATTTAGATCTTATGGAGATGGGATTCAAGCTTGAATTAGCACCAAGATTTGAACGAAAGCAAAGTTATCTTCCACCAGCTTGCTACAAACTCTCTAGAATAGAAAAGAAGATCTTTTGTTAAACATTTGCTGATTTGAAAGTTCTTGAGGGGTATTGTTCAAACTTTAGAAACCTTTTATCCATGGAAGAATGAAATCTTATTGGTCTAAAGTCACATGATTATCATACACTAATGCAACAATTATTACCCGTTGCATTGCGATCAATTCTACCAAAGCATGTTTGACTTGTTATTTGCTGGTTGAGTTTCTTTTTCAATGCTCTTTGTAGCAAAATGGTTAATGTGTCTACAATGGATGAATTTACAAAATCAGTTGGTTGTGACATTATGTTTGTTTGAAAAGTACTTCACACCTTCTTTCTTTGACATCATGATTCATTTAATGGTGCATTTTGTAAGAGATGTAAGACTTTGTGGACTAGTTTACTTTAGATGAATGTACCCATTTGAAAAGTTCATGGAAGTACTAAAGAGTTATGTGCACAATCGTAATTGCCCTAAGTGATGCATTAAGTGCTAAGCTATTGAATTTTGCAGCGAATACTTTTCAAATGTGGATGCAATTGGGATTCCTATTGGTCCAAGAATTGACCACAAAACTGGGACACCTCTACTTGGAAGTTTTGTTATGAAAGTTGATCTCATTATTTTGTTTCAAGCACATCATTATGTGTTGGAGAATACAACTATTATGCAACCTTATATTGAGTAAGGACCACTAATTTGTGTTTTGTTCTTTTTTTTTTTTTTTTTTGATAAACTTAATATATTAAATAATAGTTATATATGATCTCTAGAGAACACATGGCATGGTTGAAAATGCAGAATCCTCGTCAAGCTAAAAGAAAAAAAGTGTCTACAAGATGAGCATAGGCGCAATTTTACTTTTTGGTTAAGGGAAAATGTGTTAGAATAATTATCATAATTGCACAATTTTTTAACATTAGAAATTAAAATAATTAATAACCATAAAGAGCTTGTGTCGGTTAATGGTGCCATTGTTAACCAAGAACCTGTAATTGAAACCCTTAAGTGGATAGCACATGGCCCTAGCCACTATGTTTCTAAGTATAATGGATATATCATCAATGAGTGTCATTACCGCATTATAGATGAATTCACACACCAAAAATATCGAGTTAGTATCAGCATCGACAATGCAAATTACAAGTGCAAAGGATAAGAATCCAATATTTGGGTGAGCTATGTTTTATAGTATCACATCGATATTTGGGATCTTTTGATTACACTATTTTCGTGGATTCAAGCCAGTTTAACTGGGTTGATAATAATAATGACATTAAAGTTGATGAATTTGGTTTTACATTGGTTGACTTCATGAAGGTGGCATATAAATTGGATTCATTCATTTTAGCATCTCAAGCAAATCACGTTTTCTATGTACAAGACCAACTTGAGCCAAGATGGTCAATCGTCCTATCAATTCCTTAGAAAGACTTTTTACATAAGGACGGTGTTGATGACATTATAGAAGTTTCAGTTGAACACCATCCTTCCATTGGCGCATTGCCAAAATTTGATTCATTTCATGACATGGATGACTTTCAAGCAACATGCAAGCAGGATGATAGTGAAGGGATTTGGATTGAAAACAAATCTTCCATGTTTCAACCTTGGATATATATAGATGATAATGCATCCAAACTCATTTTTGGATTGGGAAAACAACTCTAAATAAGTACTTAGTTTGTACATGCATTATCTTAGGCATCTAGATGACTTTGTGTTGATATGGCATTTTAATTTAAGTAAATGCTATTTCACATATGACATTGTTTACTTATATATATACATGAATTAAATTATCATCATGTAAATAAATGAATGGAAAGTTTATGTTCTATAATTACTTGGTTTGTTTTATTGTAAGTCTTCTCTATCTAGTTGGCTGCAACTGGTCCTCTAAATGTTTTAGAGCTTAATGATGAGAGCTATAAAGTACTATTATTTTCACATGTTGATCCTTGTATTTAGAGGCTTTCCCCACTATTTTTTAGCAAGTTTTGAGTATATTTTGTGTGTTTTATCGTAGGCATGCTATATGAAGCAAGGAGGAGAAAAGACAAATGCAGGAGGAGCAAGTGCTGTCACAGTAGCCCACTGCAACGTCCAGAGGGGCAAGTTTTGACATATTTAAGTTACCCGCTATAGCGGAGAAATACCCCGCTATAGCAGGCAGTGACAACCGAGACAACGGGCTAAAGGAAGCCCAACCCATCACGAGCTATCCAGGGCAAAATCATAGAGGAGCTTATAAATAGACAACTTGGGAATCCGTGTTGGGGGTTGGTGAGGTACAACATACAAGGTTGTGAAGGCACGAAGGTTGATGATCGAAAAAGAGAGATGACGAAATGCTTGGATTGAGACATTGTGTGCACCTTAGTTTCTATATTCTTTTCTCGAAACCTTTAATGATTCCAAATCTTATGGCTGTACTGAACACCATTATGTTCTAGTTTTATTTCTAGGGTTTTGTCGTAGCCTCGCTATGCCCAAATCGATTAATTGTTATATTTGCTTCATTCATTATATGAATTGATTTCTTCCCTACTTGCTTTATTTATGTGATTATTTACATGGTAGTGTTTAGCCAACATTGGCATGTTTTTGCTTGGAGTGTGAGATCGAGAGATGATGACCCTTAGGGAAATGAATAGAGTAACACTTGGTTACTCAATTAATAGAGATATCTTGGTTCCAAGTGTGGCATTTAAGGTTTAAACATTTAAGGGTTTTAGAGTCCAAGGTCGAGTGCGAGGATGCAATACATTCATCGAAGGTAGATACAGGCAAATATATCTCGAGAGAGAATATCTTGTAGGCACGATCAACTCCTCCACCAACCTTCTATTATACGAAATTTAACATATTTGTGTTAAATCCATCAAGTGTGTGGCAAGGTGTGAAGGCAAAACCTTAGTTTTCATTAATTGATTTAGCAAACATCTTAGGATTAGTTTTTCGCTACGTTAGTCAGATTTCACTACAATTTATGGTCTAAATAATAATTAAGGCATAAATTTAATAGTCAACACACTTCTCCTTGTGGAATGACACTTGACTAGCCATTATACTACATATACTGAATGCGTATACTTGCTCATACGAGCTTACATTTTCACATCATTTTATACACCTATTCCGAGGCCATCATGTTTTTGGCGCCGTTGTCGGGGAGAAGCTATTGTGTTGATATTGACAACAACGCACTAGATATTACTTTGGATCAATTGTTTTTTATTTATTTATTTTATTTTACCCATCTTACATTAGTGTTTGTGACTTGGTCTCTGCTGCTGTTTGTTTATGGTTTCAGGAAGGTTAATCTGCTTGCATGCGAAGACTGGGTCAAGGTGAACTAGTTCCTTTTGATCTTGATGTGACGTCCCTAATTCCAAGGGTAAAAAAAAAAAAAAATACTAAAAAATTTCCTGACTACTGGACAGTTTTGTCACGACAGATAATCTCTATTGCGACAGAGAACCTCTATCGTGACAAAAATTTTCTGTCGCGCGCTAAGACCTTCTGGTCGCGTGTGCAGCGTCGTGTCGTGCGCTCGCCCAGGTCGTTGTCACTGCATGCCCCGGTCCCTTCGTGCGCGCCTGGCTTGGCCTGTCACGCGGGCTTGGCCTCCTCTTGTCGCGACACACCTACAACACCACAACATGGAAAATTCCATGTTCTATAATTCTCTGTAACGATAGAGGATTCTCTGTCGCAACATAGCTCTTCTATTGCGCGCACACCGTGTCGCCCGCGCATACCGGCGGCAAGCGCATGCCTGTCGCGTGCGCCTAGGTTGAGTCATGTGTGCATCAAGACATTGTCGTTGAACGCCTGGCTTGAGAACCATGTCGCGACACAGACTTAGCACAAGCTTTGTCACGACCAGGAATTTCCTGTCGTGACCCACAACCTAAAATGGGCAGTAGCCCACCTTTTTATTTATTTATTTTTTCTGCACTTCCAAATTTCTCCCAAATACAGTAATTTCAATACTACTACCTTTGTACTCATTTTTCAAGCAGTTTAAAATATGGGAAATTATTAACACTACATTGAACAAGTCCAAAAGTAAGTTTTTTTTATTACAAAACTCCTCATTTACATCAACAAAACTAAATATTCAATCCAGAATTTACAAAACACAATGGATAGGCCACATACCGGCCTTTTTCACAATTAATCTCTTGGACTTGTTTCGTCTTCTTTTGTACCTCCAGTACCTGAAAATATTTTCCCATAACGAGGTGAGCAATGTCCAGTAGAAAAATTCAACTATAAGGGCTACTCCCCACCTAAAATGCACATGAAATGACATACATACATCCTACCACATTCCATATATAAATGCAATCCTACATGGATTTTTTTCATGTCATGCATGAGATGAGACTCCTCATGCTCGTAACCCGAGTCTTGACCGACTCCCTCACACATGCAATGCCAAGTGTGAAAACCCGCCATTAGTGTTTCACCCAATGACATTTTTTTCCAAAACAAAAGCTTTTTGTTTTATAATTCAAAATCAATTATACAAACTCCGATATTCAATTGTTTTTACCAAGTCCCATGTGTTTTTGTGGGTGGCGAATTTCCGGGGTCTCATTGCAGGCTTCGCATGCCTTCCAACACTTTCGTAAACTTTCATCGCTGGATACATATGTCTAACTAAGAATAAAATTTGGGTCTTTCACCCTCAGGGGTAATCTACACCATCTTGCTTCACCCAACACACGTATATTTATTTATTTTAATGTTATACAACCATGAGTCTCAATTTTGGACGTCGTCCCATTTCCGAGCTCACCACATACTCACCAAGAATGGTGAATAACCAATACCATGCACACACCCGACTTGACGCGATGTCCCGTGCATATGAAATGCGAATATGCCATTTCATGCAATATCATGTTACATGCATAATGAGAGCTACATGCAACATTACCAAAAGATGGATAATTATATTTTCTACATATAATTCACATCCATCAAAAGAGCATATATCAACATGATCTTTTCACACACAACATGTTATTCAATCAAGCACAATAAAATGGCCCTAATCTTGACCCATAAAAATAGGGCACTTTTCGGTCCCTCCACGGCTATGAACCATTTTTGTCCCATTCACACCGAATCACCTGTGATACCAAAAACACACAACAAAAACCCGAAGACATTAGTCCCGAGATCAAAACCAATCTCAACACAGCCTGGGACTCCGTCCCAATCCGCCTCCCAAAATTTCAACAGTAAGTCCAAAATCTGGGACTTAATCACACGAATGCCGACTCAAGAAACCTATGCCATTAAATGGTTTTTAGTTAAAATAACCCCAAAGAGGAAAATTCCCCTACCTCTTAGGGTTTGATGAAACTCCTAAATTTTGCTACCCATGCATAGCCCTCAAGCCAGGTGGACCAAATTTTACCTTCTTGGGTTCACGAAACCGATGATCCGATTAGAGATCTTAGAGAGAAGCGGAACCCCATTTTCTTTTGTTTTCCCCTCTCTCTCTCTCTCTCTCTCTCCTCTGTTGGTTTTTTTTTTTCTATCTTCTTCCTTTTGATTCTCATACCCGAATTGATCAAAGTGGGGGAAACTTCCCACCACTTTCCTCCTTTGCCACTTGTCACATGTTCCCATTTTCTGATTTCTCCTTATTTCTCTTTCTTTTTCTCTTTTCTTTCTTCCTCTTTCTCCTTTCTTCTTTTTTTTCCTCTTTTCTTCCCTTTTCTCTTTTGGTTTTATCCCACCAAATTGTCTCTTTTGTTTTCTCCTATCCTAAGATATTTCTCCAAATATCTCCTTATTTTCTTGATTTTTCTTTTCCATTATTTTTTCCCATTTGACACATGGCTCAATATAGGCCATTTGTCCAAGTGGCATGTGTAACTTGCTATGCCATATGGTCATCATGCCATGTGTCCATCTCCCAAGGTGTCATGTGGCATCCACATGATCATGCCATGTGTCACTCGATGCCTCGAAAAGCGTGAAATTCCGATTATCTCAAAATCCTAAGAAATTCGACGGGGTAACTAGATTTTGCGAGACTAATTCAACGGTGAAGTCCGTTCCGTCATCCGAGATCTAGAAAATTACCGGTTTCCAACTGAAATTACCATTTTACCCTTTTTCAGAAAAAATCAATTTTTCCCGGGTTTTACATTCTTCCCCCCTTAAAATAATTTTATCCCCCAAATTCACACACACAAACACATGCATATGCAATAATTTATTCTAGTGCCAAATATTAGACAACGCACCTTCGTCCTCAAATAGGAAATGATAGGTGGCCCGCATCGTGTCCTCGTGTTACTTAGTTGCCTCCACTCCCTCGTTGCCATTGGCAACACTTTCATTAAATTTAATCTGGCTCAAGGTCATGAATACCGATCCCATCTATCCAAGATACATACTAGTCCCTCCTTGAAGGTCCCATCAGTATCAACAATAATCTCTCCCCAATCCACTACATGAGATGGATATGGGGTATACTTCCGGAGCATGGAGACGTGGAACACCTCACAGACACCTAATAAACCCTGCGGGTAGCGCCCAATCGATATGCACTGTGCCCACCCTCCTGGCATCCTCGGCGTCCGATATACCTCGCGCTAGCTCTCGCTGTCGAATTTGACCACCTCTCTGGGGGCATCACCTTAAGAAGACTTGATTATCCACTCCTAAACTCTAGAGGTCGACGCCGCCATCGCCTGATTCGCGCTACGCAGCGGTTCCTAATCAACAGTGAAATTTATAACTCACCTCCCATCACAGAGCAAATTCATCAGTAAGATAAAGGTTCCCAGGCCTAACTTAGGCTGGGTTTTCTTGCACAATGATTTACAAGTGAAGGCTAAAATGGTGAATTCTCAATTTGGATTTTGGGTTTTCATAAAAACAGTGGGTTTTAATGCTTGGAAACTAAAAATAAAATAAGTAAAAATGTAATGTAGTGTTAGGTCCCTGGGGTTGGAGTCCTAGGGCAACTGAGGTTCTCCAGGGTCCTTTCCTAGCGTTGGGGAGGATAACCTATACTATCTCGTTAATCGATTCTTCATTTAACTCGTAATAACCGACCCTAATAAATATCTTTGAAAAATTGGTATTCGCTTTCCCATCGGGCGACTTTGGACAAGGAATATCACCTGACTCACTTCCAATAGCTAATAAATGATAAATACGAACCCTAAGCAGCTTACCAAGTACGTAATTCATTTACAAGAACCGAAGGGATCAAACCTAATATTTGGAGAAAATAAAAACATCCTCGAATCGCCTTTCAATAACCGATAGATGATAACTAACGGATGTCAATGGATCTAGCAATAAGCATCTAATGAACCCAAAATCTTATCAAATACTGATCATTCAAAGCAACCCAAAGGGATTAAAGACGATGTTTGAATGAACCCATAAATGGTAGAAAATACCTCCGTTAAAACATAGAAAACCCTCAGCCATTTTAGATCCCCGCCTAGTAGCCTCCACCTGCTGAAGAAAGGGGTTTGGGCCACTCATCCTCCGAGTTGTCATCCTTGGAGGGTGTTTAGCTGCCTAGAAAGTGAGAGAAAATGTGAGAAGAGGAGAGAAACTAGAGAAAGAGCGAGAACTCTGAAAGCTTCCCGCCTAGTTTATTAATCAGCCAAAAAAGATGTCCCTATTATAGTGGAGTAGGGGCTTATATACTGCTCTAGCCAAGAAAAATTACAAAAAAAACCAAAATCAAAAGCACAAGGGATAAAATGGGAGTTAAACCAAAAGGGAACAAATCAACAAGTCAAACAGCAATTGGAAGGACCAATTACTGCAAGGATCATGGCGGCGAGGCAATGAATATGGCGCATGAAAGGAAGTTTCGCAACCTACGAATTACAGGTTATGAAATTCCGCAAAGCTGCGAATCACAGAATCCTGCAAAATTCCTATAGTGACCCAATTTCCTTGCATTTTCCGCTCTTCTTTCCTTCTCGCTTCGACGGTAATGTCAAGGAAGTTCAACTCGACCCTTCGTGTTTGATTGACTAACAATTTTGGCATAAATAGCTTTGCAAAACTACAAAATTAGCCAAAATGCCACGTGGAATAGTAGGGACCTTAATGTGCAAATCGGGTTAATTACGCTGATTAGTACACAAAAAGTGCTCAAAAACTGCAATAAACAGGGCTCAAAATAGCACTTTTTAAGCACTAATCATCAGCGTAGCTCTTCTGTTGACTCTGAGCCGTAAGAAGACACTTCCGTATCAAATCCACCTTCTTAGAGGTGTCTTTAATCAGATCCGGACCAGTGATGGAACACTCTCCCACCTTTGTCCAACAAATCGGGGATCGGCATGGCCTCCCATATAAAGCCTCATAGGGTGCCATCTATACTCTTTCGCCATAACCGCATCAGCAATGCTTAATCTCAACTTTGTACTCACATGCAGATCGCCTAAAACTGTATGGCCCTCTCAACCGACTATCTCGTTTTCATGGGATGCATCACAATGCTCATCGTCAACTGTGTCCCCATAGCCTTTTGGAAACTCTTCCAAAAGTGTGCCATAAACCTGAGATCCATGTCTGATACATTGAGACTGCACCCATGTAAACCTGGACACCTCTATTTGATACAACCCTGCACCCTCCAAGCAGGAAGGTCATCCGCACCGCTAGAAAATGTGTCGACTTAGTGAGCCGATCCACTATCACCCACACCGCATCATGCCTCCGCGGTGTCCGTGGTAAGTGGGTCACAAAATCCATCGTGACATGCTCCCACTTCCACTCAACTACCTCCAATGGCTGGAGTAGCCCTGCTGGCTTCTGGTGCTCAGCTTTTACTTGTTGACACGTGAGACACCATTGAACAATGTAAGACCCGAGAAAATTCCAATTTTCTGAAAAAGGGCAAACTGGTAATTTCGGTCAAAATTTGGAATTTTTCTAGATCTCGGATGACTAAACGGACTTCACCGCAAATCACCGCAAAATCTAGCTACCACGCTCGAATTTCATCGAATTATGACATCAATTTCATTTTTCGAGGCAACTGGGGTAACAAGGACACTCGGGCACCTTGTGAGTGGCTTAAGAGGTGCCATGTGTAACTGCGGGAGCGTCAAACATTGAGCTCAAATGGGCTCACATGATATATACGACATCATGCCAATGGAGTGAAAATCTCAAAGTAGATGGATTAAGGGATACTGTGTAATCCTACCGGCCACTTGTAGTTTGATTACGTGGTAATGAGAGGACAAGTAATCCTGTCCTAATCTTGACTCCAAGCCTCCCAACCTGGCTTTGGGAGAAGAAAATAGAGAGAGAAAAGGAAGAGAGAGAAAGGGTGGGATTTTAGAGAAAGAAGCTTTACCTTCTCTCACCCCTACATCACATCATCGCTCCTATGGGAGACAAGAGCAAAGTTGTTCCTCACTTTAAAGGGCTACGCTGCAGAGCCGCTTGGGGAGTTTCGACAAACTCCGGAAGGTAAGGGTTTTCTCCTACTTGATTTACCCCTTGTTTAAGTGTCAGGTTAATGCTTAGTTGCTTTGGCTACCACAGTGGTGCCGCTTCGGGTCGGTCCCAAAACTCGAACCAATTGTCGAACATTTCAACCCATTTTCGGGATGCTAGACTATTTTGTGGTGGTTGTGTGATAATTTATGCTATAAATTATGTTTTTGGTGTGTATGAGACCGAAATGGCTTATGGATTTTGGTTCCACAAAGTGGAACCGGAAGTTGTGAGTGGGTTGCCCACGACGCCACTACTCGGTTGGGACCTGTTAAAAACAATCATGGTATCGACGACTTTCAAAACGTCCATGTGTTATTTGCATGAAACATTGCTAAGATGAATGGCTTGAATTGTGTGGAATTTAATATGTTAATGCATGGAATTTGATGTGTTAACATGATGTGGTGATTTAATTTATGTTAATATATGCATATAAATATATTAGCATGAGTGGTTTGGAAATGGCATAATGCATTCCATGTGCACCGGGGCACCCTAGGAAATTAGGTGTGAGTGCAAGACATGAAATTGAAAGAAAAATGGAACATGATTGTGAAAGGAATTTTGATGGAAGATTTTTCGAGAATCAATGAGATGGTCTAATGTGATCACTTTGACGAGGACCATGACTATTTTGGAAAGTTCTCCAACCGATTCGACTCGGAGGGTAGTCCAATATTTTTATCGAAACTCGGTAGTGTATTTTCGAGAACAAAAAACTTTTGTTTTGAAAACGGTATTTTCTCATACATGGCTTAGTGTGAGGGAGCTCATGAGGACTCGAGACATGGGATTGGGCATGTAGACATTCAAGTAGGATCATGTATTTGCTTGAGTGTGTGTTTACATTGAATCATTGCATGTGCACATAGGTGGGGAGTAACCCATGTAGGAAAATTCCACTACTGAGCATTGCTCACCCTATTGAGGGAATATTATTTAGGTACTGAAATGATCTAAAGGCGCACTCAATAGGAGGTCGCTTTGAGAAGAAAGTCGGATTGTGACTTTGTTATCTTTTTTGTAAAACATGGCTAGGATATGTTTGTATTAAGAGTGTAATCAACTCAACCATGTAATATAATTGGTTGGATATATTTTGAAGAGTATGACGTGTAGGCCAATGTGGCCATTTTTACTCATGTGTGTGTCTCATGATGCGAGACGTATAGATTTTCCACAGGTTGACGGGTGGTCAACAGACACCCCAGGATAGGGGCGTCACAAACAAAATCTCCGACGTGTCGCTTCATTCTGCTCCAGTAATACTAGCAACAAAGATCACGGTACATCTTTGTGCTACATGGATGAACAAGAAAACGAGAGTAGTGGAACTCTCTAAGGATCTCCTCTCTCAAATCGGTCAATTGGGGAACCACAACCCGTCCCCTATACCGAAGACTGCCATCTATGTGGATGGCCTAGCCTTTGTCAATTGTGACCCGACTTTTAATGTCCCCGATGGACTTATATCTCTCGTCTCGCTCTCTAGACTCAATCACCTTGCTCAATAGGGAAGGCATAGCCACTAAACTTCCCAACGCTCCTTGAGCCTGATCATTGAACTGTAGCCTAAACTGTCCCACAATCTCGAGCATCTGCCACTCCCAAGAAGCTACACTAGCCAGTACTCCCCGTGACTTCCAACTAAGTGCATTAGCCACTACATTTGCCTTACCAGGATGGTAATGCAAAGTGAAGTCATAATCCTCCGGATACTCCATCTATATGCATTGCGTCTTGTTGAAGTCCCGTTGTGTGAAATGTATCAGACTCTTGCGGGTATGAAAAATACTTCAACCGGTTTCACCATACAAGTAAGGGCGCCCAAATCTTTGCTAAAGACTAGTGCCGCAACCTCCGTGTCATGTGTGGTAGGGTAATTCTGCTCATGATTATTTAATTGTTTGGAACCATAAGCTACAACCCTCCCTGACTGCATCAAGACACATCCCAATCCGTCCCTAGAGGCATCACAATACACCGTGTACCTCTGTCCCTGTTCCGGGACTATCAGAATAGGAGCTGAAGTAAACCTCCTTTTCAACTCCTAGAATGCCTTCTCACACAGGTCAGTCCACTCAAACTTGACCCCCTTCTAGGTCAATCTAGTCATAGGTGCTACCAATTCAAGAGAAATTCTCAATGAACCTCTTGTAAAACCCTACCAATCCCAGGAAACTGCGTATCTCGAAGACTGACTTCGGCCTCTCCCAACTCATAACAGCCTCTACCTTATCAGGGTTTATTGATACACCTAAAGACGACACTGTGTATCCTAAGAATTTCACCTAAGTAAGCCAAAACTTGCACTTATTGAACTAGGCATACAACTAATGGTCCTTGAGTGCTTGGAGAAAAATCCTCAAATGATCCTCATGCTCCTCCTTAGATTGAGAGTAGATCATGATGTCATCAACAAAGACCACAACAAACTGATTCAAATATGGTTGGAATACCCTATGCATGAGATCCATGAATGCTCGTTAGAGCATTCGTCAACCCGAAAGGCATCACTGAACTCGAAATGCCCATACCGTGTCCTAAACACTGTCTTAGGGATATCAGTCTCCCTAACTCTCAACTGATGATAACAAGTGCAAATATATATCTTAGAGTAGACTCGCGCCCCTTTCAGCTGATCAAACAAGTCATCAATCCTCAGTAATGGATACCGATTCTTGATTGTAACCCTGTTCAATTGTCGATAGTCAATGCACAATCGAAGAGTCTTGTCCTTCTTCTTTGCAAACAGAACCAGAGCGCCCCATGGTGAAGTGCTCGGTCTAATAAAACCCTTGCCTAACAATTCCTACAGTTGGACTTTGAGTTCATCCAACTCAATCCGCCATCCATGAGGAGTCATGTAAACGGGCCATATACCAAGGTAACTCAATGATAAGTCTACAAACTCCGTATGGAGGTAATCCCCAGCAATTACCTAGAAAACGCCTCATACTCACAAACCACCCGAGGTAGACTCAAATCCTGTCTTGCTCATCCTCCAAGGTGTTTCAATAGTTAATCCCATCAACCTGTCCACCCACCCGGAGTCGCACCCGCTTCTCGGGGTAAAGCATCATGCTTCTCCCCCTAAAAAGTCACACGAATACCATCTCGTGTGTAAGCACTAATCCTCCTACTATCACAATTAATGATGACTCGGTGTGCCGTCAACCAATCCATGCCAAGAATGACATCAAAATCTGATATGTCCATCACCATATCCACCACGAGCGTAATCCCCGAGATCCTTAACTCGGCAATCCGATATTCTGATCAATCCACACCCTAGTCCCTAGGGGAGAACTCACATGTAACTGCTTTTTCCAAGGTCTCCACCTCTAAGCCCAGAACATCCACACTAGATGCAGCAACAAAAGAATGTGATGCACCAGAATCAAACAATATCTTTTCCCATAGGCGAGATAGCAAAAACATACCCTGTATAACCGACTGATCAACTGGCTCAGTATGTGGTGTGATGGCGTAGACACGCCCCTGGGTCTTTGAAGTCTCTACCCGTGAGCCCTGTTTGTGTAGTAAAAGGAGCATGTGCAACACCTTGAGATTGATGCTGGTTTCTCTAGCCCGCACTGGGGTGAAAAGGAACAAACTGTGTTCGCGCCTGTCCCACTGATGACTGGGACATAAGGGTCCCTAAACCCTAGGATCCTTGCATTTGAGGGCAATCTCGTCTCATATGTCAGGGTTGATGGCAATGGAAACATGTCATCTGTCCTTACTGACTAGAAGCCCTGGTCTGGCCTTGGCCCTGATAGCCATGGCCCCGTCCCTGAAATCCTCGTGGGATAGAAGTCTTCTTCTTCTTTCTCGAACTAGAAGAAGGATGATCCTCCTTCCTCTTGCCACTAGCACCCGAATCTCAGATGCTCCGTGTATCCTCTATATCTCTCTCTATGGCCATAGCCGTCCTGACCATAGAGTCCATGTCTTATAGGAGGAATCCTACAATCTTGCCCCGGATGGACAACTTCAGGCCATCCTCAAATTTCATCACCTCACTATATCCGTGGGCCAATAGTCATGCCCAAACAAGCCACCCTAAGTGAACTTGGCTACGCACTTGGTGCCACGCCATACTTCCTTTCTTCAACTCAAGGAACTCTCGAGCTGTTACATGTCTAGTTGATGCCAAGAAAAACTTATCCATGAGGAGCTCTTAGAACTCTCCCCATGTCATTGTCTTCAAATCCCGTGAGACTTTGACCTAATCCCACCATATCTGGGATTCACCCTCTAGCTTAAATGTGGATAGCTGATGAGTAAAAAACTCATTGAATTTTTAGTCCATTTTTCTAATTTTTCTTACAATATAATTGCTTATTTTTATGTAGAAATATGTAATATTTACTACTTATATTTTGCGTAAATTTAAAGCAAAGTGAAAATTCCAAAGAAAATCGGTGAAAATGTATCATGGGCCCAAAGAAAGTCCCGGACAGAGAATCAAGGTCGCGACCAAAAGTGATGGCAAGGCAAACAAAAACTGTTGCGACATAAGAGAACTTGCTGAGACTAAGACAGGAGGAACTTCAAGGAAGATAATGTCGTGACACCGTTTTGAAGTTGCGACCAAAAAGTAAGGCAGAATAGACTTGCAAGGTATCTCCTATGCAATTCCAGGTTGCAACAAAGATATAGTTGGGAGACTTAATCAAGGTCGCGACTGAATTTATGCCAATGGCAATAAGAAATGAGTCAGACAATAAAAATGTCAGTGACCAAGAAGCGAGGTTAGGATGTGAGGGGTAGTAATCAAGTCACGACATATTTTTAAGGTCGCATAAATTTCAGACAGAAAGAAAATGATTAGGTCATGACTCCAAATTCCATGTTGCCATGGCAAGACAATGAAAAGATAGAACAATTTTAAGTTGCAACATGAGAAAGGGAGCTGTGACCAAGGATCAATGGATAACAACAGAAAGGAGGTCACGACATACTTCTAAGGTCGCGACATAAAAATGCAGTAGAAAACAATACAGCCAGGTTGCGACATGGAACTGAAGTCGTGACAAAGAATTATTTGAAGGGTCAGAAAAACATGGTCGCAACAAAGATCAACATAACTAGCAACAGGAACCGATGTCGTGACATAAAATCTAGGTCGCAACATATATTCCAAAACAAAGCAGAACAGTGAGGTCGCGACTAGAATTAGAAAAGTTGAAGGGAACTGTTGAGACTTAGAAATGAGATTGCGACTAGATATGAAGAAGGGAATGTCGCTGGCTACACTTTCGAGGTCATGACAAGAATCAGACCGAGCAAGGAAAATACTGTCGCGACCTAATTTCCACGTCGCGACAAGAAAACAAGCAACCCAACAGATTTGAGTCACGACCAGCTTAAAGGCTAGAGACAACTGAATGATGTCGCAACAAAAAAGAAGTCGCGACATTGAATTGAGGTTGCGACACCAATTCCTGGGAACAAGAAAAATGAAGTCGTAGCTCAAAGAACAAAGTAACAATGAAAGAAGGTCGCAACCGCCTCCCCAAGTAAATACAACAGACTGCGCAAACCAGACCAGAATTTTACGTCGCGACAAGCTTCTGAGGTCGCGACCTAAAACAGTGAGCTGGGCCATTGATTTTAGGGAAATCCACCTGGAGCCTTGGAATCAGGCCCAATTTCTGAAAGTTATAAATAAGCGTACACAGTCTTAGTAAAAGAAAATTTTTCTTTTAGGGAACCTAGAATGGGTGAAGAAGAAAACTCACTGTATATTTTTTTTAAATTTTTATTTTATTTTATTTCATTTCTTGACCAAACTTGATCCGTTAGAATGTCGAAGCCGAAGTAATATTTCACTTAACGCTCGAGTTTAAATGCAATTCGCATCATTTTTGAAATCGCTTTCTTCTCGTTTTTGCAACCGCAAAGGTATAATCGATCGCTCCATTTGCTGCTTGTAATGCGCTGTATGCAACTTCACTAGCTCAATTTATTGTTAGTTATTACAATCTTTTTCCCGCATAAATTAGAAGGAAGTACCGGAATTTGGGAGGATTTTATTTGGTTGATGTGTTTTTCATGTATCACTCCAATAGTAGTTTGAAATACCCATCCAAGAATTGTGTCTTGCTTTAATTTACAGGAGGCCTTCTGAGTGACACAGAAATGGAGATTCCTGAGAGCTTAGAACATTCAATTTATGGGTATGCTAAACTACCATTGAAGAACTAACGAGCTCTGAGAGTTCACTTAGATAAATTCCCAATTCACTCATAATTGATGTTGGAGGGGGACATTTATCACCCTAATTATCGTAGACGCCACCTAACTGCTGAAGGCTCCTAACTCGTGTTAGCCGACATTTAACTAAGGGAAGGGAAGTATTCATTAGATTTAAAGGACGAGTCATCAATTAAGTTGTAAGTCATGCACAACCCTAGTCAGGAAGTAAGAATCTCGCAAATTCAAGAAATGGGTATGAAGTATCAGACGTAAAAATACCCAATTTTCAGAAAGAATATGTTGAATACAAGTAATGATTAAAACCCCCGCCTTCAAGAGAACAGGATATTTAATTGGTGAATAAAAGGAGAAATCCAACTTGCAATATCAGGCATCTTTGACAAATCCAGATCCAAATTTAGGGTCAAGTTTAAATGGGTTATAATGTAGAAATTGACTGTTTCACAATACTTCTTATTAGTGTTCATTTTTATAGAAAACTGATTCAGTCCAATTAATTCTAGTTTATATATATGCATTAGCTTATTTTTAATGTCCTACGTTGTATATGTTATCTTTAAGACAATTATTCTTTAATCTTAGTTGATAAACTTTATCATTGAGGTTTGTATAGTATGATCTCTGAGTAGTGGGTAGTTGATTCTGAGAATCCAAGTCAATCTCTCTGTGGGAATGATATCCGGGGCTTACATCTATTTTTTACTACTAGATGACCGGTGAAATCTTGCAAAGGTCATAAACTAAACCAATTTATAATTCCAAACATTTAAACCCAGCTTTATTCATTTAAAAGAAATTCCAGTCCAATTTGACATGCCCACAGGAAAGTTGTGAGACTCCTGTAGATGTGTTAAATTGAGAGGTTTAGTCTATATAGAAAAAGGCAAACAAGTTTTATGGCGCCGTTGTCGGGGATTGAAAGGATTTGAATAAATCAATATTATGACAAAAGAGAGAAATGCTAATTTGGAAAATTTTCTTCATTTTATAAAAGAAATACTCAAAAACAGTTTTGACAGTAGTAGCTGCATAAGCTACTGATCTTTAGAGAGCTTAAAAGGACATATGATTTATGATACCATTGTTTCTAATTAATCTCAATATATCTCCATTTCAGGAGGATAATTAATGACAGGCCGCACTTTATATGATTCCTATAGATATTGAATTGGAAAGAACACTGAGGAGCTTGAGGAAAGTCAATAGAGCAGAAAAAGCAACGATGGAAGATGAAAGAATTGATTCGGAGAAGGAACAAGAAACAAGAAGAGAAGGCCTCCAATTCAAGATACAATGGAGGATTTCTCTCGGGAGGCCTCACATCCAAGTGCATTTCGCAGCCGACAAAATTTCGGCCAGAGGCCAACAACTTTGAGCTAAATCCAAAGATTGATCACCATGGTTCAAAGAGACCACCCCATCGCCATCCCATTGAAGACCCTAATGAGCATCTTGGCAGATTCCTAAGGATGGCAAACATAGTTAAGCTGAATGGTGTGAGACTAGAGGTGATAAAGCTACACCTCTTCCCCTTTTCCTTAAGAGATATTATAGCCACATGGTATGAATCATTACCATACATCGGCCGATACATGGAAGAGTCAGAAGCATTCAGGCGTATTTTTCCCCCATCCCCTCAACCGAAAGAAGAAGGGAAACTGGCAGTTTCCAACAAGTGGGACAATGAAAGCTTGTATACCGTGCATGGGAAAGGTACAAAGGTCACAAGAGATGTCCTATACATGGCATAGATCCGAAGACACAAATGGAGATCAGTTTATCACTGAATACTTCTAAGGGTATCATGGGAGCTTCTTGCCGTGGGGCATTTAAGAGAAAAAGTGCAGAGGAGGTGAGGGATTTGATAGCAGACCTAGCCAAATGCAACATGAAAGCTCCTCCGATTTTCAGGAAGCAATAGCAGTAACAAGAGGGAGCTGGACTAACAGCCAAACAAAATAATTTCCATGGAAGCAAACCGGGATGCTATAACAATGCATGTGATGGATATACAAGATAAACTACACTCGTCATGAAATTGGAGCAAGGGAAAGAGATGGGATAAGAAGAAGGCTGAGGACCCATCGAAGAAGATCCTATAGAAGTCGAGGAGGCCACTCACTCGAATGAATGTAGAAGCTTACTATTTCAAGCCAAATCCCAACTTGCCCACACATTACAATCCAACGACTGAGGAACCATGAGAACTTCTCATATGGTGGAGGAGCACAACAAGGTCAAAGACAAGGACTAGCGGTATCATCCACCAAGGTTCCAGCAACAAGGAGATCAAAGAAATGAATATCAAGGTCATAAGAGACCCTGGCCATTCGAGGATCGATGCTTCATCATTGGGATAATAAAAGTCGCTTCTCCACACCCATGAACAGAAATTTGCTGAGTTGAAAGCTCTAAAATCCAACTCACAAATGTTTCAATCAAACACCAATGCTTCTCGAAGAAATCGGAAACACAGTCAAGGGTACTGGGCCCTGACCTTGCGTAACCAAAACAAGAATGCATTCCCTGACACTTAAAACCCAAAGGATCAGATGGCATTCCGAGGAGGGCGTGGAGATGAGCAACAAATGTAACTATATAGAAAGAGAAGACTGATCAAAAAGAAGAAAAAGCAACTGGAGGAGAGAATGGAAAAAGCATGGCAGAGAGGACTACAGAAACAAAGAAGCAAGTGCAAGCTGAGTAGCCTGAGAAGAGGTGTGAGCAGAAGCAGAAAGAGAAGGTTAAGGCTTACACCCCTATAGTCCCATTCCCACAAAGGATTCAGAAAGCAAAGAAGGAAGAAAAATTTTCTAAATTCATGGAAATTTTCAAGAAGATAGAAATTAGTATTCCCTTTGCAGAGGCAATCAATCAAATGCCAAATTATGCAAAATTTATGAAGGAGACATCGAGCAAGAAGAGGATTGTCAGAAGAATAGTGAATTTAATCGCCACTTGTAGTGCTTATTCGTAGAAGTTTAACAAAGAAAAATGAAGGTGAAATAGGGAAAATATGGAGTTCAAGAAGGCCTTATGTGATTCAGACCCAAAGATCAACTCACGCCCTCATCGTTGGTACAAAGATTGAGTCGGGGAGCCATCCCAACAACAATTATACTACAGATGGCTGATAAATCCATGGCTCAACCAAAGGGTGTTCTTGAAGATGTGCTGGTCAAGGTAGGGAAATTTATCTTCCCTGTGGACTTTGTGGTTATGAAAATGGAAGAGGACAATCGTCCCTCTCATGGTTAGGAAGACCCTTCAGCAAATAGGAGTTGCCTTGATTGATGTGAAAAGGGTGAGTCGACCCTAAGGTGGAAATGAAGTAGTACACCCAACTCGACAAAAGCTTGACACACTCGATGTTGATACACAAAATCTGTAATAAGAGATAATAGTACCCTATCAGCTTTTGACTTGGTCTCTGATTGTAACCTTCATCATTCTATCAATGAAAATGAGATGAATTTCCAGTATATTGAGAGTGTTGATTATGAACTGCTGCATTCCAGTTTGCAAAATAGCGAACCAGTCTTGAGTTTAAATGAAAACAGTCAAGAAAATTCAAGCAGCCAGGAAAAACTGATGTGACTACAATTTACCAGAAGGACTCAATGCCAAATTCCCTTTATTTCCCACCAAAAAACTAGTCCTAAACTCCGGCTAATGCGTATGATAAAAAATAGGGTAGCTTCCCTTGGTCCAAATTTCAACCAAACATTTCCCTTGGTGCAAGACACCACCACATAACCCTTAGGGTAGAAAATAACCAAAGTAGGAGAAGACCTACCTCTTAGCGTTTTTCGAAACTCTCTGATTCTGGTCTCTACTTGTAGCTCTTGTCACGAGGAAAGACTTTCCTCTGCTTCACCGCCGAAAAACCTTGTCCGATCGTTGAAAATCTACGAGAAGGTGCAGCCTCTCTCTACTTTCCTTTCTTCTTTCTCTCTCCCTTTTTCCCTTTCTTCCCTTCCCTCTCTTCCTACCAAATTGTTTGGTCTAAATTCAAGTGGGATGTCCTCTCTTGCCACATGTTACTCTCCTATTGGCTCATTTGATTACCCTTATCATCTTATCCATCTACCTTGGATTTCCATCTAATCGAGTGTTGCCACATATCTCCTATGGGTCCCACTTTAGCCCTTTTTTTTTTACTTATTTTGCACTTGACACATGGCACACTGTGAGCCACTCGACACGTGCCAAGTATCCCACACTACCCTTGGTGCCTCGAAAAATGTGAATTTTTGACTATTTTGGAATTCGTCGAAATTCGATGTGGTAGCTAGATTTCGTGAGACGATTCCAACGGTGAAGTCCGTTTCGTCATCCAATATCTAGAAAAATTCCAAATTTTGACCGAAATTTACCATTCCACCCTTCCTCAGAAATCTGGATCTTCCGGGGTTTCACATTCTCCCCCCTTAAAAGAATTTCGTCCCGAAATTCCACACACATATGCATCAAACCACATGCATATGTAACCCTACACAACCTGGGCACCTTTTGGTGTGTGTCGGCGACCCTTATGTCACAATCACTGACAACTCCGATAGGCTGCCAACCAATCCATGTCGAGAATAACATCCAACCGATATGTCTACCACCCAAGGTCCCTATAGCGTAATCCCGAGATCTCCGACCACACCCGACCATCAGTTAACTCTCACCCTAGATCCTAGGGGAGAACATCCACACAACAACTTCTCCAAAGGCCTCAACCTCCAAGCCTAAATCTATCACACAAGATGCAACAATGATGAATATGATGCATCCTAATTTAAATGACACTCTTGTGAGAGCCGCAAATGTACCCCTGCATACCGTACCCATCAATAAGTCTGTCATGTACCACAGGACCTCTGCCTCTCAAGACAATCCTATCTCATGTGCCCAGGCTGACGACAATAGTAACATATCGTCTACCCTGTCTGGTCAGAAGTCTCGGCCTACGAGCCCTGCCCTTGACCTTGACCCATCCCCTGGTCCCTCTGCCTGCCTGTGTAATAGGAGGTGCCTGTGTAGCACTCCAGGACCGATACTTCAGTTCCTCCGCCCGCATTTAGGGTGGAGGAATACACCGTGGCCTCGCGCCTCGTCCCACCGATGACTGGGGAGGCGCACCAAACCCCGGGATCTCGCTCTGGGCAATCCTTGCCTCATATGTCCAGCTGCTGCAGAAATAACATATCATCTGTCCTGCCTGACCAAATGTCCCATCTTGGCCTTGGCCCTGATAACCTCAAACTCGTTCCCCAAATCCTTAAGTAAGAGAAGCTTTAATTGCCTCTTTTCTCAAAAACTAGAGAAGGTCGATCCTTCCTCTTCTCACCCGCATCCGCAGACCGCACCCCGTCCATCCTATCTCTCTCTACGGTCGAGCCATCTTCACCATGGAGTCCATAACCTGTAGATCTGAGTCCCAAAATCCACTCAATGGACAACTTCAGCCCATTCCAAATCTCCCGACCTTAGCGCATTTGTGGGCCACATAGGCGCACAGAATCTAACTCTCGAACCTAGCCACGAGTTCATCGTCATCGTTCCCTACCTCAGCTCTAGGAACTCTTGGGCCTTTGCATGTCTAGCAGTGCCCGAAAAATATTTGCTTATAAAGAGCCTATGGAACTCTGCCCAAGTCATTGCCTCTAAGTCCCTAGAGGTCTTAACCCAGTCCCACCACACTTGGGACTCACCCTCTAGCTGGAACGTAGCTAACCTGATCTTGGCCACATATGACGTAATATCCATAGCCTCCAATACATTCTCAATCTTCTGAAACCAATGGTTTGCCACCATCGGATCCCCTCCCCCTGTGAACGTTGGAGGATGATGTGACTCAACCTCGAGGTTACTGACTGACTACCAAACAGACACTATGCAATGGCAATAGTCAGAACCTCAACAAATTTCAACAAAGGCTCCGTTAGTCAAATACTGTGGTGTCAAGGCACCTCCTCGGACGACCCCACGCCCTCGCCTCACTTTCCATCTACATGGCGTTAAAATGGAAACAACGTTATTAAATTTTTCTATGCTACCAACTAAGTAGCGGCACATGCCAACTACTAATAGACTTACTCATCATGAACTAACCCGTTTATCACCCCTTTTTCCTTTAGTGGTGCCAATTGCTAACCACTAATACAACCCAATTCGATTTTCGAATTTAGAAGATACTCATTTCCCATATACTATGTACCAAGTAAATGCTTTATACAATATGTCACATTCGATTTATCTTTCCGAACCCCTAAGGTTATATTTCTCAACCCTAGTGTTCCAAACACAATTTACCATGTGTATACATTTCACATAATTCAATCACACATGTTATTAGTGCCCAAAAAGTGCTATTTTGAGCCCTATTTATTATAGGTTTTGAGCACTTTTTACGTACTAATCAATCGAATTAACCCGATTTGCACATTAAGGTCCCGGCTTTTCTACTGATCGTATTTTGTGGCTAATTTTGTAGTTTTTGCAAGCTATTAATGCCAAATTTGTTGAATGGGCCCAAGCATGAAGAATATGAGTCGAACCTAGGTTTGCATATCTTTGAAATCGTATGAAAGGGAGCAGTGTAAGAGAGTAAAAAGAAGAAAGACATAAGCAATTTCAGACTCAGGCAAAAATTTCAGATTTTTTACTTTTGGTTCTTTTACCCTTTTCCCCATTTTTCCTCCATATAATCGTGTTTTCGGGAGGGTATTTTCGTATTTTTTTCCTATTCGAGCACAATATATAATCTCAAAACAAATCTCAGAATGAGAATTTTTTTGTCACTGGAAAGAGATCACAGAGGCTGGAGTTTTCCTAGTCAGCTTCCCTTTTCTTTTCATTTTCTTCTTTCACATTTTCCCACCTACCAAAACAATTTCTCGAGGATGACAACTCAAGGGATGGTTGCTAACCCTCCCATCCTTGAAAAGCGAGGGGCTAATCGCAAATCTGCCAGGTAAAATGTTGTTTCTTGTTTTTAACAGAAGTGCTATTGGCATTTATGTTCCAACCTCTCGTTCTAGATTTAAATCTCTTAAATGTACCTTGATTAACCTATATTTGGACAGATTTTAGGGTTTAGTGGATGCTTATTACTTGATCCATTGAGATTCATTAGTTACCTTCTATTAGTTACTATAGGGTAGATTTAGGGGATGTGATTTTATTGTTCGGGAGAATTTATGCTCATTAAAGGCTATATTTCAAAATGAAAAATTATTAGGGTTCAGTTTTTATAGCCAAATGAAGATCCGGCTCGGGAAATGACTATAGGTCATCCTCCCCAATGCGAGGAAAAGGACCCGAGAACCTCTCATTTACCTTAGGACCTCAACCCTAATAGCCCGATGCTTCAAGGAGTTCTTTTTCATATTACTTTAGTTTATTTTCAGTTTGCAAACCATTCCACTCATTGTTTTTATCACCACCTTAAAATCCAAACCGAATTCACCATTTTGAACTTAACTGCACATCATTTACACGAAGAAAACCCATCCTTGTGTTTGACCTTAGAGCCACTATACTGTAGTAGCTATGCTATGGCAGTAGGAGGAATTTAGGTTTATAAATTTTGTTGATTCCGGCACACCTACTGGCACTCGAATCAAATGGCGCCGTTGCCGGGGATGGTGCCTTAGTAGTGCAAGCGAGAAACTGTTAAACTTATGATCCTCATCACAAGTGTTGGTGAATTCCAATCTTTTTTTTGCCTTTACTTTTATTTCCCCTAGCAGTTCACTACTGGGTTGATTTAATTTTTATACTATCCCTACATAGAATTTTCATTTTTATTTCTAGCTAACATTAACCTTTGCAGCTCGCTTTTGGTCGTCTGTTCAGAGCTGCTGGCACAGCGACAAAGCACTATCGGGACAAAGAACACTACAGGAAGATTATGGTTAGTGTCTAATTTGAATGTAATGTGAAGTGAGCATTAATCGTGGTCAGATGGAGCCCTCACCTGAGGAGCAACAGCCAATGGGGGGATACAGAACCCACGTTTACAAGTCAACGAGGGACCATATACACCACCATGCGTGAGCGCACTCATGTATTGTACCTGCCGGGCCGAGATATGGTTGTCGCCCATTCGGTGCCTCGTCCCAACTTTCCATGGTATGGAAAATGAAAATCCATACACACACATCAGGGAGTTTGAGGAAGTTTGCACGACTTTCAAGGAAGGTACAACTGATATGGAATTGCTGAAATTGAAAGCCTTCCCCTTAACCCTAAAAGACAAGGCCAAGATTTGGCTTAATTCTCTAAGGCCAAGGACTATCAGAATCGGGATGATGCAGTCGATCAAGAAAATTTTCAAGACACATAAAACCAACACGCTTAAAGAGGCAGATTTATACCTGTTCTCTTATGACAATGAGAAGTTTTACCAGTGCTGGGAGAGGTATTTGGAAACCATCAACCACTGTCCTCACCATGGTTTCGATACTTAGATGTTGGTCAACCATTTTTATGATGGGATGTCCCCCGCTATGAAGCAATTATTGGAAACCATGTGTGGAGGGGACTTCCTAAGCAAGAATCCAGATGAAGCCATGGATTTCCTCAATTAAGTGGCTGAAACTTCCAAAGCAAGGGATGAGCCTAACCCCAGGGAGGCAGATAGGATGAAGCCTACAACAAATCAAAGGGGAGGCATGTACTCACTGACAGAGGATATGGAAATGAAGGCAAGTCAGTCTAATTAATTGTATGTTGGAAGAATTGATAGAGGAGACTGACGAGGTACTGGGCAAGAAGAAGCACTGCACCTATCCAAATTTTGCTTCAACTCACAGTCCATCACCACCAAAGTGCAAGCACTCGCCTATGGTTCCTTCAAGCAAGTGAGGGGTATAATGACGAGCACGCCAATGTCGTGGCCAATACAAGCCATAACTCCAATGCCCCATACTCTGCACATACAACCCCACTGAGGAACCAATTCTAATCTCGACATTACACTACTGGAAGCTAAACCCGCCAAATTATTTCCCGTACATGACAACAGAAAATTCTGGCCTTGAGCCATAGCCACCACCATCCTATCCCCTCGTTGAACAAGCTATTTAAATGAGCAAGGTGGTAGGTGATTTATGGAAGAGCAAAAGGGAATCAATGCGCACTGGCCTCAGAGACCTGATACCGTGGAAGCACTCGAACAAAAATTGATGGCTCCAAAGGATCTCAATAAAAAATAGATAATTCCAAGATCTAATCACTCAGATATCAATAACTGCTGAGGCAGAGAAAGGAAAATTCCCTTCCCAAAATCAAGCCCAATCCAAGGGGAGTCTATGAGATAGGTTTTGCTAGCAACCCTACCCTAAGAATGGATTAAGTAAAGGCTGTCATCACTTTGAGAAGTGGCATGTAGGTTGATCAGCCAATGCCCAAACCTGTTGAGGAGACCAAGGAAGAAAAAGAAGTGGAGCCAGAACATATAATTATAAAAGAAGATTCAATGAAGAAAAGCATAACTCCTCTATTTCCTCAAGCATTAAAAGGTATGGCTCCAATCGGGACCGGGAATTTTAGAGGTGCTAAGGCAAGTGAAGGTTAATAGCCCACTACTACACATGATTAAACAGGTTCCAACATATGCTAAATTTTTAAAGGACCCGCAATATGGAAGAGAAGATCAATGTCGATAAGAAGACTTTCATCAGAAAGTCACGTCACTCATCAGCAAGACCCTGAATACAAGGATCTAGATCCCCACCATTTCAAAGTTGGAACACCTGAGTGAACTTGTGTGGATAAAGACCGCTTGATTTGGGGGTCAAATGTAAACCTCAAGTACCATACTCAGCAGATGCACATTTAGGGAATTAAAGCTTTACCACCATCACCTTATCTTTGGGCCGATAGATCATGCTGAAAATCTCAAAGGCATAGCCGAAGATGTTTTGGTAAAGATGGATAGTTTTACTATCCCAGACTTTTGGCCATCCTCGATACGTAGGCGCCTATGTAAGGTACTAATCATGTACCTATCATACTGAGGCCATTTTCACATCAAATGCCATCATCAATTGCCTAATAGAGTCATACCTCACATTTGGAAATATGACACATTGAGCTCAACATCTTCCACCTAAGCAAGAAGTATAAATCAATGGAAGAAAGAGTTAGATGAAGTCTCATTTCTAGCCCAGAACAGAAAACACAAAGAATTACAAACCTGTAGGGACGAATTGATGAAGAACAATGAAGAGTCTCGATGAGAATCCAAAGGCCTCGCCACTTCTCCAACACCACTGATTCCCAACACCACTGTGGCTGCAGTGCTTAAAACAGCGCGTAAGCTCAAATCTATCAGCCACCTCACGCGTATGGAGGGATTTCTCCTCCTTGATCCACCATAAAACCTAAAGGGCTACTCCGAGGAGGGTTTCAGTAGTAAATTAGCCACTCCAATTTTTGTTAGACTTTATTTGCTTTACTTTTAAGTTTAATTTGTAGTTTTACATAATTTTCTTAATTTTAGATTTGTTTTCATGTAATTTTTCTCATTTCAATCGCATTCTCATAATTTTTGTATTTTGTTTTTCAAAAAGTGTGAGGACTCTCCTCCAACTTCATTAGCGCCCCGCTCTCTCCCCCACTTTTGTTTGATTTTCCCGTTTTATTCTATTTTATTTAATTTACTTTGATTTATTTAGTTTTTCTCTTATAGATTTCCTAATTTTAATTTAATCTTTGTTTCTAAATTTATTTTTCATTTTTTTGCATTTTTTTAAAATTTTCTTGTGTTTATTTTTGCAGCATTTTATTTAAAATTTTAGCGAGATGACAAATTAGAGAATCAAAATAGCTAAGAAGGGTGCGAATTCAAGCACCATGCAATTTCGACTAGGGGTGCAAAAATTTTCGCACTCCACTACAAATTTCATTTTGTTTTTTTTACCATAATCCTTCATTCGAACTCCATTTTGGGTAATTTGGCACCGTTGAAAGCTTAGAGAGTGTAGAATCCAAATATAGCGTAAAGAACATCACTTTGAAAATTATGATGAAGGTGTAATTTTAAATTCTCCAACTGTCACTTTTTCCTCTCTTTTCTTCTTCCAACTTGTTCATTTGAAGCCCAAATGGAGTGGAATAAGGTCTTGAAAGCTTGCAAGTCTCCTATCCATCAACGGTACATCCTATCAAAGGGATTACTCTTTCTAACTTTCTAATCCAAGTCCTATCAGGACAATGAGACACGGTCAGGGAGAGTTAGCGACAAAGTGGCATTTATTTTGTGTTTGTTTCATTTTTGAGCAAGCCTATTTTGTTAAGTTTAATGACTTGATATTTAGTTTCCTTTTGTATAGTTGTTTGTTTTGTTTCAGGAAGTCATATTGCTTTCTTGAAAAGCTGAAAAAATATACCTCCCTTATATATAATACACACTTTACAAATTTTTGCACTTGTGAAGCTAAAAATTGCACCTATATTTTTTTTGTGTTTAGCCTAGCTCGCAGCTTGGAAAAATTCGGGAAACTTTGTCCACCCCCGTTGATGTTAGATTGATTTCATGCTTAATTGGGTTTAATGATCAGTTGAATTCTTGTCAAGCCGACATTTTCTTCCACCTTTAGCTAACTACACACTATGCACACGTTTCTCAATGTTTAAACCGCCTAAACCTCCAAAACTTAGCAAAACCTACCCTAGTTTCTGCTTGATCACTCCACAAAGTTAAGGAACCCCATGAAAAGAAGGCCAATGTGTCTTCCAAAAATAAAAAGAAGAGAAAAAACAAAAGAAAAAGAAAAGAAAAGAAAGAAGAAAATTGCAATGCTTTGCCTTGAAACCCAGCAATCCGAGGGGGTGGCGTGAAGTAAAGTCATTAAAGCCTCCGTGCCCTAAGCACAATGGTCAGAGTCACCGATTGCGGTTTCGCACGGGGTGGACGGGTGAGGTTTAAGAAGTTGTATATGCCGGACCGAAATCATTCAAGTCCCGGATGAAATCAAGAGTTAGTGGTCAAAAGATCCTATGACTCTGTGCCCTAGGCCTTAATTGACTGGAGTCATCGTAGGATCCCCATTACATGGACTTTGGTGAGGTCGATTCTTTAGCATTGTAACCCTACAAATACAAAAAAGAGTCAGGAATAAAGAGCTCGGGTCCTGATCTATTTTTTGTCAAGTTAAGGTCTCAAAGCGGAGGCGCAGCTTGGTTTGGGTAAGAGGCATGGTGCTTTATTGTTGAGAATGCATCAACAAACACTTGTGCACTAAGTTTCATTGATTCACCAAGAGGGAGGCTCTTTTGATACTCAATTCTATTTGGCATTCATTCTATAGTGATTGTTATTGGGCAGGGTTTCAGTGATTCTCATTGAGGGTTAGGCATTACTCATTCACAACCTTTTTGAAATACAATTTTTGTGAACGTCATTTTGTTATTGTTTTGTATGCTCTCTCTTTCTTTCTTTCATTGCTAAGGACTCAGCAATGCGTCTATTGGGGAGTGATTGCTTGCCCAAAAGTGCTATTTCTGGACTCTATTTATCAGAGGGTTTTGAGAATTTTTTGCGTACTAATCAACCGACTTCAACCCGATTTGCACATTGTTGTCCCGCTTATTTTATCGATCATATTTTGTTAATTTTAGTTTTTGCAAGCTATTAATGCCAAATTTGTTGAATGGGCCCAAGCATGAAGAATCCGAGTCAAACCCAGCTTTGCAACTGAATCATGAGCTGGTGGTAGAAGAGGAGCAGATAAGTACTTGCACCCCCGTGCGAAAATTTTCAGACCGTGCGAAATTTCGCCAAGTGTGAAATTTTCCCGCATTTTTACTTTTGGTTCTTTACCCTTCTACATTTTTTTTCCTCCATGTATAATTTTTCGAGGGTATTTCGTATTTTTTTTTCCATTCGATCAATATATATCAAAACAAATCTTGTAATAGAATTTTTTTTATTCTCACGAAGAGATTACAGAGAGGCTGAGTTTTCCAATGCTTTCCTTTTCTTTCATTTTATTTCCTTTTCTTGCATTTTTTCCCATCACAAACACCCCTCGAGGATGACAACTAAGGGATGACATAAACCTCCATCCTTGGAAGAGTGAGGGCTACCGGGCAAACGGTTTTCGAGGTAAAATGTTGTTTCTCTTGTTTTAATCAAGTAGTTATTGCATTTATTATCCTATCTCTCAAGAGTAGGTTTAAATCTCTTTAAATGTACCTTGATTAACCCGTATTTGGCAAGCTTTTAGTGGTTCAAAGGATGCTATTTGCCAGATCCACCGAGATTCATTAGTTACCTTCATTAGTTACTGTAGGGGTAGATTTGGGATGTGGATTTTATCGTCCTGGGAGTGGCTTATGTCATTAAAGGTTATATTTCAAATGAAAATTAGTAGGTTCACAGTAGCCAAATGAAGATCCGATTCGGGAAATGACTATAGGTCATCCTCCCTAACGCGAAGAAAAGGGACCAGAACCTCTCATTTACCTAGACTCAACCTGAAGAGTCTGGTCTCACGTTCTTTCATTACTTTTAGTTGGTTACAAACCATTCACCTCATCGTTATCACCACCTAATCCAACCAACCCATCCACGATCCATTACGCATTTATTACACAGAAAACTCATCCTCAGAAACAATCTTCTGAGTGACGATATCAATGACGTCTCAAAGAAGACAAACTGAAGTTTACAACTACTGTTCGCACCAATTCATCGAATCCAAATGTTATTACAAAACAAACACAATAGATTATACCATCCGAAAAACATCAATGCACTGATTACGATCACCGCTTTCCAATCAACAATGTAATTGAAGCTCCGAGATTAATATTTCATGACATCAATTTCTACCTTACATACAATAAATCCACGTAATTTAAGCCTATGTCCTCAGTTCTAGGTAGTCGATACCTATGCTTTGATACCATGCTAAGGACGCCCTAATTCCCTCTTGGGTCCCATTGACAACCGCCAACCCATGGAACTCCGTCGACATTCCAAGGCCTGATATCACACTCACATAACTCATATATTGAGACCTGTTCCTATATAATTTTCTTACAAATAACCCATTTCTTATAAAAATTCACAAGAGTTTGGTGTACAACTCTTATACACTTTTTTCATGCCAAAATTAGATTATTCTAAAATATTTTACAAAATGCTTCTTAAGGCCACAACCCAAATTTCCTCTTGTACCTCCATTCGGGCCAAGGAGCGCCGTCTCGTACTGGTGGGACCCTGATGGTGAGCAAAGCCTTGTAGTGATAATCTCCTACAAGGGTTACTCCCCACCTAAGTTCTTATGCAGTGATCAAACCAACCCATACACATCTAAGTGCAAGTGTCTACATGAATGTCGTATGTCATGCATGAGATGTCATCATGGCCATATCCCGAGTCACTCATCGACTCCCTCACACATGCCTATGCCAAGGTGATAACCCACCATTGGTAGTACCAACGCACCCACATATGTCAATCCCATTAGCTCAAGAAAGCCCACTGCAAGTTCCAATGGGCAACTAATCCCGAGTCAACCCGACTCCTATCACACAACCCGAAGTCTATGTGTTCATCTTGTGTCTTATTTTGGGCAACAAAACTTTTTGGATTTACACCACGGGTCTTTTACACCCATCACAGAACTTTTCGAATAACACCGCGAATCTCTCACACTACACCACTCATGGTCTTGCACAAGTTCTGTATTACTCGCAGGAGATTAACGGCCCCTTCGTCCGCCCAACACATTAATTTATTACCAAAACCGTGACTCATTTCGACGTCATTCCATGTTACCGAGCCCACCATCGAACACCAAACATAGTGTCGATCAACCATGTACTTACGACATACCATCGAACACCAAACACAGTGTTGATCTCTACCTTGCACTTACACCCATGTCATGCGATGTTCTAGTGCATATGCCATGCAATTATGCCACTAAAATTCTCATGTTACATGTATGATGCACACTACATGAACCATTCACATACCATGGATAATTATAATTGATACATATAATTAACATCCATATATAACCCATACACTACATCAATAGCATACATTAACATGTTGTTCTCACACTCGCATTATTCAAAACAAACCATAAATACATAATAAGTTCAAGGTACCTCGACCCATCCAATGTGGTACTCACTTCGCTCTTCACAAACATGAACCCGTTTGGTTCCAACATTCATACAACATCAAACAAGCCACAAAACCTGGAAACTTTTAGTTTCAGGATCACACCCCAACCCACAACAATCTCGGACTGTGTGAAAACCGGTCATGAAATTCTCTACCATCCAGTCCCAAGTCTTGGAACTAAATAACATGGTCTCATATGGCCTCCCTTAAGCAACCCAGACCATTATATGGCCTTTAGACTCCAATTAAACCGAATAGGAAAATCCCCTACCAATTTCAATAGCCTACAATAGGCCATGCAATGGTCATGTAAAAATCCGGCTATTCACTTCGACACAACCAAACAACTTGCACACTTTGTGAATAACATAGGTTTTCAGCAAGGTTATGATTACCTACTGCCTTCCACAGGTATATGGATGGAATATTGACTCAATGATCTTTCCATAGAGTTCAAGAACACCCAAATCAGAGTTCGAACGAAGAAATTATGGTCGTCTGAAGTTGGAGGCCTCGCATGAGTTAGCCAGCCCTGGCCGAGCTAACCTCTGGCCGAGCTGACTTATGCTCGAGCTGACCTCTGGCCTAGTTGACCTCTAGCCGAGCTGACCTCTAGCCGAGCTGACCTCTAGCCGAGCTAACCTCTAGCTGAGTTGACCTCTAGCCAGTCTTTTACTTACACTGTTCGGGGTAAACGGACCATACCTTGGGCTACAGAGGTCCCATTTGGGAAATTCAAAAGCCTAACCTCAATTTCACTGATGTGGCTACACTTTATCTGAAGGACTCAATGCCAAATTCCTTTTATTTCCCACCCAAAAACCAGTCCTAAACTCCGGCTAATGCGTATGATAAAAAATAGGGTAACTTCCCTTGGTCCAAATTCCAACCAAACATTTCCCTTAGTGCAAGACACCACCACACAACCCTTAGGGTAGAAAATAACCAAAGTAGGAGAAGATTCCACCTTCTTGAGTTTGCTTGAAACTCCCTTGGCCTCTGGTCTCTACTTGTAGCTCTTATCAAAAGAAAGACTTTCCTCTGTTTCACCTGAACCGATGGTCCGATCGTTGGAAAATCTAGAGAGAAGGTAGAGCCTCTCTCTCTACTTTCTTCTTCTCTCCCTTTTTCCCTTTCTTCCCTTCCCTCTCTTCCTACCGAATTGTTTGGTCTAAAGTCAAGTGGGATGTCCTCTCTTGCCACATGTTACTCTCCTATTGGCTCCTTGGATTACCCTTATCATCTTATCCATCTACCTTGGATTTACATCCAATCGTGTGTTGCTACATATCTCATATGGGCCCCACTTGAGCCCTTTTTTTTTAACTTATTCTGCACTTGACACGTGGCACACTGTGAGCCACTCGACACTTGCCAAGTGTCCCGTACTACCTTGGTGCTTTGAAAAATGTGAAATTCCGACTATTTCAGAATTCGTCTAAATTCAATGTGGCAGCTAGATTTCGTGAGCATCGATTCCAACTGTTCGTTTCACATCCGCTGAGACTAAAATTTCCTGATTCGATCGTACCCCACTGCTCTAATCTCTTCCTAAATCAGATCTTCCGGGAGGTTTCACATGGACATTTTATCATGTATCATGAACAATTATATCAAAAGCATATAACTTCCAAATAGTTCATCTCAATGTCAATATATTAGAGTTCCTATATCAACATTAAATCAACAATTATCACCAAGTAAGTCAATCAAAAGCAAAGACAACTGGCTCAAGACCACCAGGATAAGAGATGCCTTAAGCAAAAGGCCACACATACAAAGAATCACAGCCACACAAACATGCCAATAACCCAGCATAGAACGCCTCTGATCCAAATTCCACGACTGCTCAAATCTGTTAACACTGTGCCACGCATGCCAGTGCTCTAGCCACACATCCAAAGACTACACGAATTATGGAACAATCTTGAACCTCATTCCAGAATGATAGTCCCCTAACCCGTCCCTTTGAACACTTGTCCAAAAAGGAAGGAAATCAACCAAAGTAGGAAAATTCCTAGTCTTCTCGGGAGCTTAGCCTCGCACTTTAACTCTAGTCTAATGAACTCTCGAATTGTTTGAAATTAGAAATCAGAGGAAGAAGCTGCCAGATCTTCCTTCCTATCCCTCTTTCTCTCTCCCTTTCTTCTCTTTCTCCTTCTCTTTTCGTCCACCAATCCCCATTTTATAGGCTGGACATATCCACCTTGCATGCATGCATAATGCCATGTGTCACCCACATGGCATGCATGCATAATGCCATGTGTCACCCAATGGCATGCATGCATCATGCCATGTGTCACCCACTCATTTGGGTTCCTTGCCCTGTGTACTGAAAATCCGACCATTCTAATTCAACAAAATTCATCTTGGTAACTAGATTTCGCGAGACGAATATAGTGGTGAGGTCCATTTCGTCATTTGAGATCAAGAAGATTTCCAGGTTTTCACCCTTTACTGTAGTGGCAAATTACTATTTTGCCTTTATTTAGAAAAATTCGATTTTTCCCAGGTTTTACACATTTATTCTTAAATCGAGGATGGTTACAAAATTTACAACTTGTCAGTAAAACATCTTCACCCTAATATATCATACAAGAATTCTTGCAACAATCAATCTTTTCTATTGGAAGACCAAGTCCTTGCACTAATTTCTTTGTTCTATAAAAATTAACAACCATTTTGTTATTCTCTAGTGAAACCTCATGTAAAAATTGAGTGAAATCATCAAAGTATCTTTATGAAAAATGGTGCTTCGACTTTATATGCAACACTCGTGCAACCGTTGACATCTGGGAATGTTTAGTACAACCATCCCATAATTTTTTATTAACTGCACTAAGATTATCATAAAACTTTTGTGCACTGAGATTAGGTACTTCCTCCATATCCTCTACATTAAAATCAGGCCTAGCTGCATCAAGAATCAATTGTCGGTATGGATTACTAGATTTTGTATCCACCTCTTCATGAATACACTACAAGAAAATGAGTCATTGTTGACTTATATTATCTTGATATAAAGCAATATATATCATAATTTTTATTCAAATGGCCAACTATATATATAAAACTTAGTTAAAGCAATAATGAAATATGTGAATTCTACTAATTATTCCATGACTTATGATAATTAAACCTCAACATAAAACTTATAAGTTAGCAAATAATGACATATATAAAAATTTCTAGAAGTGTCTTGAATTTATAATAATATGTTGAACCTTGATAGAAAAAATGTTAAGTCAATATATTTAAAACATTTTTCAACCTAGTTAACAACAACTATCTTAATAAATAAATTAAAGTATATAAGATCTCATTAATATAAATTTATCAAGTTATTATATTAGTAAATGATAAAAAGTTGAAGACATTTTTTTTTTCTTTCGATTCTTTGTAAAGTCAAACCTATGTACAAACAATTGCAAGAGAATCTTAAGATAATATGGCCACCTTTGAAAATTATGAAAGATTTAGGAATATATTTTATGAAAATTTATTGAATTAGATATTCATCCTTCATGCAGATATTTATATATTTCACAAAGTTATATTTTGTTTTACATTTTTTAAAACATAAATGATGTAACATGGATTCCTCTCATTCAATACATTGGTACAACCACAATAGTTATGAAAATTTTCATTAAAGTATTTTAAAAAAAATAAGAACTGAAAAAATGTCATCCTTGATTGTTTTAGGAAATACAGTTACAATTAGTTTTGAAAAATAAGAGAAGACACAAAAACTGTATATCAAATTTCAATTCATAATGTTCTTAAGATCATGAATTTGTTTTATATTAACCTGTGAAAAAAATGGAATAAAACAACTAATTTTAGTTCCTTGCCACAAGTAAACCCTTTGATTACCAATACCATTGATAATTTTACCACCTTTTAGAACCTTTTCAGCAAGACTTCAATGGTTTCTACCATTCTCTCATTAGCAGTGAATGAATGGAGGAACATATAGAAAATGAAATGAAATAAATTCTTAGAGGTGGAGGGAGTTGACCAAGAGGCAGTAAATGGATGAAGCTCTAGTAACAACATTGTAGAACTTCTTGCACAACTTGTTTTTAGTTGAAATTTAAGTCTGTTTGTCTTTCAAAAGTGCTGGTAACAAATCAATTCTTTTCCCTATAAATCTATGTAGTTACAATATATTTGCTAATTTTTCCTTTATAATTGTGCAACTAGTATATGATTGAAAAAAAGCATAACCTAATTAGGAAACTCACCTGAAATATTTAATGTTCAATGGTCCCAATTGATTTTCAAATTCTCTCTTTGATGGCGGATTATATCTTCCAACATCTCCATCTCTATATAAGCTATCTTCTACATGTAGTTATAGAATAAAGAAACATTTTCAAAGAAAAAGTGAGAGATAATTAAAATAGAAAGTAAAGCACATGTTGTGGTATTTCCTCATGTAGCACAATCTGCCAAGCACCTAGCCCTAAAGGGTTTGCAAGTCACTCTAGTTAGCCATCATGACAACCTCTACGATGACTTCCCTTAAGGCTAATGTAATCCTAATATTTAGAAAGTGCAGTTTGGTGATCCATGTATTTATAAAGTGCACCGACATTCACTAATCCACTAATTAAAATGAATGGAAAAAAATAAAATTTGAATTTCTTTTATATTAATTCATATTTATAAATATTATTATTTTGAATTTCTATTTATTAATTCATAGTTTAAAAAAGTATTTTTTAATACTTTTGGTAATCAAATCTATCACACTAAATCAGTGCTTTAACTTCTTCTTTTTTTTTTGGTTTTTAAATATAGTTTTGAAGAAAATACAAATACTTTTGTTTTCTTTGCAAATGAGAACAAAAATAACTCAAATATAAGAAGAAACAATACAAATTATTCAAATGCCAATAGCCTCAAAATATAAGAAAAATTAAAATCAATCCTCAATCTGATAAATTTGCATAACCTTTTGATACCTTTCAACAATTCCAAGTTTATATATATTTATTTTGGCTAGCAAATTTCCCTTGGTTTGATTTTTCAAATTATACCAAGCAAACAACTAATTTGATTTGTCCAAAACTGGGTTTTTTAATTATTGGAATCTTTTTTTATTTTTTTTTTTGAGAGACAAGTTATTTTTTAAAACAATTTGAAAGTTCGATTCTGACGCCCATCCAAACTGATCTCATTACTAAAGAGGCACATCAAGGTCCTACTAAATAGACATTAAAGGCCTAATTTGGTGCCTCATAAAGTTTCATCTGCACTGCGCTTGACCTAGCTCATTGAGAAAAATATTATATATATAAGTCTTGCAAAGTGAAGTAAAACATGAGAATATTGATAAAACATTTCTATCAATTATTATTTATAATTGAGGAAGTGAAGGAACAATTCTTGTTCATGAAATCATTTTCAATATATTTTTGTTCTTTATGAGATCTGGAAATATTTCATAATGAATTAATAAATGTTTTTGCATTCAGAAATAAAGATAGTAATAACTGTATGCATTCTTTGAATACACATCTACCATTGTAGTCTCCTATAGAAGCCTACGGCTAGCCTTCTTCTACATATTCTTCAATCAACTTACCCATGTCAAGTGCTCCAGAAAATTAGACAGAAAGAACATAGATTGGGATAAAGGGAAAATAATGGGGCAAAGTATGAATGAAAAAAATATTTATTTTAAGAAAAAAATATTTCAAGCTCTTCCAGTGGGGTTCTATTGTTAATAAAACTAGGCATAAAATCAATCAAATAAGCAACCAATTTTTTTAGATAATATGAAAAAACAAAGTCTCATCAATCTCAACCAAGCTAACAGTTCAAATAAAGGATAAAAACAAACAAAATAAGATCGCAACTCAGTATCAATGAAAAAAAAGTTCATCCCTCCGTTATTACAGACCGAAAAAGCTAAAGAAAAACTAAGAAAATGATAAGAAAAACAACATTAATTACAAGAAATGAAAGCCAAAACAACCTCTTTTCTCCGGAATCTGCTTTGCTTCAAGCTCATATGTGACGCCCCAAAACCTAGGGGTCCCGTTGACAACCCATCAACCCACGGAATTTCGGTTGATTTCGGATAACCCGATACCACACTGTTGTGTCCCATTTATCAGGATCCATATTTTGACAAAAATCGGGTAGAGTCTCCTTTGTTCGGGGAGCTCTACCCAATATATAACTTGTATAACAGTATATCCATGACCTATCCAGGGCCTCAACAGAAGTAGTAATGACCACACAGGGTCTATCTGTCCATATCCCCAATATACAACTATATATCAATAGTCTATAAGAGTTTATTACAACACTCTTATACAAAACATATAGTCTTGGTACCAAACTGGTACAAATTACTCGTGGACACCGAGTTACTCGGCACCACCTCGATCCGTCCCTTCACTGGGACCATTCATTCATATTTAAGCTGAAAATATGATAATAATACACTTAAATATAGTCCGTAAGAGTCCGATCACGACCTTCTTACCATTATTACATACCGACTATATTGGCAATAGTCCAAAAGAATTTAATTACAATTCTTTTATACAAAAATACATGCTAGAACTAGTCTGTCCTAATCACTTTTTACAAAAATATTTATCAAGACCACATGTCAGCCTTCTTCGTAATCACGACCTCGTTTGAGCATCGTCCATCGGTGTAGACCCTACACTTGAAAGGGGGTCCCACGACGGGGTGAGTAATGCCCAATAAGGATAACTCCTACAAGGGCTACTCCCCACCTAAGTGCACGTGCAATGCCATTTCACACATTCAAGTAAAAACATACACATTCCTACTCAAATGTCTACATGCCATGGATGAGAATGTGACTCACCTGTCCCATGTCTTGATTCCTCACTGACTCCCTCACACATGCATATGCCGGTGAAACCGGTCATTTATGTTCCATCAATGACCATTTTTCCAAAACAAAGCTTTTGTTTTATAAATAAAAATCCATCGACAACCCGACATTAACTTGTTTTTACCAAGTCCCGTGTGTTTTTATGGGTAGCAAATTTTCGGGGTCTCACAGTAGGCTTCTCACGGCTTCCGACACTTTCGTGAACTTTCATCGCTGGATACATATGTCTAACCAAGAATACAGGGTTTTTCACCCGAGAGGGTATTATCCCTTCTTGCTATACCCAACACACGTATTTTTCATTTCCTTTTTCTTTCATGCAACCGTGAGACTCATTTTGGACGTTGTCCCTTTTTACCGAGCACACCATAGAACACCAAACACAATGTCGATTTACCAACCATGCACTCACGCTCATTTAATGCGATGTCCCCATGCATATGCAATGCAAGATTCCATTGCATGTTATATCATGTCACATGCATAATGAATGCTACATGGACAACACAATCCACACCACTTATCTAAGTCGTGACAATCACATCACCTGCATATGCCTTCCAAAAAGCATTTCATTCATTTCAACCTATCATGCAAACATATATCAACATTCACATTCAACATGTCATTCTATGATCAAGCAATGACACACACAAGCAAGCCATGTAATGGCCATTGCACATAATAATTCATCTCATTTCAACAGATTAGAGCACACACATTGACACCCAAACACGTCACTCTTAGTCAAGCAATGACACTCGATCCTCAAGACCAGTTGTGGCATAGAGATTCCCACAAAAAAATTCCACACAACAAGCCATCATAGCCCATAGAATAGTTCCAAACTCAGTTCAGAAACTAGTCCCCTAACAGTCCCAAAATCTGCATACAAACAATTAAACAACCTAAGCTATAGTAGTTCTGGAAAACGGACCATACTTGAGTTATTGAAGGATACTAGTCCAAATTCTCATTTTTTCCAAACCGAAAATCAGTCCCAAAAATTTGGATAGTAGGTTTGGCCAAAACAGGGTAGCCAGTGGCAGTCTCGAAAAATGGACCATAACTTGGGTTATAGATGTCCAATTTGGGTGATTCAAAAGCCTAACATCAGGTTCTCATATAGGGCTACAATTTCCTTCAAGGATACTGGTCCAAATTCTCCCTTTTTATAACCGAAAATCAACAAACATGGAACTATTCCCATAACCCATTATTTTGCCAAACAGACCCTTAGGGCATTAAAACTTAGTCAAACAACCCCTAGAATGGAAAATAAACCAAAGAGGTTAACCTCACCGTTGGAGCGCATTAAACACCATTAGGAAACCTCGAAACACTTCCTAACATGCAAACTTTGATTTCTTCCAAATCTCCTCGTGTGGATCTTCGGTGAAATCTCTCATTTTTGGTGCCTACGCGTAGCCCTTATCGAGATGAAGAACTTTAACTCTAGGCTCAATGACTTTCGACCGATGAAACTCGAGAAATTGCCGAAGGATTCTTTCCTCCTCTCTCTCTCTCTCTCTTTCTCTCTCTCTCTCTAACATTTCCAAAAAAATCTTATTTTGGGAGATATATCTCCCAAATCAGAATTTTTCCCTTTTTTATACTTTGGACACGTGGCTCACGTCGCACCACATGTCCCCCCCTTGCTCGGCTCTTTTTTTGCCCCGAAACAATTTATTTCGTCCCGATTCAAGTTCAAATTATCTTATATAAAATTTCTTTAAATTATTACCAAATTTTCAAGATTTTCTCAAAATTCCCGTTTTTGGGGTCCACCGGACACTCGTCACCCTGAAAAACGTGAAAATTTCGACTATCTTGGAATTCGACTGGGTAGCTAGATTTCGTGAGACGATTCAAATGGTGAAGTCCGTTTCATTATCCGATATCTATATATTTTCACGTTTTCAACCTTTACTACAGCGACAAATTACCGTTTTGCCATTTTTCAGAAAAATTGCATTTTTCCCAAGTTTTACATTCTTCCCCCCTTAATAGAATTTCTTCCCCAAAATTCAAGCACACTAGCACACACAATCACATGCATATGCTACAGAATCGAACAATACTCTTACACAAAGGCACGAGAGTAGAAACATACCCTGCATAATCGATTGATCTGCCTGTTCAATTTGAGGTGTAATGGCGTAGACATGCCTCCTCGGTCCCAGTCCCGCCCAGGGGGCCCATACTGACTCGCACCTACGTCCCGCCTCCTTCGGCCTATTTGTGAGATAACCATGGCCTCGTGGCCGCACTTGGGATTGATACCGGCCTCTAGCCCGTGGCCGGGCAAGGAGAGACAACCATGTTCCGTGCATGTCCCACTGATGATTGGGACTGAGGTGTCCCATAACCTTAGGATCCCTTCCTCTGTGGGAAATCCCGTCTCATGTGTCTAGGTTGGTGGCAGTGATAGCATGTCATATGCCCCGTCTAGTTAGATGCCTGGACTTAGCGTTGGCTCTTATAACTCCCGCCCCTCGTCCCTCCTGTAAATCCCGTGAAGCGTAAGTCCCTCCGCTCTTCCCCAAGCTAAAAGAAGATTGATTCTCCCTTTCATTCTCACTAGCACCCGCATCACTTCGATGCCCGTATGCCATTAATCTCTCTCTCTCTCCGGCCATAGCCGCTCTAACCATAGAGTCCATATCTCAGAGGGAGAAATCCCACAATCTTGCCTCGATGGACAACTCTGCACCATCCTCGATTTCCTCACCTTGGCCATGTTCGCGGGTCACATAGTCATTAGCAAACGGGTTAATCTCTATGAACTTAGCTACGCATTTCAACAATGTCATTGTTCCCGTTTAGCTCGGGCTGAACCCCGCCTTTGCATGTCTAGCAGCTTGTCTAAAATATTTGCCCATGAAGAGGTCATCATGGAATTCCCCATGTCATTTCCCATGTCCCTCGAGTACCGACCTAATCCTCACCATACTGGGATTCACCCCGCTGGAATGATGTCAGCCTTATCTTTGTGGCATCAGAGGTGATCTCCATGCCCTCCAATATTTTCTCGATCTGTCAGAACCCTACGTTCCCTTCCTCGACTTGCCATCAACCCATGTCAAATAGCAAATTGAGATTTTCTTTTTCTTATTTTGTTAGTGGTGCATAATGCAAAACACTAATAAGTATCAATTCTCGGACTATCATGTTCGTTTATTTTCCAAGCCCCTAAGGTTATGTTCTCTAACCCTAGTGTTCATCCTTTACTATATACATCCTGTCATGCATATATTTCACACAATTTGTAACACACAAACATTGAGCATGTTAGAACACAAAATATATAATTAACCCCATGCAATGATTTAACCCATGCCCAACAGTCCAAGGTATTCGTGTACCTAGACTCTTGATACCTAGCTGAGACGAACTACTATCAGGACCATACTTATGGATACCCATACATGAGCTCCCTAGGTAATCGTTTACCTAAGCTCTGATACCAAGCTGTGACACCCTAAAACCCGAGGATCCCGTTGACAACCCGTCAACCTCGCACCCTCGTGGGTTTCTGAAAACTCATCTCCACACTATTATAACTACTTATCTGATCCATATTTTCACAAAAAATAGGGCAAAGTCTCCTTTGTTCGAGGAGCTCTACCCAATATACAACCTGTATAATAGTATATCCATGACCCATCCAGGGCCTCAACAGAAGTAGTAATGACCACACATGGTCTATCTGTCCATATCCCCAATATACAACTATATCATAATAGTCCATAAGAGTTTATTACAACACTCTTATACAGAACATATAGTGACAAGACCCTTCCCAGACCTTATCTAAACTCTTGTCTGGAGGATCCTGTCGGGCACTTCAACGGACTCCTTGAAACCGACTCGTCGGATCGAAGAAATCCGAAAAGTGAACCCTAACTTTCTATAATCAAGCCACTGCTTAAAATCAGAAATTAAATTTTCTTTTAATTAGTTGGGAGTGATAAAATTTTTCGCAACTTTTGTTTCAATTATTTTTATAAAATTTTCGGCAGCATAACGACTGCATTTTGATAAACCAAAATTTACATGTCAAGAAATTTACACTTCTACTAAAACCTCAATTCCTCCCAACTTCTTTATTCCCAAACTTGCAATAATCACACATATCACCAACATGCCACATCAACACTTTTTCAATTCTCAATTTATAAATACAAACTACAAACTTAAGTAGAATATATCTAGATGCATCATATATATGAAATGCATGGATATTTACAAATATACAATTTCAAATCCAAATATATGTCGCTCAATTACATATCCATCTTATACATAAAGTTTTACATCGTACGTAAATCGTCCACCTATGTATAGACAACAAAATGATGACGTCCCGCTGCCCGCGAGTAGCACACAATGGAATATAAATAGCTACAAATGAACAAACAAGTTAGTGCAACTAAGATATATATATCACATACACTAACATGACAATTTATCATTTGCTTTATGATTTCTTTCAAAACCCCTATGTATATCCTTTAATTATTTTAACCATCACGGCGATTTAGAACTAACGCCAACGTGGGAAGCTTACGTCATCTCAAACCACTACGTTATGGAATCTCTATCGCATCAGCATCGCAGGGCTTAGTTGGTCACCGAAAGTAACTACACACGTACTTAGATCGATCGCAATCAGAGTGCTAAAACCTGGGCAACTACGAGCGACTCACTCGATCGCCACGCAGTGCCAACCATACAAATACAACCATCGCGAATAAAAACCGCATCGCAACTTAGCTGTTTTATACTTTCTATGAAACTGAAAGCAACCACGGACGGAATTTTCGCATTGTCGCCAGAGCTAATTTTCTTTATTGTGAGCGACTATACAAAATTTATCATATTGTCACATACTCTAAATCTCATTATATTTCAAGGAATATACATGGGTTTTAAAACTACATTTACTTAGTGTCAAAAGTAATAAATCTAACTCTCGCTTTGAAACTTCTAAAACTCTCTTTTCAAATATTTTCTTTTAGATTACTTAACTACCATATTCACACAACATCAACCAATTACATGAAATTGAAAGGATTTTAAGTGGCGAACCACTTACCTGCCGCCACCTCGTCAAGCTTCACGAGGCTCGTGGACGTCGCCTCCCATGCCCGCCACCTACACACATTCCTCATCATTACTAGTGACAAAAATTTTTTTCACCTCAACTATAAGGTCAAGAATCTCACTAAGACCAATTTTCTCTATATATCCTCCTAACTTGTTTCACTCACAATCGAGACTCTCTAATCCCGATTTTATGTAAAGTTTTAGTTTTTGACCCTTAGGGATCACCCCACGCGGTCCGCTTAATTTGCTTCAAGGCTTGGAACTAAAAATTATTTTTACTCAAAACGGATGTACTCTACAATAGGTTGGTGGTAGCACGCCGTCTGTGGCCCGTTTTCCTTCTTCCTACGGCTCACTTATATCACCTTCCTAGTCAAACGAAATTGCGGTTTCTTCACTCATTTGAATATATGGTTCTGTTTCTTCTCCAATTGAATCACCCAATTTGGATCACCAAAACTCAAGTTATTGTATTTTATATCTAGATTACTCAAATTAAGGTAATGTGACCTGCACATATCTCCACTTGAAATATTTCTGGGAATCTGGGGTTAAAATTTTCTTGAACTTCCTTCAGATAACTTATTACCCTAGAAGTCTATTCCATCTAGAATTTTGAATCACTCAATTTGGATGAGTGAAACTCCACTTATGACCAAAACACTACAACCATACCCAAAACAGAGCAAAATCAGTGAGCTACACGAGTTCACCTTTCAGTCCATATTTGGGAGCCTTAGAGCTACAATTTGCTCTTGGTCCCTTCTATAAATTTGTAGCCCTATCTCTTATGGTTCTTTTCCAATTTGAATCACCACTTGGATGATTCTAACTTAATTTATAGCCAAACAGAAAAAGCAGGGGTTTTACAAAATTTTGACAGCAATTCAAAACCCAACATTCTCCTTTGTTTTTTACAACCAATCCTCAAAACCGTAATACCTCAATAATCAACATGAAAGTCATTCAAAACCACTCCATAACATTTGTATTGGTGGTTTGGAACTCCATACAACAAAAACCCTAGGTGAAAATCTTATGAATTCAACCAAAGGTCCACCACCCTTCTAAACATCATATAATTGATGATTCCATGTTTATTTTTCCACCAATTGGGGTTTTACTCTCATAACCCTAAACAAATTCAAAGGTTTGTTGTGATCTTTGCACAAAATTAGACCAAAGGAGCAACTAATCTTCATACCAAACCTTAAGAATTCACTACCCATGATTACAAGGCAAACACATACCCGAATTTTTTTGGTCTTCTCCTTCTTCTTCCTTCTTCCTCTCTCGCTTCTTCTTTCCTCTATTCTCCCTCCCTCCTACGTTTTTGCCCTAACTAAAATGTGAGAATCTTTCTTTCTCTTTCAAAATATGATTTTGGTTTGTCTCATGGCCATATTTATAGCCTCAAAGTTCTCTAACGGTGTTGGTCCTGTTCTTTAATATTGCAATTGTAACTTGTTTTATTTCTATTATGGCCCATCTCTACTGTTTTTATGACTTACATGTCCTTTATGGTCAATTACAATTGTACCCTTTGCACTACACCAAAATTTCGGTTCCATAATTTATCATTTTCCTAATTTCATTCCAAAATATTACAATGGGACACTCTAGTGCCTTATACGCCCTTACAACATCACTATATAATTTCTCGAGACATGCAACTAATTTAGTCAGCCAACCTTAAATTGACAATTCTCTAACGCCATGAGATTCAATTAATCTAATGTAGAGATTTATTTTACCTCTCTAATCCATCTTTTAACACTAAGAGGTTATAGATCGAAACTAGGGGTTTACATATAGTCTTTGTACCGGACCGGTACCAATTACTCGTGGACACCGAGTTACTCGGCACCACCTCGATCCGTCCCTTCACCAAGACCCATTCATTCATATTTAAGCTGAAAATATGATAATAATACACTTAAATATAGTCCGTAAGAGTTCGATCATGTCCCTCTTACCATTATTACATACCCGACTATATTGGCAATAGTCCAAAATAATTTAATTACAATTCTTTTATACAAAAATACATGCTAGAACTAGTTTGTCCTAAGCACTTTTTACAAAAAGATTTATCATGGCCACATGTCGACCTTCTTCGTAATCACGGCCTCGTCTAAGAGCCGTCCATCGGTGTAGATGATGCACCTGAAAGGGGTTCCCACAATGGGGTGAACAATGCCTAGTAAGGATAACTGCTATAAGGGCTACTCCTAATCTAAGTGCACATGCAATGCTATTTCACACATTCAAGTATAAACATACACATTCCTACTCAATTGTCTACATGGCATGGATGAGAATGTGACTCACCCTGTCCCATGTCCCGAGTCCTCACCGATTCCCTCACACATGCATATACCAAGTGTGAAAACCATCATTTATGTTCCATCAATGACCATTTTTCCAAAACAAAAGCTTTTTGTTTTATAAATCAAAATCCATCTGAAAAACTCCGATACTCACTTGTTTTTACCAAGTCCCATGTGTTTTTGTGGGTAGCGAATTTTCGAGGTCTCACAGCAGGCTTCGCATGCCTTCCAACACTTTTGCGAACTTTCATTGCTGGATACATATGTCTAACCAAGAATACCGGGTTTTTCACCCGAGAGGGGGTATCTATCCCTTCTTGTTATACCTAACACATGTATTTTTCATTTCATTTTTCTTTTATGCAATCGTGACTCATTTTGGACTTTGTCCCATTTTACCGAGCACACCATCGAACACCAAACACAGTGTTGATTTACCAACCATGCACTCACACGCATTTAATGCGATGTCCCCGTGCATATGCAATGCAAGATGCCATTGCATGTTATATCATGTCACATGCATAATGAATGCTACATGGACAACACAATCCACGCCACTTACTGATTCATTGCATGTTATATCATGTCACATGCATAATGAATGCTACATGGACAACACAATCCACACCACTTACCGGTGTCAGGGATAATCACATAACCCGCATATGACTTCCATAAATCATTTCATTCATGTCAACCTATCATGCAAACATATATCAACATTCACATTCAACATGTCATTCTATGATCAAGAAATGACACACACAAGAAATCCATGTAATGGCCATTGAACATAACAATTCATCTCATGTCAACATGTTAAAGCACAGACATTGACACCCAAACACGTCACTCTTAGTCAAGCAATGATACTTGATCCTCAAGATCAGTTGTGGCATAGAGATTCCCACAAAACATTCCACACAACAAGCCATCATAGCCCATAGAATAGTTCCAAACTTAGTTCAGAAACTAGTCCCCTAACAGTCCCAAAATCTGGATACAAACCATTAAACAACCTAAGCTATAGTAGTTCTGAAAAATGGACCATACTTGAGTTATAGAGGTCCGGATTAGTGATCCAAGTTTCAACTTCAAGTTTTCGTAGAGTTACAATTTCATTGAAGATGATTTAGTCCAAATTCTCATTTTTTCCCAACCAAAATCAATCTAAAATTCCGATTAAGAGATTCGCCAAATAGTATAATCTATGGTAAATGAATTACCATAACTTCGTTATAGATGTCCAATTTGGGTGATTCAAAATCCTAACATCAAGTTCTTATATAGGGCTACAATTTCCTTCAAGGATACTAGTGCAAATTCTCCCTTTTTATAACCACAAATCAGCCCCAAAAACTGGACATCATATAGGGTAAAAACAGGACACTATTCCCATAACCCATTATTTTTCCAAACAGCCCCTTAGGGCAAGAAGGCCAAACAGCCCCTTAGGGCATTAAAACTCAACCAAATAGCCCCTAGAATGGAAAATAAACAAAATTAGGAAGAATCGCTACCTCTTGGAGCGTAGGAAACACCATTAGAAAACCTCGAAACACTTCCTAACCTGCAAACTTTGATTTCCTCCTGGCCCTCTTGATCTTCTAATAAATTCAGTTTACACATCCTTCGTTGAAGCAAAGAACTTTAACTCTAGGCTCAACGACTTCCAACCGACGAAACCCGAGAAATCGTTGAAGGATTCTTTCTTCCTCTCTCTCTCTCTCTCTCTCTCTCTCTCTCTCTCTCTAACGTTTCCAACAAATCTGATTTTGGGAGATATATCTCCAAAATTAGATTTTTTTCCCCCTTTTTATATTTTGACACGTGCCTCATGTCGCGCTACGTGTCCCCTTTTGTTAATCTGCTTGTTCAAACAATTATTTCATCTCCCGTTCAAGTTCAACAATTATATAACTTTCTTTAAATTATTACCAACTTTCAAGATTTTCAAAATCCCGCTTGTGGTCCATTGAACACTCACCAAAAAACGTGAAAATTCCTGACTATCTCTAATTCAACGAAATGACCAGAGCTAGATTTTGCGATGATTCTAACGGTGAAGTCTGCTTCGTCATCTGGATATCTAAAATTTTGTGTTTTCAACTTTGCATTTCACAAAGTCCAATAAATCATTTTGTCATTTTTCAGAAAAATTGCATTTTTCCCTGGTCTTACATCATCTATCCCTCTTCAAAATCAAAAAGCTAAATGATGATTCACCTATCTACCTTTGACTCTTCTTTGTCTGCTTTTCATTCCACCCACCATTTCTTCTATGCAATTTTTCTCCACTCCCCTCTCCTCAATATCCTGTTTTATTTTCCTGTTATTTCTTTTTCTTTCTCTGGTTTTTCCTTTTCTTTCTTATTACCTTTCTCGGCCCACTTTCTTCCTCATTTTTCTTAAAATCCTTCCCTAATCGGATAAGATCTTTCTTTTTTTTGAAAAAAAATTATTTCACTCAAGACACTCATCTGTCTGATTACCTATCAGGGACTCCATGTTTTTAATGATGTGATCCCAATTTGATGGTGAGACTTGCTTTTACTGTGGAAAAAATCTTTAAAAAAAGTCGACTAAAGGAAAGCAAAATAAGTAATAAAACCCTTGTGTGACTCTTTATTTATGACCAAATCCGGAGGTGAAAGAATTAAAGAGGAGTCAGAAGGGCATGGTTCACAATCCAATCACACTTAAAAGTGAAACCAGTCCCACTCACTGCCAATTATTATTTATATAAACCAAAAACCTAATCATAACGTTAATCATACATCGGTTTTTGGTCAACCAGAATTAAAAACAAATTTATAATTCCATAATTGTATATTAAAGTTCAAATTCCAATAATTACTATAAATAAAGAAAATGTAACTCGAAAAATTGAATAAATTGTTACTAATTATTTGTAATCCCATGACACTTGGTTCATTTATAACATGTTAAATAATATATGAAATGCATGTGATTAGATAATTTTAATCATGATTTTTAAATCAACCACATGTTTTATTAAATCTCTATTAAAATAAAATCATATAAAAATAATCACAACTCATATTTTGGTTTGGGTCGAAGGGTGTCTTTATATTATAGATTGTTATATTCTACTAATATAAGTATATAAATTATGAAATCAAAAATAATACCTTCCTCTAGTTTTTGCAAAAAGCAAACATTATATCAAAATATTAATAAACTCACAACCAAAAATTTATTATAATAATTCATCTACAAAATTTAAGAAACTATGAATATTAAAGTGAAATTCTATCGATAAATATCAATATCACCTTTGTAAGATAATTTTCATATATATATATATATGGAATTTAAATCATATCATAATATTGACCTATATATAAATTTATTTTCATAATATATATTATATACATTATATTTTATAATTTTAGTATAATATTTGTATATATTTTTTTTAATTTTTCGATTGGTTAACCGAAATCACGGTTTTTGTATTTTGTAAACCTAAACCTAAACCGAAACTGAGAATTGTATAAAATAAAAACCAAAACCGAACCGATCAGTTTGGTTAACCTATTTTTTGGTTCGGTTTCTTAGGTTTTTTTGCCCACCCCTAGTGAGTTGTAGCACCCTCTAGGTCGTATAAAAGGGGTCTCTATAAAACAAGTTTAGGAAACGCTAACAATTAATTAATTAATTATGATACCAAAAGAAAATCATAATAATCATTGTATAGAAAAAATAAAACCATATCGCAAATATATGATAAATAGAAAGTAAATGATGCAAATTGACATATTAAAATTAATTAAAAAAAATTGATTATTTTCCAATAGAATGATTTATTTCAAATAATTTTGATTGATTTTATTTCACTGAAAAACTTGAATCAATAATAACTATTTTATGCCTCAAATCCTGAGGGGTCCGTTTGACAACTCATTAACTCGTTAAGATCAGTGGATGTCGAGTAACCCGACTACACCACTGAACCCTTTTCAGTGGACCCAAGATTTAATCTAAAATCGAGCGCAGTCTCCTTGTATGGGAGCTCTACCCAGAATACAACCTGTCCCAATTACATGGCAATATGGCCCAATATTATACAGAACTGACCTCACGTGTCCACATACTTATAAAATGGTCAAGGTCATTATCCATACTTATATACACATACATGACTATAAACCATAGTCCATAAGATTTTAAATTACATTTTATACAAAATACATCAAAAAACTTAAGTGATTTTAATACATGTTTTACAAAATATAAATCAAAGCCACAATCCGGATTTCTTCTCAATATTGGCCTCTAGTGAGCGCCGTCTCCCTGCACATTCCCTGTACCTGAAAGGGGGTCCCACGATAGTGTGAGCAATGCCCAGTAGAGTAAAATCCTACAAGGGCTACTCTCTAACTAAGTGCACATGCAATGGTCATGCAACAAATAAACACTCCCTTCCAGAAGATGCCATCCTAGAGCAGAAACCCACAGTCAGTGAATGAGATGCGACTCAACATATCTTATGTACCGAGCCCTTACTGACTCCCTCTTAAATACGAGTCCTAACCTGACTCCCTCACACATGCTTATGCCCATAGTGAGAAACTCACCATTGGTATTTCAACCAATGGTCCTTTATCCAAAAAAAAAGATTTTTGTTTTATAAATAAAAAACATTGGACAATCTTAGAAACCACTTGAAACATAAAAGAACTAAAACAATCTAAAACAAATTTTTATTCAAAGCATTGACAATCGATAATCACTAATTCAGAACTATTGATTAGCTTTTCGATAAACTGCTGAGTAAAACAAAAGCATTGTACAATCTCCAAAACTGCGCAATTTTTGTGATGATTGTTCTTATCAGAGCCCAAGACTAGATCAATATCACACACAAGGTTACATGTTCATGGTAGATCGGAGCTCAATCTCTGATGGTCGCCCCATCACGCAGGTCCACTCACCCATTCACCAAGAACAAGAGACAATGAACCATGCACTCCCACCCGTTACATGCGATGGTTCCCAGGCATATGAAATGCAATGCAATGTTCATTTCCTATTCATACCATGCTACATATATAATGAATGCTATGCACAGGCCACTACATATTAACTGCGCATCAATTGATGATTATAACAATGAACACATAATTAAATTTTACTACATAACATGCATATCAACGCAATATATAATCGGCATCTATGTCATCATTTAACTACATTAACTATTTATTCTCAGTCTAATTATGACTATGTCCAAATGGTCATAACTGCTTTATATGCAATGACTCAATCTTACATAACTTTACACTCCCTAAGACTATGGATAATTATATCAAGCATATACTTACTAAAGAACATACAACACCTAATGTAATAGATCGCAGATATCATCATAACCACAATTTGAACATTTGGTTGTATAATCAATCTTCAAACATGAATAAATTCCATTCACAAGATTATATTGACTTCAGATCAAGATCTTTCTGATAGAGTTAAGAATACCAAAATTGAGTTCTGACCCATGAGTTATGCCAAAGTCACAAATCAAGAATATCATTGACCAGAAAAATAGAAATATATTTCTTGTCCTTTTGACCAATATTCAACTGAATTAAGGTATATATGGATGGATTCTAGACTCAAAGAGATTTCCATAGAGTCCAAGAACATGCGAATCGAAGTTCGAACGAAAAAGTTATGGCCATCCAAAGTCGAGCTCGTTTGACCCAGTTGACCCACGCAGAATAAATTCTTTTTTCCTCGTGCTCAAGAGCACTTCATCCAAACAAATTTCTAGGGCTCAACCAAGACCAAAATGACTCAGATGAAGAACCCAGCAGAAGGTTCCCACTTCAAGCATGAACAACTAATCTCGAGGAAGTCCCACTAATTTCCCGAACCCGAAGCTGACTCCTCAAACCTTCCGCTGAAACTCGCTAAACTGATTTTGATGATCACGCTGTAGCTCTCGCTGAGTACTTAGACTTTAAAACCTTTTCCCCATCGGAATAGACCTCACCAAACTCCAGAGACTGGGATATAAAAATTCCCTCCTCCCCTCTTCTCTCTCTCTCTCACGGCCTCCTCCCAAAATGGCCATTTTTCTCCTTTTGTTCTAACTCATTTAAGATACTGCAGAAATGACGGTCACACTGGTAATGCAATCCACTCCGTCCTGTGTTCATCAGTCTTAAATGATTCATTTCTTTTCAGTTCAATTATTTTAAATGAACTTATCAAACCATTTCAATCTGATTTGGTAAAATTTTATCCTCGAGTCACCGGGCGACTCACCACCTAGAAAATAGTGTAATTTTACTAGCCTGGGACCAATAAACTTTTCTAGGTCACTTAGATTTCATGATTAAGATCCACGTGCACAATCCGTTTTGTCATCCAAGATCTTGAGATTTTTTTTAGGCTTCCTTGAACTATTATGACAATTTATTACTATTATTATTATTTTTCCATTTTCCCTAAAAATTTCTAATTTTCCTGGGTTTTACATATTTACTTATTAAAAGTTCAATTTTACTTTTAACAAAACTTGTTTGTTTTTGTTTCACAAAAGAAAAAAAAAAGATTTATTATCTATATTATAAAGAAATATAGCTTTACAACTCTATCTGTATATAAGGAAAATATTTTATTCTTGCTTAAAGAAAGCTTTATTCAAAAGTATTAAAAAATTATTTTATTAAAATATATAAAAAATTCATCATTTATATTAATCAAACAAAATCTTAAAGAATTTTAAGTTAAAATAATATTCTAGATTTATCTTAAAAAAAATATCTTCGAATTTCTTAAAAGAAAAAGAATTGTTACACTTTTTTTTATTAAAAAATTGTTAAATGAACAATTTTCAATCATTTATTTTATTAAGAAAAAAAGACAATTAAACCATTATTTTTCAAACACATATTAGATCCTTGATATTAATGCATCTTTTCTTGATTACTTGAACTCAATGAAATAAATAAATAAATAAATAAAAATAAAAATTCATACTAGCCAATAAATGAGTAAATAAAATGAGAACCCAAATTTTCTAAGAAATGCAATTTAATTTGTTTTAGAGTGAAATATTTTTTTTCTAGCTTTAAATGAAACCCAAAGTTTGTGTACTTTATTTACGAAAAATAAATTAATTCAATTCTTGTTGAGAAACATTGTGAAAACCTGGATAAATTTGAAAATTTTCACAAAACGGTAAATTGTCGCTATATTATAGGTTGAAAACCTAGAAGCAATCTAGACTTGATGATAAAATATACTCACCGTCATCTATCATAAATTAGTTGCTCAGCGAATTCCTCACTGACCCGAGATACGAATTTCACGTTTTCGAGGCAACTAGCCAGACACATGGCAAGCCATGTGTCAAAATGCATGCATGTATAAATGGAAATGTTTGTAGAAGGAGGGGGAGGAGGAAGGAAAAGAGAAAGGGAGGAAAGAAAGAGAGAAAATGAAAAAGAAGTGAGAAAGGAAAGTTGTGTTGAAAAGAGAAGAAAATGAAGAAGAAAGAAAACAAGATAGGGAAAGGAAAGAGGAAAAAGGAAAGAGGTCGCTGCAATGAGTAGACTCCGGACGGTGAAGAACCTGAATCAAGGCCATAAGAGGTAAAGCCTCCTCCTACCCGTCTGCCCACGCCTAGGGCTACAGGGGCCTAATAATTCCCGCCCCACTTCCTGGGTGAATTATTTGATCAGGTAGCCTATTTTTGGTCAGGAGACGGTCATGATGCAGTATATTGGTTCCTTTGAGATCATCGTGAGGCTCTGTTACCCGGTGTCCCGTAATCCGAGCAAATTTAAGGCAGAACGGCGTCATGCCCGACTCTACACCACCCCGCGAATCACAGCCGCCTAATTTCGGACGACCATAACTTTCTTGTTCGAACTCCGATTTGTGCGTTCTAGGACTCTACGGAAAGCTCGTTGATTATAGAATTAAGATGAAGTTCTGGTGCCAAACCGTGTTTCGGTCGATAGTTGTGGAACGATTCGCTGGCTCTCGAACTGCTGAACCACATCTCGAGGATGCCCTGGCCGTATACGGCCTAAGCAGGAAATTACTTGTTGAATATTTACGTGATATTTATAAAAGCTGGAAATTATGGACTAAGTCTAGATTTTTCTGAGGCCAAGTATGGCTCACTCGAGAATGAATACACGTAAGTATTATTATAACTGAATAATATGTTAATGTATGAAATTATGCGGATAGCATGTGGATAAAATGAAAATAATTATATGCATTAAACATAATTTATCCATGACACTTGACATGTACTGTGTGATTTATATGTTGCATGTGACACGTAGCGTGCATGTAGCATGAAATGACATGCAATGGCACTTGCATTGCATTTATGCACATCGATGACATGGGCGTGAGGCATGGAAACGATCGACCGTGTTTGGGGTTCGATGGTACATCAAGAATGTAATGATTCTGAGACTGTCTACTACAGAGTAGAGATATATATATATATATATATCGAGACTGCCCTTACTTCATAGAAAGAAGTAGGTTGGAGATTGGCCCATAGTACTTCAAGATCGACTAAAGTATCGACGGAGATTGTCCATGCACTTGGGAGGTTGACCAAAGTACTGATTGGAGACTGTCCACATTATATTACGGAGACTTTTCAATAAAAAAATAAAACAAAAAGATTTTGTTTTGGAAAAAGGGTCATGGACAGAATGCTCATGACGGTTTTTCACACTTAGCATATGCATGTGTGAGGGAATTAGTGAGGACTCTGGTCATGATTGGCTCCATCTTATTCATGACATGCGCATATCTCGTGTGATCGTAACCGGCATTGCCGTAGCGCCAGTGGGGAGTAGCCCTTGTAGGAGATATATCTATTGGGCTTTTCTCACCCCGTCGTGGGATCACCCTTTCAAGTACACGAGAGGACGACGCTCCTTCAAGGTTGTGAGTATGAAGAGGGCTGGGTTGTGGCCTTGAACACTATGTTTGTAAAAGATATTGGGACAATTTGTTTTGATATATTTTGTCTGTAAAAGAGTTGTATATCAAACTCTTGTATAATAATATGTGAAGTTGTATAGATTTGCAAGAAAAATATAGAGAAACGAGTCCTTGTGAATGGGATTGACAAGCATGGACATCGGATCATCCGACACCCACAAATATTTCGTGGGTTGATGGTTGTCACCAGACCCCGGCCAGCGCTATAGCTTAAAATGCAGCTTAGGTTAACGTATTACCTAAGAGTTTGGGTGGGGTATCCACCGCTTTGATATCGCTTGTCATAGCTAATTATCGAGAGTTAGGTATACAAATACCTAGGATTAGTGGGCATGGGTGTAGAACATGACATTGTGTGCATTGATTGCTTTTGTGTTCTAATATGTTCCACAAGAGATGTATTGGGGTTGTGCGAATATATGCATGATAAAATGTGTATATAAATTGAAGAACACTAGGGTTAGCAAACATAACCTTAGGGGTTCGGAAAACGAATAAGCATGATTACGTAGGAATAGTTATTTATTAGTGTTTGGCATTATGCACCACTAATGTGATAAATGAAAGGAGAGAATCTCAAATTGCTATCTTAACTTGTATAAATGACAAGTTGAGGGAGTGGACATAGAGGTCGTCCATAGGCCAGTAGCCGACCATTGCCTAGCTTTTATCAGCAGGCATTTATGGAGGCGAGATAGCGCCTCGTGATTTACAACCATTGCACACTAGTGAAGCATGATCAAGGAGGGCCGAGTGACTCGCAGGTTTAAAGCACATCATCCTCCTACATTCGGGAGGGGAGGGGCACCCTAAGTGGTGGTCGAATTAATGGGTTCCGTGCAGAAAGAGTTTCAGGCCATGTGAGATTACCTTGATGTGACACGGGATCCGTCTAGTGACATTTCAATCAGAGGGTGAACCTGTGTATGTCGATCAGTGAAAACCTCCAGGGATTGGGAGGCCATGACATGGGCAGATTTTCGAGTGCTCTTTATGAGCAAGTTTTTCCCGGCATCAATTAGGTATGCCAAGGCTCGGGAGTTTCTCGGGTTGAGACAAGGATCCATGATAATACTCGAATACGTGTCTAAGTTCATAGAGCACGCTTCGGATGATTATGTGGGCCACGTATACTGGGCCAAAGGTCAGAAATTTAAGGATGGTCCTCGGTTGTCCATCCAGGCAAGATTGCGACTTCCTACAGATATGGACTCTTATGGTCGCACAACTATGGCTATGTAGAGAGAGAGATTAATGATGCTCCTGAGCATTCAGAGATGCGTGGGGCGCTAGTGAGAAGAGGAAGGAGGAGTAGCCTTTGAGTTCGAGGAAGAGCTGCAGGGACTTCTATTCCTTAAGGATCGCCTAGTACAAGGTCACGCTATTAGGCCAAGGCCAAGGCAGGTGCTGGTCCAAAGGTGGCCGATTATATGCTACCATTATCGAATTTACATGTGAGAAAGGGTCAAGCTCCATAGGCAAGGATCCTAGAGTTATGGGACACCGCTCAGCACTAGTAAGCATCCATTGCACACCGTTTGTTCCCGCTTACTCCCAGGATGGCCAGGAGGACTAATTTGCGCAGTGAGGCCCACAGTGCCTTTTCGCTACGTACATGTCGAGAGGCAGAGTATGGGTCGAGGCGCAGGCCGACACTTCAGGACCCAGGGGCTTGTTTACACCATAGCACCACACCAGCCTCGCAGAGCAAATAAATATATTGCATGTTTTTGTTATCTCGCCTATGGGCAAAGATATTATATGATTATGGTGCATCGTATTCATTTATTGTTGCATCATGTGTGGAGGAGTTGGGCTTAGAGGTCGAGACCTCGAGAAGCCAAGGCTTGTATGTGAGCCTCCCCGTAACTAGGGTGTCAGTTGATATGTCGTAATTGTGAGTTAGAGATCTCCAGGATTCTATTCACTGTGGATTTGAGAGTCATGGACATGACCGAGTTTGATGTCATCCTCGAGATGGATTGGTTGATGGCACACCGGGTCGTCATCGATTATGATCGTAGGAGAGTTACTGCCTACACATGAGATGGAGTATGTGTTGTGTTTCAAGGGGATAAGCACGATGTTTTACCCCAGACTGTGTACGACTCTAGGTGGTATGGATAGTTGAGGGGTTGGCTAGCATACCTTACCTTGGAGGATGAGGTGATACAGGACGTAAGTCTACATCGGGTAGTTTGCGAGTATAAGGATGTTTTTCCGGATGAGTTACCGGGATTACCCCCGTCGAGGGATGTAGACTTCTGCATCGAGTTACATCCTGGCAAGACCCCTATTTCTATAACTCCACATAGGATGGCACTACTTGAGTTGCAGGAACTCAAGGTCCAACTAAAGGAATTGTTTGACAAAGGGTTCATTGGACCTAACACTTCACCTTGGGGAGTCTTGCTTCTATTTGTAAAAGGAAGAAGCGACAAGACCCTTCGACCGTATTGACTAATGGCTGCTTGAACAAGGTTACGATCAAGAATCTGTGATTTTAATGAGATTGATGATCTGTTTTGATCAGTTGAGAGGGCGCGAAATTACCTCCAAGATAGACCTTGCACGTTTATCATTAGTTGAGGGTTGGGAGGCCGAGAATATCTCAAGAAAAAGCTGCCTGTGACGCGATATGGACATTTTGAGTTCATAGTGATGCCTTTCAGATTAACGAATGTGCCAGCGACATTCATGGACCTCATGCATAGGGTGTTCCATCCCTATCTAGATAAGTTTGTGGTGGTCTTTGTTGACGACATCTTGATCTACTCCCAATGTCAGAGGAGGAGCATGAGGATCATTTGAGGATTGTTCTCCAAGCCCTTAGAGAGCATCAATTATATGCGAAGTTCAGTAAGTGCGAGTTTTGGCTTACTAAGGTGAGTTTTTTTAGGCATGTAGTGTCAACTTAGGGTGTCTCTGTGGACCTAGAGAAGGTTGAGGAAGTTATAAGTTGGGAGAGACCAAAATCATTCTTTGAAATAGGAAATTTCTTGGGATTAGTAGGGTATTATAGGAGGTTCATTGAGGACTTCTCCTGACTAGTCGTGACCTATGACGAGGCTGACTCGGGGCATATCGGCTTTGAGTGGGATGACTTGTGAGCAAGCATTCCAAGAATTGAAAAGGAGGCTGACTTCAGCTCCTACTTTGATCGTCCAAGAAAGGGGACCGATGTACACTGTAAACTATGATGCTTCGAAAGACTAACTGGGATTTGTTTTAATGCGCTTCAGAGGGTCAGGGCTTGGTGGTCTTGTGTATTGTGCTTGAAGAACCACGAGTGGAACTACCCCACACATGATATGGAGCTGGTGACCATAGTCTTTGCCTTAAAGATTTGACGTCACTATTTGTACGGTGAGCAGTTTGAGGTGTTTGCAGACCACAAAAGTCTGAAGTACATCTTTACACAACGGGACCTCAACATGAGGCAACACAAATGGATGGAGTATCTGGAGGATTATGACTTCACTTTTCATTACCACCCTGGTAAGGAAAATGTAGTGGCTGATGCGCTCAATCGAAAGTCACGGGAAGTACTTGCTAGTGTAGCTTCTCGGGAGTGGCAGATGCTCGAGACTGTGGGACAGTTTGGACTACAATACAATGATCAGGCTCAAGGAGTGTTAGGGAGTTTGGTGGCTACACCTTCCCTACTGAGCAAAGTGATTGAGTCCCAGGGACAGGACGCAGCTCGGGTGTCCATCGCAGACAAAAAGGCAACCTAGGTACATGTGAGGTCAGGCCATTCACACGAGGGCACCTGTGATAGGGACTAAGCCAGCTCCCCACTGACTGATCTGAGAGGAGATCCTCGTGGGTTCCACGCCTCGGCTTCAGAGTGCATCCGTGGCACCTAAGATGCACTACAAGATCTCGTCGCCAGTATTATTAGAGCAGGATGAAAAGACACGTTGGGGATTTCATTCGACGGTGTCTCACATGCCAACAGGTAAAGGTTGAGCACCAAAGGTAAGCGGGGCTACTCCTGCTCGCTTGGAGGATAAGTGGAAGGGAAATACTGCCACGATGGACTTTGTGGATCGATTCGCATACGTAGGTGAGCGGAATCAACAAAATTTATATCCTATATCTTCTAACGCCGTAGTCAAGCTACCGCAAAGATAGCAGGTCTGTGTGGTCGTAACATGGGATGGGTTTTCTGCATAAATGATTTGAGTGAAATCAAAACTCGTGAATTAAATTTGATTTTCTGTGTTCAAGTTAAAATAGTTAAGTTCGGGGTGTTCACCGACCGGGGTTAAAACAAGAAAAACTGTAAATAGAACCCTCAAGTGTTAGGCCATCGTTTAGGTTTCAAGGTAAACTACATGTCCTCCTGGCATGCTTCCGTTAGGAGCATGACATAGTCATTTCGAACCTGATCTTCATTTCTAGCTTTAAAACTAAACTCCTATGATTTTCCTTTGAAACATAGCATTTAAATGGGCATAAATGTCCCTAATGGGGAAAACACATCTCTAAAAAACCCTACTCCACGATAACTAGCAGGAGATTAACTATCCCGAGCCTCAATGGATCTAGTGAAAATCCATTGAACCCAAAAAAGCTTGCCAACAGACATTAAAGAGAGCATGCTTAAGAGATTTTAACTCTAAGTGGAGAAGCAGGAACACAACAACCATAAATACGTGCGTTAAAAATGTGGAACCGTGGAGTTACCTCCACACTTCTAGCCAACAAATTCGCCCTTCAAGGAGGAAGAGGTCTGATCGTAACATCCTCTGAGTTGTCATCCTCAGAGGAGCTGATAGCCGAGAAATGGAAAAAGAAAAGAAAGAAAAGGAAAAGGAAGCTTCGCGGAAACCGCTCCCGCCATCAGATATCCTCAAATTCAAGTTCTGTTGTTTTGGTACAAACTAGAGACTTATATAGATGCTCCGCAAGGGAAGGCAAAAACCAAAATCGAAGGCATAGGTAAAGTTTTAAAACCAAAAAGCAAAAGCAAATGTGGTGTAGCGTGAAAAGCGTGAACTGCAGCGAGGAACAAGATTGAGCTGAACAAAGGTCGTAGGGAGAAGCTTTCCTCAAGCAAAGGGTGTTTTCTTAACATTTTGCTCTCTTCCTTTTGATCTTTGATCTGGCAAATGTTGAGCCTGACTTGAATCTTCGCTTTGATCGACTAACAATTTTGGCATAATTAGCTCGCAAAACCGCAAAATTTGCCACAAAATGCGATCAATAAATAGTAGGACCTAATGTGCAATCTAGTTACTTAGCAGATTTGTACACAAAGCACTCAAAACCTATAATAAATAGGGTTCAAAATAGCACTTTTTGGGCACTAATCACACCCCTCAACCTACACATTGCTAGTCCCTTAGCAATGTAAGAAAGAAAGAAAGAGCATACAAAACGATAACAAAATTACGTTACAAAAAGGTTGCAGTTCAAAAAGGTTGTGAATGAGTAATGCCTAACCCTAAGTAAGAATCATCAACCCCTTGTCCAATAACTATCATGAGAGAATGAATGCCATACAAAATTGAATATCAAAATAGCCTCCTTCTTAGTGAATCCACCAGAAATTTCTACCAAAATCTAAGTGGTTATTTTATCGCCAACAATAAACTGGTCAAACTCGCACTCTCCCCCACTTAGCTACTACTACCTAATCTAAAGATGCTAACCAACCTAAATAGATCGTGACCCACCTCTATTCCATACCTTCTTGTGTTGTAGGTACGCTGAGGAATCGACCAACAAAGTCCATGTAACTGTGGATCTACCGATGACTCCCAACCAATTAAGGCCAGGCACCAAGTCAGCGAGGATCTTTCGACCACAAACTCTTCTCACAAAGTTTCACCCCTAGACTTCGAATGATTTCGAGACTCGAAGACCTACAACTTGCTAAACTCCACCCATCCACCCATGTAATCCAACACTAAGTCTCTGTGGACTCAAACCAAAGGAAGGTTTAGGGCACTGCCTTAGTTGCTACCATATACCCTCTGGACTCGTGTCTGCTTCAAGGCAAAGAGCAATTTTTTATTCTTTTTCTTCTTTCTTTCTTTTCTTTTTTCTTTTTCTTTTTCATTTCTTTCTTTTTCTTTTCATTTCTTTTTCTTTCTTCTTTTCTTTTTCCACAGTGGGTCCTTAACCTATTAAAGGCGTCAATGAAACTAGGGTAGTTATGCAAAGTAGCTGAGGTTGCACAAGCTTTTTCGTACCATCATTGAAATTCATCAAAGCTGTGTGGTTAGCCAAAGGTGGAAGAAAAGGTTGAAAGCGCTAAGAATTTAACTAATCATCCACTAATTATGCATGGAACCAATCTTAACATCAATATAATTGGACAAAGTTTCAATTTTTCAAACTACAAAGTCAGTAAAACACACAAAATTTGGCTGCAAAACTGTCCAATTTGAAAAGTAAGTCAGAAGTATAACTTTATAGAAGGGACCCACAGCCACCGAACATCACAAATGGGTCATAAAATAATAACAAAACATAAATACAAAAGCCACTTCCCTTGCTAACTCTCCTCCCAACCCAAACATCTCGGTGTCCGAAACGGGGCTCGGATTGGAAAATTAGAGAAGGAAGTGTTACCTCCTTGATGAGATGTGATCATTGTTGAATAGGTGACTTCGCAAGCTTTCCATCGACACGTTATTCACTCCGTTTGGGCTTCAAATAAACAAGTTAGAAGAAGAAAAGAGAGGAAAAAAGTGACCAGTTGGAGCATTTTTAAAATTACACTTTCATAATAATCTCAAAATGTTCTTTCTGGCCATATTTGGATTCTGCACTCTAAGCTTTCCAACGGTACTAAGAACGCCTAAACGGAGTTCGGATGTAGTGCTATGAGCGAAACAAAATTGAGGTCAAAATTAGGACATAGCGAAAATTTGCTAATTAGTTAGTTCTTCGCTTAAGTTAGCGAATTTCATAATGCAATGAAAAATTGTGCATTTAATTATGTTTGCGAAATTTCGCTATGTCTAATAGCAAAATTTTCGATTTTTTATTTATTTATTTATATATATATATACAAAACTAATTTTTTTTTTATAATTAAATTTTTTTTTTTTTTTTAGAGACGCATTTTTTTTTAATATATATATAAATAAATATTGGCCACTATTATTTTTTTGAAATAAAAAATAATATATATAAAAAATAAAAATAAAAATAAAAATAATTTTTTTAAATAAAAATAATATATACAGAAAAACAAACGTTTTTTTTTTTTTTAATATATAATAAAATATAAAATAAAATAAAATAAAAAAAAAACAAATTGGAAACACTGTGCATTTCGCTAATACTGTGCATTTCGCTAGCCTAGCGAAATGCACTGTGCCTAGCGAAAATTTTCAATTTCGCTGTCTCACAAAAATTTCGCTAGGCTAGCGAAATTTCGCTAGCTAGCGAAATTTTCATCTATAGCGAAATTTTCGCATTTCGCTAGAATTGCGAAATTTTCGCTATAGTTGCGAAAATCTGCTGCTTGTTGATTTTCAATCCAGGCTTCAAAATTTGCACAAAATCGTAAAATTAATGCAAGAAAAAATTAAGAAAATTGCGCAAAGTAAAATTAATCTAAAAACATAAATTAACTAAAAATTAGATAAAACCTAAAAAGAAAAATTAAAGAAATCAAAATAAAATACGATAAAACAAAACAAAACAAAACAAATTAAAACAAAAAGTGGGGGGAGCTTAGAAATGCCGAGGTTCAGGTGCTCCAAACCCGAACCCGCACCCGAACCAACCACTATGCCATGCCGTATAGCAAATACAGGTTTTCGGCGTAGTGGCAACCTATGTACAGAGGCCACTAATCTTCAAGTTTTCAGATGGTATGCGTTGATGGGTCGACTTACCTTAAGGTGTGTGCTCTATATGTTGGTTTTGTGCCGCAGTGTTGGCAATATGTACATCGGGCAAAGTGGGTTATGTGGCCTGGCAAGTGGGTACTAGATTCAACTTACGGGATTGGCTGAAGGATAGGTTCGGGGCTCTTCCCCGCTTCATGTCCACGCTTCTTCCTACCAATGGAAGGTTGCTTCCTTCTTCTCCCATAGGCAGATAGCAGCACCAACTGAGGATTCAAAATTTTCCACCAGCTTTCAGGGTCGCTGTGAGGCACTCCACTTCCTACCATGGTGCCACATTGACACTCCTCCTCCGTGGACATTGTCGTTGATCAATTAGGTCTTCAATAGAATCTTCAGAGTTGTCCCATTCATGCTCAAAATCATTGTTCAGCCCATCTAATCTTCGTCCAGTGGAATTCTCTCGCATAGGATTTTTTCACTCAATTAGCATTGAATTCCTTTTGTTCTACCACAGCATCACCCACCATTTTGGTAAGGTCTAGAATTGCTTGCTCAATTGGGGAGATTGGCTGTGGTGGTTGAGGCTGAGACCAAGAGGCATATTGTGGATGTGAAGGAGGTGCAAAAGTTGGGGTAACACTGTAGGAGGGTGTACCATCCATCGGGTCTCTATAAATTCCTCAGCGGATCTATGTGGGGTTTGGATTTCTCCCAGTGGTTGTCGATCTCAAGGTTTTTATAGTCCCTCATTGACATGTATCCTTTAGGAGTTCCTCCATAGGGTACCTGGACGATTGTTCTTCTATGTTCCATTTGGTTCAATTCAAGTTCAATCCAAGTTCTTCGAGGGAGATTGACTTTGCAATTTCATTTTCAGTTTCTAATCCACTGATAATGGATTCCTGTAGCCAAAAACAGGGCAACACAAAAACAACACAAACAATCCGGCTACATTGTTTTTTTTTTTTTTATTTATATGAAATGAAAAGCAAATGACAGTGAAATATAAAAGCAATTCACCAGTACTTGTGATGAGGATCACAAGTGTTCCACAACCATTTCATCTAAGGCACCATCCCCTAAGAATTGCGCCATTTGATTCGTGTTCACAAGAGGGGTGAGCGGAATCAACAAAATTTATATCTTATATTCCTCCTATTGCCGTAGTCACACATGTGATAGTGGTCTAGGGTCGAACACGGGGATGGGTTTTCTTCAGACAAAATGATTTGGCGGAATCAAACCGTGAATTAAATTTGATTTCTGTGGCTCGTTAAAACAAGTAGCTGGTACCACCGACCGGCTAAACAAGAAAAATCAGAAATGTAACTCTTGAAGTGTTAGGCCACCGGTTTAGGGATCTGCTGCAACCACATGTCCCCGGGGTATTTTTCCTCGTTGTGGCGACATATAGTCATTTCCGAACCCATCTTCATTTAGCTTTAAAACTAAACCCTATGATTTTCCTTTTGAAACATAGCATTTAAATGGGCATAAATGTCCCTAACAAAGGAAAACACATCTCTAAAACCCTACTCCACGATAACTAGCAAAAGATACCATCTGAGCCTCAATGGATTCAGTAAAGTATCCATTGAACCCAAAAGTCACAAATACACATTAAAGAGAGTACGTTAAGATTTAACCAAGGAGAAGCAGAACACAAATGAACTATAAATACGTGCGTTAAAAACAGGAACCGTGGGAGTTATCTCCACACCCAGCCAACAGCCTTCAAGGAGGAGAGGCTCCATCGAAACATCCTCCGAGTTGTCATCCCCGTATAGAGGCCTGCAGCCGAGAAAATGGAAAAGAAAAGGAAAGAAAAGTGAAAAGGAAGCTATGAAAACCGCTCCCGCCATCGCATATCCCCCAAATTCAAGTCTCGTTGTTTGTACAACCGAGACTTATATAGATGCTCAGTGTAAGGGAAGTTACAAAAAACCAAATCGAAGGTTATTACTAGGTAAAATGGAAAAACTAAAGCAAAAGGCAAACAGGTGTAAAGGTGAAAAGCAAAGAACGTAGCAGGAGGAACAAGTGGTTGAGCTGTATCACGTTTTAGGGAGAAGCTTTCCCCGCAAAGGGTGTTTTTCTTAACATTTTGCTCTTTCCTTCTGATCTTTGATCTGCAATGTTGAGTTTGACTTGAATTCTTCGTGCTTGGATCGACTCAACAATTTTGGCATAATTAGCTCGCAAAAACTGCAAAATTTGCCACAAAATGCGATCAATAAAATAGTAGGGACCTTAATGTGCAACTCGGGTTAATTAGCATGCGATTAGTACACAAAAAGCACTCAAAACCTATAATAAATAGGGTTCAAAATAGCACTTTTTGGGCACTAATCAGTGACTCACTTGCGACGGACGGTATGGAAGCACGATGTAGTATGGGTAATAGTGGACCGACTCACTAAGTTAACACATTTTCTAGCTGTGCAGATGACCTTCACATTAGAGGAATTCTATAGGCTGTATATACGAGGGATAGTCCGGCTACATGGAGTGTTAATCTCTATTGTATCGGACAGAGATCCCAAGTTTACGGCTCACTTTTGGAAGAGCTTCCAGAGGGCCATGGGTACGCTATTGATGATGAGTACTATGTTTCATCCACATACAGGTGTTAGAGGACATGCTGCGGGCATGCGTTCTGGATCTCAAGGGTTGCCGGAGGACATTTTCCTTGCAGAGCTCCGCCACAACAACAGCATATATCGCGAGATAGATGGCGCCTTATGAGGCACCGTATGGGAGACCGTGTCGATCTCCAGTCTGTTGTACGTAGGTGGGAGAGAGCTCCACCACAGGTCCAGATTTGATCAGAGACACCTCAGTGAAGGTGGACTTGAAACAGAGACATCTTCTTAAGGCTCAAAGTCGGCATAAGAGTTACGCGGATAGGCTGCATCGTCCACTCTTCAGATTTCTGACAGAAAGACCTGCCTTCGAGGGTGATGCTTAAGAGGGAGTAGCCGATTCAAGTAAGCAGGGTAAGATGTCCCCAATATTTATTGGACCCTTTGAGACACTCTCGATAGGTAGCACAGCTCCATATCACTGGGCGCACACCTAGCTTTGGTTTCAAAATCAGCGAGTGTTCCATGGCCTCATGCCTGAAGTACACTCCAGCAGATCTTACTCATATAGTGGATCAAGAGATAAAGAAGCGATACACAGGACCTCGAGGAGGGGACCAACACGTATTATGGATGTCACTGGAGGCATGTTTTATGACGCAAGACCATAAGGTTAGTGAAAGTATTATGGCAACACTGTGGAGTGGAGGAGGCAACATAGGAGCGCAAGGACATGATGCGTGCCAGTTATCCCTTCTTATTTAGGGACGGAGGTACGTGGTTAGTCATTTAATGATAAAACGACTGTTTCATATGCATAAGACTTGAATGAGAGGTGTAAATTTGAGACAAATTTTATGGAGAGAATAAAACCCTGATAAATTTGAAAATTCACGAAACAAGAATTGTCGCTATAAGACAAAGTTGAAAACCTGGAAGTTTTCAGATCCTACTGACGAAATGGACCTCACTCAGCTGTCTGGCTTTACAAATGAAGGTTAAGGAGACTTCATTGAATTCCGAGATAGTCGGAATTTCATGTTTTTCGAGGCAAGGAGGGTCAGTGAATACATGGTACATGTCAAATGAACAGAATGGCACATGAATGGAGATGTTCATAGAAGGAGGGGGAGGAGGAAAGGAAAAGAGAAAGGGAGGAAAGAAAAAGAGAATGGGAGGAAAGAAGAAAAAAGAAGAAAAATAAGGAAGAAAGAAAAGGAAGAGAGGGAAAGGAAATAAGAAAAGGAAGAGAGGGAAAGGAAATAGGAAAAGGAAGGAGTGTCACATAGTGAGCAGACCCGGACGGCGAAGAACCCAGAACTCCGCTATAAGAGGTAGGTTTCCTCCTACTCCAGTTCATTTCACGCCTAGGGGTCAGAGGCCTAATACCTCGCCCCACTGGGTGAATTATTCATCAGGTAAATTTCGCTGTTGTTGGACAGCCATGGATGAGTATATGAGTTGATTCGACCATCGAATGAAAGATGAGCATCCCCAAATTGAGCAACCGGCAGATGGAAAATGGGGGTATACCCGAATTTTCGCAGCACCCATACGAATCAGCAACGCTAACTTCGGACGACCATAACTTTCCTGTCCGAACTCCGATGTGCTCATTCTTAGACTCTACTGAAAGCTTGTTGAGTCTAGAATTTAATAAGATGAAGTGCCCAGCCAAACCGTGGGCTGAGCAGCAAGAAATACTGACAGCGGGAGAAATCGGCTCATTCTGGTTTTAATTTCGCTTTTCTGAACCAGTTGCATCTCGAGATGCTCGGGGCTGCTTATGGCTTGAGCAGGAAATTTATTGTTGAATTTTTGCGTGATATTTATAAAAGATGGACTTTCTGGACTAAGTATAGACTTTTTGGAGGCCAAGTATGACCGGATTTATGGTCGGGAATGGCTAATGTGTGTGTTATTATCAGAATTGAACAATTTGTTAATGTGTTAATCATGACATGGGATAAAAATGAATATAATTACGAATTAAACATAATTGACCACACTTTGGATATGGTCAGTGATTTATATGTTACATGTGACACGTGAGCGCATATGTAGAATGAAACACATAAACACTTGTGATTTCATTTATGCAACGGGAATTGCATGACATGGGTGTGAGGCATGGAAAATGATCGACCATGTGTTCAGTCTGATGGTACATCAATAATGTGGTAAAATGATTCTCGTAGATCAGTTCACTATATATATATATATATATATATATATATATATATATATATATCGAGCCTGTCCCTACTCATAGAAAGAAGTAGTTTTTAGATTGTCCACAAAGATTTCTCGTAGATCGACTAAAGTATCGTGATTCCGAGATTGGGCTACTCTGTGATTTCTGAGGGTCGACCAAAGTACCGATCGGGAGAATGTCCACACTACATTTCGCAGACTGTTTAATAAAAATAAAACAAAAAGATTTTGTTTTGGGAAAAGTGGTCATGGACTTTAATGCTCATGACTAAGCCACACTTGGTGGCATGTGAGGGAATCAATGAGGACTTGGGATTGGGTCATGATTGGTCGCATCTTATTCATGACATGCAGACATTCAGGTGTGTGATTGTGTAATTGGCATTGCATGTGCGCTTAGGTGGGGAGTAACCCTTGTAGGAGATATATCTACTGGACCTTTTCAGGTACATGAGAGGACGACGCTCCTTCGAGGCCGTGAGTATGAAGAGGGTCGGGTTGTGGCCTTGAACACTATGTTTGTAAAATATATTGGGACAATCTGTTTTGATATATTTTGGCTTGTAAAAGAGTTGTATATCAAACTCTTGTATAATAACATGGAAAGTTGTATACATTTGCAAGAAAAATATAGAGAAATGAGTCCCTGTGAATGGGACTTATCAGCGTGGACATTGGATCATCCGATGCCCACGAATATTTTGCGTGTTGATGGGTTGTCAACCGGACCCTCAAGTTAGGGCGTCACAAACATGATTTCTATAAGTTATTAAAAATTAAAGAACATTTGAAACAAAGAAAGAAAGAAAGAAATTTAAAAAAAAACTTTGCTTAACCAGAAATATTTTAACAAAAATTTAGTTGGAGAAAATATTTTTGTTCAAATGAGAAAAATGATCCAAACGTATATTTTAAGAAAGATCAATTTTTTTTTAAAAACATATATTTTCCAATTACTTTATTCAAAATAAATAAATAAATAAAGATTTATTAGAAAAAATATAAATAAATAAAAGAGGTTCTGAACTTAAAGAGAAACAATTCATTCTTTTTCTCATAAAAGATATTTATCTTTAAAGGTTCTAAAAAAAGTTTATCCAATCTCTTATTTAGGAAAGTAATTTACGGATCTCAAATATTGCAATTTTACTAAATCATCATTTTACTTTTACATATTAGTATTATTATCTTAAAAAAAACACCAAAAAAAAAGAGAAATCGGATTTTCCTTTTATTTAAATAAAAACAATCAAAAATCAAATTTTATCTATTACTTTAATAATTATAAAAAAAACGATTTGATCTATTTAAACGATTTGATCTATTTCTTGGATTTTCAAAAATTATAATCAACCAAAACATAAAAGAAAAACAAATCAATTTTAATGAGAAAATTGTGTATATTTTATGCATATAAAGAAAAGTATTTTTATTTTATTACTAAAACAAGCCTCAAAATTGATTGGGGCATGGTATTTTTCTTGATTATATTTATTTATGTTTTTTAGGAGGTCTACTACTTGATTTGAATTTATCAAATTCATATTCATATTTTAGGAAAATGAGTATAATTTATTAAAAAAACATTAAATCTTCAAAAAAAGTTTTCATTCAATATTTTCCACAAGAAGTCATCAATCAAGAAGAGCTTATTAAAGAAACTTATAATGCATTCAAAAAACTGTAATAAATTTAAAATGTTTACAAATTTCGAAAGAAACATAAAAGCAATGAGTAAAAAATTATTTTTACAACAATGAAAATCAATAAATGAACAAAATCAAATGATAGATTAATAGGATTTTATAATGGATTCACATTGAATATAATAAACTTAAAATATTTACAGATTGGAAAAACATAAAGAAGAAAACCATATATCTGTGCATTAGAACATGCAAAGAGACATACAAAATAAAACAATATATGCAAGAGTAAATACAAAAAAAAAGGCCATAAAATAAAATCAATATATACAAAAGGAAAAAATAAAGAGGGGAGGAGGGAGGATTACACGGAGGTTGAAATAGTTGTTCCTTAACATATCAAAATGAGCTTGAAATAGTTGTTCCTTAACATATCAAAATGAGCTTCCAATATATATCCTAAGGAAAACTAGAAAAGAAAAAACATCAAAAGCCCTCTACCCTTGCTGCCGACCACCACCATTGCCTCTCAAAAACAAAATCTATCCATATATACATTCATCTACTCGTGATCAAATTGCTACCATCATCGCCTTAGCCCAATTGTCCATGTCCATGCTTTATTGCTACCAACTCAACTACTCTCATTATGACTCATCCAGCCATGCAAACAAAAAATCCCAAACAGTAAGAAAGAACAACAATGACGCCAAACCGGAAAATCACACCAACCGCACGAAAACACCTGCGATACCGTGTTTCTCGATACCACACTATCCAATCTCATCTACTGGGATCCGTTTATTTACATTCAGTGAACATTTTACGTTATTTTCAAAACATATTACTGATGAGTGCCCAAATAGTGCTATTTTGAGCCCTATTTATTGCAGGTTTTGAGCACTTTTTGTGTACTAATCAACTTAAATAACCCAATTGACACACTAAGGTCCCAACTATACTACTGATCATATTTTGTGGTTATTTTAGTTTGCAAGCCAATTACACCATTAATAATTCAATGACCAAATACTAAGAACCCGAGCCGAACTGTCGCATGTACAAGTCGAAGGCAATCGGAGCCAAATACGTATGAGCAGGGAGTAATGTGCGCAGGTTTTGCAGTTGTTGCGAATTTTTTCGCGACCCTACAAAAAAATAATGATATTTTGTTCCGTTTATCAGGTTTTGAGCACTTTTGTGTACTAATCAACTTAAATAACCCAATCACACACACTAAGGTCCCAAGATACTACGCATCATATTTTGTGGTTATTTTTGTAGTTTTGCAAGTCAATTACACTCATTATCATCGAGCCGACTAAATATCGAAGAACTCGAGTCAACTCGGCCGTATGTACAAGTCGAAGGCAATTAGAGCTAAAAATGTATGAGAGGGAGCAATGCAGAGGTTTTGCAGTGTTGTGAATTTTCACACTCGCACTTCGCTGTCATACCCCACCCGCCTGGACACATCGCTTTTATGATTTTTTTCCAACTGCCTCACTGTAATTTTGTTTCACTTTTTGTAATTTCCTTGACTCTGCTAAAGATATAAGCCTCACTAAGCTCAGAAATCGCCAATCACTATCAATCGATAAAATTGGCGCCAAAGCTTTCAAACTTCTCACGCCAGGATTTTCTCTCATTTTCTCTCCCTTTCTTCAGATTTCTTCTCACTTCGCCAAACACCCTCGAGATGATAACCTCATGGATACTAATGAACCTCCTCATCCTTGAAGCTGAAGGTCACTAGGCTCATGGCCTCTGAGGTAAAACACTGGTCCTCTGCTAACAATGGTGCATTTATTATCACTATGTTTCGATCTCACTCTAGCTTAAATCCTTGTGATGTACCCACTGCCAGATTTCAGTAAGCTTTAAGGCCTGGGCCATTACTTATCACAGATCCATTGATGCTCACTTAGCTGCCATTTATCACTCTCGTAGGTTAGGGGATCGAAGGACCGCCACGCTTTGAAACGTTAATGCTTAATAAATGCTGTATACTGAGAATAATTTTTGTGGTTCAGTTTTATAGCCAAACGAAGATCCGGTTCGAAATGACTATAGGTCATCCTCCCCAACGCGAGGAAAAGGATCCGAGGACATTTCAGTTGCCTTAGAACCCCAAGCCTAGTGGCCCGAGACTTCAAGGAGTTCTCTTACACTTTATTTCACTACATTTCCAGTTTTTCAAACCATAAATCCCACTTCTTTTACAAGAAACCCCAAATCCAAAGTGAAATCACCATTTTCAATCAATCAGAAATCATTTTTGCATGAAGAAACCTATCCTTGAGTGCGAATTCCCAGAGCCACTATACTGCGGGTAGCTAGGTTACTAAGTGAGTTTTAGATATAAATATTGTTGATTCCAAAGACACCTACCGTGGCACTTAATCAAATGGCTGCCACGGGATGGTGCCCCACGAGTGAGAAGCTGTTGAACTTGTGATCCACATCACAAGTATTGGTGAATTCTCATTCTTTTATTTTACCATTATTTCACAGTCATTGTCAGCAATTGAATTCTTACACTATGCATATCTAAATTTTATTTGTTTTAATTTTAACTCAACTTTAACCCTTTTGGTAGCTTTGTTTTTGGTTTCTCATCAGGTCAGACTGCTCTAGGACTTTATGCACCATTAGGATAGGAACACTGCAGGCAGGCTAGAGAGAACTAGTGCTCCACAAGAACAGGGGTGTGAAGTGAGTTTACACAACAACCAGATGGAGCCTCCACCTGAGGAGCAACAAAGTCAGCAGGGGGTACAAAGAAACCCCAATGCCTACAAATCGATGAGGGACCACACAATCCACCTGCAGAGTGCACACTTATGCATCGTACCTCCCCGCAGAGGATGTTGTTAGCCTTATTTGGTACCCTCGCTCCGAACTTTCCATGGTGGCATGGAAATGAAAATCCATACACACACATCCGAGATTTTGAGTGAAGTTTGCACCGACCTTTCAAGGAGAGTGAAATGATGGCAATTTTCTGAAGTTGAAAGCCTTCCCCTTAACCCTAAAAGACAAGGCCATGATTTGGCTTAATTCTCTAAGGCCAAGAACCATCAAGAATTGGGCAAAACTGTAGGCTGAGTTTTTGAAGAAATTTTTCAGTGCACATAGGACCAATAGCTTGAAGAGGAAAATTTATACATTTGTAGCCCATGATAATGAGAAGTTCTACTACTGGAAAGATATATGGAGACCATCGTTGCATGCCCTCACCATGGTTTTGACACTGGATGCTGGGGTCAACCATTTCTATGATGGGATGTCCCCTTCCATGAAGCAACTTTTATAAACCATGTGTAAAGGGGATTTCCTGAGTAAGAATCCAGATGAAGCCATGGATTTCCTCAATTATGTGGCTAAAACTTCTAAAGCTTAGGATGAGCCTAATCCCAGGGAGGCAAACAGGATGATGATTAGTACCCAAAAAGTGCTATTTTGAGTCCTATTTAAGATAGGTTTTGAGTGCTTTTTGCGTACTAATCATATTAATTAAGCCGATTGACATGTGCATGTCCGATTAGTACTAATTACCTGTGGTTTCAAGGTCGTTTTGGTAGTTTTGCGGTGTTTTTGGGAACCTCACCCATCATATCGAGCTTGGCATCGTAATTGTGATGTTCATAGTCGTAGTTCAGATGGATTCTCTGATTTCATCGTCGATAAAGAAATGTCAAGCCGAAATGAAGAAATGCAAAATGAATCGATGATGCAATGCAGAGATCGCACTGCCATGGCATAGCTTAAAATTTCGCACGGTAGCTAAAATTTCGCAATCCTGTAAAATTTATGGCCACCGCTATGGCGAAATTTTCAAGAGATAGCTAAATTTTCTATGATAAATGGTAATTATCGCGCATACGTAAATTCAAATTTCGCTACGCCCGCAATTTTCTATGATAACGAAATCTCTCGCTCCACACCTTCATATCCTCCGAAATAGCCCGCCGTGAGCCTCCTGCCCCGTCGCGGGTCCGCGCTCAGCTCTAGTGCCCCAAGCGCCGCGTTCCGGCTCAGCAGCCCGCGCCACACACACCCGAGCCACCAGTCCCCTGCACTGCCAACGCATGTGCACCCGTGCCCTGAGCCCCGCTTCCGCCGAGCTTAGAGCCGGCCATTGCCGCTGCACCCGTGCCCTGAGCCCCGCTGCTGCCGAGCCTTGGTCCACCACGCCTCGAAGAATCCACACCACGCTAGCCATAAGCCTTGCTTTTCCCGAGCCCCGCTTCCGTCTCGCAAAGACGACCGACCACGCCCATTGTTCCACCATGAGGCCATTGCTATAGCCGAGGGTCCGGGCCAAGACTTCGAGACGGTGTTAGCACCTCCAGTAGGCACCGAGGCTCGCTCCGGACCAGCCGCAGAGTCACCACACCTACATTAAATTTCACCGTTATAATGAGGATCCTCAAGCCTGAGCCCCCATCCCGATGATATCGTGATCGGTGGACCTCGCCCTTCTCCAGTTGCATCCGAGACCATGCGTGAGGGTCAAGCCCAAGCGGCCCGACATCAGCCTAGGTGAGTATTTGAGGTCTCAGCCCAAGCCGTCACCTCCTCCAATTGATCAGGGTTCATCGCCTGCCATCACCCGCCGAGGATCAGCGCCTATGTTCTACCGCGATCCGATTCCAAACGTGGATCTCGCGCGCGGCCGCAGACTTCCATGGGGAGCCCTACTACATACAAAGGACCGCGACCAAGCTGCAGATTCTATGCGGTTGATCCGACAGTATTCACTGCTACCTTTCATGACGCCAAGGTAGTTCTTCTATCTCCGGGTTGTGCTTGAGTTCTACCATACTATGACATCCCGGGGAGTGCCTAGTCCTGACCGTTCAGCATTGACGGCCGCCCGGGCACCCGGTCGCGACACACAGCCTGCATTAGGCTTGCCAAGAGGGGTTCCGCGACCCACTAATTAACGGCGTGGCCTTAGCCATCATAGCTGAGAGATGGTTCACTGCTCCCGGGCCGAGACACCAACCGGCCTATACTTCAAGCAGCAAACTTTCCCCCTCGTATGCTCTTAGTGGACCACGTGCTCCATGCCTGCTTATTCCCACTACAGCACTATGTGCAATTTAGTGGGAGCTTATACTCAGGCCCTATACCAGATCTCCGAGGGACGGGTTTAGTCCCTCCGAGCTCAAGCCATGACTTCTTTCACGCACTTTCGAGGAGAAGTGTCCATCTCGCAAGGCCCTGCCTGACAAACTTTGCCTATTGATGCCGAGAGGTTGGCTGAGCTGTGTCTTAGGAGCATCTGGGGTTCCCGAGGAGCCATATATAGAGCGGCTGACGCTTGTACTCGGGGTCTGACCACCGAGTGATCTCTATACATGCCATTTCATTATTCCCTCCAAAGAAGCAGCAGAGGCACAGATGATGTGGCGTAGGACCCGGGCCGAGGGAGAGCATCCTGTTATAGAGGTGGAGGTGGAGGTGGAGAGGACCCCAGCCTGCATTCATCTCCCTCCGCCTCCATCTCCCACGCCCCAAATTTCATCGACACCATTGCCCATCCTATACCTCACAAGAGGTCTCTGTGAGCATATCCATGTCGGCCTAGGAGCTAGTCGTTATGGATGTTGTCTACACACTTGCTACTACGTAGGCGTCGTTAGACCAGCGGATGGCCTAAGCCAAGGTCACTCTCACACAGAATCACGCCATGCTTCTTCGGTTCATGAGCCACCTCAGCTTCCGCTACACGAGACAGCCCGGATCGCCCACCGAGATCACCACGCAGTTGCTCCTCGGATATGCCGCAGCCGCCGCAAGAGCTTTAGATCCACCGGCATCTACACCTCGCCACGGCAGATTGAGGTGGTCGACTCCTTCTTTAGCTTTCCGATCCCTACCTGGAGACATGTTCATACTTTGGGTCGGGGAAAAGTTAGAGTCGGGAGTGTCTTCTATCATATATTTTGCCTTGTTTTGTTTTATCAACCGCTCTACTTATTTTGTATAGGATTGTATAGGATGCATGTATTAGCCGATAGTAGGCAGTGATACACTTTTGTTGTGTTTAGCTATGTTAAGCTTGTATTAGCCACTTTGGTTATATCAAAAGCTTTATAGCATTATTTGCTTACTTTCTACACTTTTGCAAATCATTTTTGTGCCTATATTTTTGTGTTTTTACTCTTGCCTTTAGTGAGGAATTGAAGCCCTGTATGCCACCATACTGTTAGAACGCTTCCATGCATGATTAAAGTTTAACACAGTTCCAGCGATTCAACCTTGTATATCCACCTTAGCTAACTACACACAATGCACACCGCTTTTTATCAATAGGTCATGGAAGCCATATACCTCTCTTTCACTTTGCAAAACCGCTTAGATTCGCTGATCAATCTAGCCATAATAGGTTTATGTTACCCACAAAGACATCAATGTCTTCCCATGAAAAAGAAAAGAAAGATACAAAGAGAATTGATTGCCGTGACACTTTGCCTTGAAACCCTAACACTTTGGCCCGAGGGTGTATGGGTCAAAGTCTTAAAGCCCTGCCCTAAACCTTGACTGGTTAGGAGTCACCGACTTTGTGTTCGCTACACGGTGGATGGGTGGAGTTTAGCGAGTTGTCTGTGGCCGGATTCTCAAAGTCATTCAAGTCCGTGAAGCCTCAGAGTTTGTATCAGATCCTTTCGCTTGATGCCCTAAACCTTAATCGTCGGGAGTCACTTCCAGCGGACTTCAAGCATGCGGACTTTCGTGAAGTCGAAGCTTTCAGCATTGCATCCTACAAAGATATCTGCGAAGTGAAATAAAAGTGTAACTGGAATCTATTTAGGTTGGTCAACGAGTTTAAGGCCAGCGGTAGCTTGGTTGGGGAAGAATAGCTTTGCAACTTATTGGTTCAGTTGGGTTATCTTAAAAAACAGATTTTGGTGGAAGTCGAGGTTGACTTCCTTGGGTGAAATCTTGCTCTAAAACTTGTTCCTGGCATTTGTTCTCATGATGGTTTTTGTACGGGGTCTAGAATTGTTCATCTTGAGTAAGGTCTGCCATACACACACTTTTTGGACAACATAGACTTTTGCAAAACCGACATTTTTTTATACCCTTGATTGTTTTTAGCAGGGACCCCAGCAACGTGTCGGTTGGAGGTGTTATTGGTACCCAAAATTATTTTGAGTCCCCTATTTAAGATAGGTTTGAGTGCTTTGGTACTAATCATATTAATTAAGCCCGATTAACATGTGCGGGGTCGATTAGTACCCTCTGCCGATTTTGTTCCAGTCTTGTTTTGGTAGTTTTCGCGGGTTTTGGGAACCTCGGCCATCATGTCGAGCTTGGCATCGTAATTGTGATGTTTTATGCACTGAGTTCGTATGGATTCTTGAGTGATTTCATCAAGTAGGGATGAAGAAATGTCAGGATGGAAATGAAGGAAATGCGGTGAATTGATGCGAGGATGCAATGCGGAGATAGGAATTCGCTATGGCATATACAAAATTTCGCAAGGATTAGCGAATTTACCATGATATTAGCGAAAATTGTGATCTGCGAAAATTAAGCTATGGCGAAATTTAGCTATCATAATTCTTGTCCATGGCGAGGTGTAAATTTTAGCTATGCACGAAACCCCAAGCTATGATATGAGAACCCAAGCTATGATATGCGAGAATCTTGCCCCTGCGTTTTTTATCCAAACTGACCCGTTTTGTATGAATTCCCATTTGTCTCGATGTAATCATATTATCTTGGTTATTTTGGTATTTCACATCCTTTGTATTTCTATATAAGCCACTTTATGAGACATTTTGTAACCCTAACTTTTGCTAAATTTCAATCCACGCAGCTTTTCATTTTAGGTCATAGTTTTCTCTCTTCTCTCTCTTCTTTCTCTCATTTTCTCGGCTGCCAAACACACCCCTTTGAGGATGTATTTCGAGGGATGTTTGTTAAACCTCTAAAACGAAGAGGAGGTTGCTAGGTTAGTTAATAGTGGTTGGCAAGTGTTCCTCTGTTTTGATAGGCGAGTCTTTGCATTTATGTGTTTCAAACTTTCAAACTAGGGTTTAATGTTATTTAATGTATTTGGCTGGTCAATACTTGGCATGCTTAGGGTTAGTATATTCTTAATGGTAGATACAAGCGTCCATTAGATGTCATTCGAGCCCTTTGATAGGTTAAATGCTTGGTTTTTAGCTGAAACATTAAATGTTTAGTAAATGCTATGGATTCGACTAGGAATGTTTTTTTAAGGGTTAGTTTTTTAAAAAAGCTAAACTAAAGATCAGGTTTTTGGCGATGACTATATATGTCATTTGCCATAATCAAATAACCCGAGACACCTTGCTATAATATCATTTATCAAAATTTGAAGTGACCCGAGCCTTCAAGGTCTCTATTCTACCTTATTTTAAAGCTAACAATCGAGTTAGCCTAGTAACAACAACACCCGTGCTTTTTAATGCGTCAAAATCCAAATGAAAGCCTGCGCCCCATTTTGAACCATGATCACGAATCATTTGTAGATGAAACCCATCCGTGTTCGACCCTGGTAGCTATCACTACTTGATGGCTTGACTACGGCAGTAGGAGGAAAATAAGAAACAAATTTTGTTGATTCCGGATCACCCTACCATGGCACGAATCAGATGAGGCCACTAGTAAATCAAAGGAGAGGCATGTACTTACTCTCAGAGGACATGGAGATGAAAGCAAAGCTGTCCACCTTGGCTAAGAGGTTGGAAGAGCTTGAAATGAGAAATCGGCATGATGTACGACGGTGGCGAGGAATCTATGCCTAACCAACCATGCTTCAGCTTGTCAATCCGAGCACTAAGAGCATTGTCCAAGTGGTCCTTCTGTGAGGGACTTTGTGGTTGAACAAGCGATGTTGTGGGCAATCCTGAGCCACCGACCATAACCCCATAGCAATACCTACAACCCCAAATGGAGGAACCACGAGCCTCTCAAGAGCTAAAACCTCCTCCATATGTGCCTCTGGCACATAATGGCATGTCCTCATCCCGGCCATAGCCGCGCCACCACCATCCTCATCTCCGGTTGAACAAGTTATTATGAACTTGAGCAAGGTGGTAGGAACAACTGTGGAGGACGAAGGCGGAGTGAATGCCTAGGCTAATCAAAGAATTGTGAGTGGAAAGTACACTCCATGAAAATGAACAACACGCACTCAAAAATTTCTAAAAAGCGTGACAACTTACTTGGTGAAATTTCCCAGAAAATATATGACTACACATGGTATTCAATATCAAGACTAACCAACTAGTAGCAGGTGCAAGAAAAAGGGAAATTTCCCTCTCAGACACAACCAAATCACACGGGACTACATGAAGTGAGCTCCTTCGGTGAGCCAAATTCAAGGATGGATGAGGTCAAGGCAATTATCACATTGAGAAGTGGTAGGAGCTGTTATTAAATCACCCAGCTGATAGAACAAGGCCAGGAGGCTAAAGAGGCCGAACCAGAAAAGGTGGTGACTAGGGAGACTGTAGTGAAAAATAGCACACCCCCACATTTTCCTTAAGCACTAAAGGCTAAGAAAAAAACTATCAATCAGGCTGAAATACTAGAAGTGCTGAGACAAGTAAAAGTCAACATCCCCTTACTTGATATGATCAAACAAGTCCCCACATATGCCAAATTTTTGAAGGACTTGTGTACAGTGAAAAGAGGGCTGAATGTTGACAAGAAGGCCTTCCTGACTGAACAAGTCAATGCTATCATCCAGTGCAAGACTCCAGTGAAGTATAAAGATCCGGGTTGTCCTACCATCTCGGTTAATATTGGAGGCACTTGTGTGGAAAAAGCACTGTTGGACCTGGGTGCAAGTGTAAATCTCCTCCCCTATTCGATGTACAAGCAGCTCGGGTTGGGAGAACTAAAGCCCACCTCCATCACATTGTCTCTTGCAGATAGATCCATCAAGATACCAAAGGGAATAGTGGAAGATGTTCTCATCTAAGTGGACAAATTCTACTATCAAAGTAGATTTTTGTTATATGCCAAATATAGAACAAACTGCCGGTAAAAGGGCCAACTATGTGCCCTATCATCCCTAAGGAGACCATTCTTGGCCACCTCAAATGCAATTATCAAGCTACTTAGAAATAGGGTTATACGGCTCGCGCCCGGAGAAACATGACCTTAAGACTGACATCTTCCCACTTGAGTAAAAGCACCTGCAACCAGTGGAAGATGGCCCGGAAGAAGTTTGCATCATTGACACAATCCTGGAAACAGGTGACCGGTGGGGATGCGGGATGTGCGGCGAGCGGCTTAGTGTTGAGGAAGAGTGCGGGAAGCCCGGGACATGAAACTTGTGCGGGGCCTTGGAGAAAAAGCGAGTGCACTTTGATGATTGAGGAAGGAACTAGTGAACCCCAAAAATTGGAGCTTAAACCTTTGCCTATGGAATTAAAATATGCCTATTTGGAAGAGCAGGAGTAGTGCCCAGTTGTCATTTTCCTCCTACTCGGTTCACGGGGAAGGCGACTGAAACACATGCTCGGGGGAGAGCAAGTAGGCCGTGGGTGGAAGATTACTAATGCCTTAAGAATTATTAGCCCGATGGTTGCACCATCACATCTACTTGGAGGAGGAAGCAAAGTCAGTAAGGCAGCCACAGAGAAGACTGAATCCCCATATGAAGGAAGTGGTTCAGGTAGAAGTCCTATAGCTGCTGCAGGCTGGTATTATCTACCCCATATCAGATAGCACCTTGGTGAGTCCAACTCAGGTCGTGCCTAAGAAATCAGGGGTAACCACGGTGCATAATGAAAAGGAAGAGGAGATGCCCACCCACCTTACCAATAGGTTGGAGGGTATGTATTGATTATAGAAGACTAAATGAAGTGACAAGGAAGGATCCGCTATCTATTGGATCAAACTTCTTGAGAAAGTTTAAGTCGCCCTTCTGCTGCATACAGATGGCTATTTAGGATATTTTCAAATTGAAATTGTTCCAGGAGACCAGGAAAATACCACCTTCACATGCCCATTTAGAACTTATGCATACAGGATAATGCCCTTTGGCCTGTGTAATGCCCTACTTACATTTCGTGATGTATGCTCGATATCTTGTGATTTACGTAAGAGCGCATTATGGAGGTTCATGGATGACATTAGTCTATGGAGGGAGCTTTGAGAATGCTGATCAGCTTCTAGATACTATCTGCATAGGTATAGAGAAAAACTTGAGTATTGAGGCTAGGAAAAATTCATTTTATGGTCAGCAGGGAATTGTCTTGGGGCATATTTCGAGAAAAAGGGGTCGAAGTTGTGAGGCAAAATTGACTTGATTTCCAAAGCGCCTCCCATGGAAATGTCAAGGCTTGTAAGATGAATTCTTAGGGCATGCAGCTTCTATGGGGTTCATCATGGACTTCTCAAAAATTGCCAAGCCCTCTTTACAAATGCTAGAAAAGATGCGAATTCATTGGGATACGAGGTGCCCAGAGGTTTGAGGAGCTCAAGGCCTATCTAACCACCACACCAGTAGTGAGGGCCCCCAACTGGCAGTTACCTTTCGAGGTGATGTGCGATGCAAGAGATCTAGCCATTGGAGCAGTTCTTGGGCAAAGGGAAGGAGGAAAGCCTTATGTGATCTATTATGCAAGCAAGACATTGAATGAGGCACAGAGGAATTACACAACCACAGAAAATGAGCTGTTGGCAGTAGTCTATGCCTTAGTTAAATTTCGAGCTTATTTGGTTGGGTTGGACATAATCATATTCACGGATCATTCAGCCTTGAAGTACCTGCTCACCAAACAAAATGCTAAGGCTAGGCTTATCATATGGGTTCTTCTGGCTGCGAGAGTTGACACAATTAGGAATGAGGGTGTGGAAAGGAAATGTTGTTGCCGATCACCTCTCGAGATTAACAATAGCACAAAACCCTCTAATCAATGATGAGTTCACACGAGGAGTCCACTGCTCTGGTTGAGGAGAAGACACCACAGTATGCCCACATTCGCAGTGCCAGCAACGGGAGCTACCGTGATTAGGCTTTCCTGAAAAATTCTTCTTTTGCAAAAAATTCACTCCATTTATTGGGAAGAACCCTTCTTGTACAAATACTGTGTTGATAAGATAATCAGAAGGTGTGTGCCTGAAGCAGAGCAACAAGGAATACTCAGCCACTGCCATGAGAATGCATGTGGAGGCCATTTCGCTTCCCAGAAAACTGCCAGGAAGGTGTTGCAGTCTGGGTTTCATTGGCCCTCTCTTTTCAAGGATGCCCATACCATGTGCAGGGAATGCGACAAATGCCAAAGGTTGGGGAAAATTTCTCATCGTCACATGATGCCTTTAAACCCGATTTTGATAGTTGACCTTTTTGACGTATGGGGCATCGATTTCATGGGACCATTCCCTTCCTCCTTTGGATACCTCTACATTTTGGTGGGAGTTGATTATGTGTCAAAGTGGGTTGAAACCGGAGTCCCTTGCGAGCAAAGACCACGAGGGGTGGTACTAAAATTCTTAAAAGAGAACATATTCTCGGATTTGGGTCTAAGCCATAATTAGTGATGGAGGTTTGCATTTACGCAGCAAACCTTTTGAGAGCCTCTCCTTCAAGTATGGTGTGAAACATAAAGTAGCCACCCATACCACCCTCATGCTGAGTAGCGAGGTTGGGCTAACCAACATTGAGAAATCAAGACAATACGTCGTAGTGAACTCTTAGAAAGGATTGGTCTCTTAATTTCTTGGACTCTTTGTGGGCATACCCAGACTACAAAACCATTCTGGGCATGTCTCCTTATCTCCTAGTTTATGGCGAAGCATGTCGCTTTGCACATGGAAATTGAGTATAGGCGTGGTGGAGCGGTGAAAGCGAACACGGATATGGACATAGCTAGTCTCAGCGGGCTCCTCGATATCAGCAGTTTGGAAGCGAGGAATGATGCCTGCCTTCAGCTCAAAATTGAAAAGATAAGGCGAGGAAGAAGTGGCATGATCAACTAATGGCTAAGTAAACATTTCAAGCAAAGGAGACCCAGTGTTGCTCATTTCATGACTCCACCTCTTTCAGGGCAAGCTTAAATCAAGATGGTGGGCCATTCCTCATCCGAGCCTATCTCATAGTGTCAGCTGTTAAAGTCAGTGTCGATATTAGTCGATAGCATAGATAAGCATAGGTGCACAGCGCTTTTCATTTGAGGAGCCGGAAGTCCCCCTCCCTTGACCCTCCATGATTTCAAGAAACTACCTAATAGGGAGTGACTTCTGCAGTATCTCATAAGTCACCAATTTTTTTTTTTAATTTTATTGCTTTATTCTTGTAGTTCTATTTATGATTTTCTCGATCCCCTTGTTCTTGTATATTTTCTTTTGCAAATTTTCAGCCATTATGCCTTCTCATAATTTTGGTTTTTCTGTTTTTGCGAGGCGTTGCGATGGCGAGGGGAGTTGTTTTGTTGCTTGGAAATTTCTGGGTTGCCGAATTTTATGACCTCTTATTCCTTGATTCTAATTTTAGTGCTTGCACTGTTATCTTCCACTCTTTGATTGCTTTTCATCTTCGCCTGCGACACCGTTCTTGCACCAGCAATTAATCTTCAAATTTTTTTTTGAGCCAGCCATTTAATGGGCATTAATTGGCCAAAACCCTTCACTTACCCCCCTCCCCCTCTCTATATAAACCTCCCTGTTATCCTTTTAATTTCAAATCTCCATTTCCAGTTTGAAGTCCCCCTCTCTACCTCCTCTCCTTCTCTTGCCTAACCATGGTAAAGACCGTGGAGGAGCACGCCGAGGCCCTAGGGTGCGCCGCTCCTCCCTCCCACTGGCAGCAATCCGGCCCTTGTCGCCGCCACCGCCACCTCAAGCACGCCCCTGCGCCATCGCTGCTCTTTGTTCCCGGCTCCTAATTTGCTGCCATCGCCGTGTACGCCTGCTCTTTTATCGGGAGGCGATCTCACATCAGGCTCCTCCTCTGCTTTGCTCACTGCCTCCCATCCTGTAGTCTTCTTGCCCCTACCCCAAGGAGATACCACACTCGAGTTGGCCCCACTCCACCCTCTCCACCACATCCTAGGCCATCCCTGATTCGTGCCACAGTAGGGTGATCCGAAATCAACAAATTTTATAAACCTAAATTCCTCCTACTATCGTAGCAAAGCTACTGCAGTATAGCGGCTCTAGGGTTGAACACAGGGATGGGTTTTCTTCATACAAATGACTTACAGTGATATTAAAACTGGTGAATTCAATTTGGATTTAGGGTTTTTGTAAAAACAGTGAGGGTTTGATGATGAAAACTGAAAATAAACTAAAGTAAAACAAGAAAAATGATAAAAGATATCTCCTTGAAGTATCAGGATATTGGGCTTAGGATCCTACGGCAATTGAGGATTTCCAGGGTTCATTTCCTCGCATTGGGGAGGATGACATATAGTCATCTCCCGAACCGGATCTTCATTTAGCTATAAAACCTAACCCATAATAATTATCCTTTTGAAAATGGCATTCACTGGCCATTTATGTTCTCAGTCAGTTCAAACGAGTCTCCTTGACTCACATTACAATGGGTAATAAATGGTAACTAATAGACATCCTGAGAATCTAATAAGCATCAAATGAGGCACTAAAAGATTGCAAGTACTAACCATTAAACATGAATCGAAGGGATCTAAACCTAATGTTAAAGGGAGAACACAAGCGGCGCGTGATTACTGCGTGAAGAAGAAACGGGGACCTCCCGAGTAGCACAGATCTTGCACCCGGCGGCCTTCCCGCTTCCAGGAGGGAAGGGTTTTAGCCAACCATCCTACGAGTTGTCATCATCGGAGGTGTTTGGTTGCAGAAAATGGAAAGAAAGGAAAGAAAATGGAAAGCGAAAAGTGGAAAAACGGGAGAGGCGAAGCTTATCAAATTTATTGATTAAGTGATGTTTTTACAGTGCTTGGCTTGGGGATTTTATAGTCAAAACCCCTTTACAAAATTACAAAAATAACATTGCAAAACCTATTACAATGGGGGCAAAAAAGGAAGAAAACCAAAAGAGACAAAAAGCAAAAACGGCAACAGGAAGGAACAGTGGCTGGATGCATGAATAGTGTCAGGATGAATAGTGGCGGGCAGGAGCAAATTCCTCAATGTGCGAAATTTCTTGCAGCTCCACTTTTCTTGCATTTTCTGCTCTTCTTTCATACGATTATGCGATCTGTATCTTGAGTTTGACTCGAATTCTTCATCTTGGATTGACTCAGCAATTTTGGCCACGATCATTTCCTGGCCCCATAAGGTACCCTGAAAATGTGATACGTAAAATAGCGGGACCTTAATGTGTAAATTGGGTTGATTACGCTGAATTAGTACATAAAATGCTCAAAACGTAATAAACGAGTTCAAAATAGCACTTTTAAGTACTGATGCACTAACCTACATTCTTTAGTCCGCTAGCGATGAAAGAAAGAAAGAAAGAAAGATAGAGCATACAAAACAATAACAAAATTATGTTCACAAAATTGATATTTCAAAAAGGTTGTGAATGAGTAATGCCTAACCCTAAGTAAGAATCATCAAAGCCTTATGTATCTTGAGAAGATGAATGCCATACAAAATTGAGTATAAAAAGCCTCCATCTAGATGAATCCAACTAGAAACTTCCACGAGGAATCTAAGTGTTTGTTTGATCGAGTTCTCATGATAAAAGCGCTATTTGCACTCTCCCACACTGACAGGCTATTGCCACAACCCTAGCATGCTAAGCTGACCCAAATAGATCAAGACCCACCTCTTATTCCACAACTCTTTTTGTGTTGTAGGGTGCAATGCTGAGGAATCGACCTCACCAAAAGTCCATGTGTGGGGATCTCTGGATGACTCCCAACCAATTAAGGCTTAGGGCACCAAGTCATAAGGATCTTTCGACCACAAACTCTTTAGGTTTCACCCCGGACTTCGAATGGTTTCAAAACTCCAGCACCTACAACATGCTAAACTCCACCCATCCACCCGTGTAGCGAACACTAAGTCGGTGGCTCCTAACCAGTTGGCTTAGGGCACCGGGCTTTAAAGGCTTTCGCCATATACCCTCCGGACCGTGCTGGGTTTTACGAGGCAAAGCGTTGCAATTTTCTTCTTTTTCTTTTCTTATTATATTTGCTTTTCTTTTCTCTTCTTTTTATTTTGGGAGACACATTGGCCTTCTATTTATGGGGCCCTTAACCTATTAAAGGTGGTCAGCGAAACTAGGAGTAGGTTATTGCTTTCGGTAGCGGTTTTCAAGTTATTGAAGAAACCTAATGTGCACAGTGTGTGGTTAGCTAAAGGTGGAAGAAAAATGGTCGAAAGCAACAAGAGTTCAACTTATTATCCACTCAGACAGGAATGGAACCAATCTAACATCAATAGGGTGGAATGAAGTTTCAATTTTCAAACCACGGAGTTAAAGCGAGAACACAAAAATGGGTGCAGTTTTGAAAAAATAGGTTGTATGAGTATATGACTTCACAAAAGAAGCCGGCAAGCCAGATATCACAAAATGGGCTTACTCAAAATAGTAACAAAACATAAATCACAAAAGCCACTTCCTTAGCTAACTCTCCCATAACGAATGTCTCATTGTCGTAATGGGGCTCAAGATTGGAAAGTTAGGAAAGGAAGTGTCCTCATGATGATATGTGATCGTTTTTGGATAGGAGACTTCATGAGTTCCATCGACACGCATTCACTCCGTTTAGGCTTGAAAAACAAGTTAGGAGAAGAAAAGAGAGAAAAAAAGTTAGCAGTTGGAGAATTTTGAAAATTACACCTTCATAATAATTTCAAAAGTGTTCTTTTTGGCTATATTTTTATACACTCTCTAAGCTTTCCAACGACACCAAAAACACCTAAAACGGAGTTCAGATGAAAAAGTTATGTTTAAAACAAAATCAAGAGGCAAAATAGGAGAAAGTAGCAAAAATTTTCGCTACAGTAGCGAAAATTCGCTAGCATAGCGAAAATTCGCTATGTAGCGAAATTGCTACACATAGCGAAAATTTCGCTATAATTGCGAAAAAATTTTTTTTTTTTTTAGAGACATTTTTATAAAAATAAAATAAATTATATATATATATAAAATAACCTTAATTATAATAATATATATATATATATATATATATATATATATATATATATATATATATATATATATATATATATATATATATGTATATCATAAAGACAAAGAATAGTGCCTGCAGTGCAAAAATCAAACCTGCTACAGCTTGTAGCGAAAATAGTTCGCTATCTGATGAAATTTAACTAGCATAGCGAAAATTAGCTATCTTCTTGAAAATTGCTACATAAGCGAAAATTTAGCTATTCTAGCGAAATTTACGCTAGAATTCTTGAGAGTATCGAGTTACTCTGCTTCCCTTCACACTTATACGCTTGCAATTTCTTCAATCCGGGCTTGAAATTTCCCTGGCGAAAAATTAATACAAGAAAAATTAAGAATTTGTAGAAAAGTGAAAAGCAAGTTAGAACAAAGATTAGCAAAAATTGAGAAAATCTAAAGAAAATTAAAAAAATCAAAATAAACTAAAATAAAACAAAATAAAATAAGAAAAATCAAAGCAAAATGAGTAGACTTTGTTCCTCAAACCCCGATTACTTTCAGTCGTATCCGAGTGGTGCTAGAGGCTGGTGGAGCTCTAAATCTTAGGGTTCGGGTGCTCCAAATCCGAACCGGCACCCGAACCATCCACTATGTCATGCGGTATGTGTAGCTGCCATTGTTTTTGATGTAGTGGCAAAGGCTTGTACAGTGGCCACTAGTTTCTTGAAGTTTTGTAGAATGACGGTCTGCAGTGATGTGGCCTTTCCGATGGGGCCTCCGGGGTTGGATTGTGCTGCGGCGGGATACACATTAGTCGGTGAGGCGAGGGGTAAATTCTGTTCTTCCGCCTTCTCGATCATCAGAGGGGACTACTTCCTTAACTTCTCCCATGGGTAAACCAATGACACCAATGTTGAAGATTCCAATAATAATTTCTTTGTTGACAACTTTGCTCCTCTACCATGGTGTCCTTAGGCATTCTTACTCTTGATTCTCTTCTCTTGATGAACATGTTGATTGTGACCTTGAAGTAGATGCGCAAGTTGTCAGAATTATCACTCCATTTCACTTTGAAGTCCATCAATTTTTTGGTTCAGAGAGTTCTCCACAGTGTGAATTTTTTTACTCAATTGAGCATTGAATTTCTTATGTTCTTCCACAACGTCACCCACCAGCTTGGTGAGGTTTAGGATGGCTTGCTCAATTGGAGATATTAATTGTGGTGGTTGAGGCCAGGAGTTGAGGTAAAATGTGGAGAAACAGGAGGTGCATAAGTTGGGGAAACCTTTGTGGGAAGAGATTGCACTCATCCCTTAGTTTCCTATAGTCCCTCATGGATCTATATGGGTTGGATTTCTCCCAAGGGTTCTTGATTCTTCCATGGAAGGTTCCTATGATCCCTCATTGACATGTATGTCTGATGAGTAACTTTGTTTAAGAATTTATATCCCAGCACCGGAAAATGTACTCACACCTGACAGAGAAAACACCAAACAAGGAAAAAAAAAAACAATTCTACGGGGTAAAGTTAGCTAAAAAACAAAATAAAATTAAACAAATTAAACACATGAAAACACTAAAAAGATATATATAAAAGAAAATTCACGAGAACTTGTGATGAGGATCACAAGTGTTCAGCAGTCATCATTCGCACTTAGGCACCATCCGCCAGCGCTGCATTTGATTCGATGCCCACGGTAGGGGTGATGGGATCTTGAAATTTATAAACCTAAATTCCTCCTGCATCGTGGCAAGCTCTCTTTGCGGTATAAGCGTCTCTAAGGTTGAACACGAGGATGGGTTTCTTCATACAAATGACTTACGATTGATATTAAAGCGAGGTGAATTCAATTTGGATTTAGGGTTTTTGTAAAAACAAAGAGGTTTGATGATGAAAACTGAAAATAAACTAAAGTAAAACAAGAAAAATGATAAAAGAGATCTCCTTGAAGTATCAGGATACTGGGCTTAGGATCCTACGGCAACTGAGGGTTTCTAGGGTTCATTTCCTCGCATTGGGGAGGATGACATATAGTCATCTCCCGAACCGGATCTTCATTTAGCTATAAAACCTAACCCATAATAATTATCCTTTTGAAAATGGCATTCCTTTGACCATTTATGTTACATTAATTCAGCGAGTCTCTTGACTCACATTACAATGGGTAATAAATGGTAACTAATGAACATCACAAGATCTAGTAATAAGCATCAAATGAGCACTAAAAAGATTTTAAGTCTTGACCGTTTAAACATGAATCGAGAGGGATGCAAACCTATATGTTAAAGGAGAACACGGACGGCGCGGTGATGCACTGCGTGAAAAAACGGGGACCTCCATTAGCCTAGATCTACACCAGCCACTTCAAGGAGGGAAGGGCCCCCAACCAACCATCCTCCGGTTTTCATCATTGGAGGGTGTTTGGTTACTTTAGAAAATGGAAAAGAAAGGAAAGAAAATGAAGCGAGTAGAAGCGGAAAAAGCGGGAGGCGCAGCTTCTCAAAATTTATTGATTCGATGATGTTTCTGATACTTGGCAAGGATTTTTGTAGTCAAAGCCCCTTTACAAAATTACAAAAATAACATTGCAAAACCTATTACAATGGGGGAAAAAAAGGAAGAAAACCGAAAGAGACAAAAAGCAAAAACGGCAGCAGGAAGGAACAATGGCTGGATGCATGAATAGTGTCATGATGAATAGTGGCGGGTAGGAGCAAATTCCTCAATGTGCGAAATTTCTTGCAGCTCCACTTTTCTTGCATTTTCTGCTCTTCTTTCCTTCTGGTCTCTGATCTGTAATGCTGAGTTTGACTCGAATTCTTCGTGCTTGGATCGACTCAACAATTTTGGCACGATTAGCTCACAAAAACTGCAAAATGTGATCGATAAAAGAACAGGGACCTTAATGTGTAAATTGGGTTAATTACGCTAATTAGTACATAAAAAAATGCTCAAAACCTGTAATAAATAGGGTTCAAAATAGCACTTTTTGAGTACTAATCAATCCCAGGGACCCAAACTAGAGCCGGGACCTCGGAGCTGAGAGTCCTCGACTCTAGGCCTAAGGAGCCCACGATCACACCCCATCGGGGCCTGTGGAGCCTCCTCTTGACTGTCCTAGCCTCCATCATCGGCGGCCACTCTTCACTGGCCACCCATTCCAGGGAATCTTGGTGCGTGGGAGGGATGCACACGGCGAGGTTCATTATGATCTCCCGGCCTTTGCGAAGACCGGAACTCTAGATTCCAGCTGCTCTAGTGCGGAGGTACTCCTTGAGCCATTATTCATGACCAGCGTCGGTTTACTACCCTCAGGTTGTCATCGGTTTTATCACACGATGGCGTCGGTGGGGAAACCCGTCAAACTGACCATTCATTTCTCCATAGATGGCCAACCAGGGATACTTCGGGCTTCGAACATAGCACTTGCTTTCCATCTGCCGGTGGTCCTTGCCAACTCGGCTGATTATAGGCAATGGCCCCATCCCTCGACCAGGGAGATGGTTTGTTTGCTAGCCCGGGACACGGCAAATTTGGGACGTCTTGTTCGAGGCGGCCGCGTGTGTGCTCACGATGCCACATCTTCTTGATCCTAATCTTTCCTCTCGGCCACATTGTCTAAAGAAGGCCATTACGGAGGCTTTATACCGCATCTCAGGGTTCTTGGTTCAGCTAGGCGATCTTATCATGACCTTGTTCCACTTTGAGACGAGGTTCATGTAACACGACGGCGAGTCCGCTTCCCTCTTGTTCCCGAGACTCCTATGCCAAGTGTTAGAGCACATCGGCTTCCCTGCTGAGCCCAGGCTAGAGCGTCGTCGTGATAGCGAGGCCATCCTTACGGTTGATCGGTGGTAGATTATGCCCCGTTCCTATCACCTCCCGCCTCCGGATCCAGACGAGGACCAACCGGTAGGCGACCTTCCTATAGAGGAGTAGCCACCTCCAACAGTGCATACTGAGGAGCATCAGGTTCCTGCATCCTCAGTTCCTGCTCCATTACCCACTACTCTTGCATCCTCTGCACCTCCAGAGCCCTCTGCCCACAGTACCACCCCTACAGATGTTGTTGAGCCCGGTAACTAGCCGCGCCTTGCGATCTATCACTATTTCCACCCGGGACTTCCTGACCATCATGGATGCAATCCGCACATTCTCCTCCACATCAGCATCATTTGAGGCGCCCATACGACCCTCATAAAGAAGATATTTCGCCTTGGGTGCCATGGCTCAGACCCGGCGCCATACTCGCCCACGAATCGGAGCCGTCCTCTCATGCGGATTCAAAGTCACTGGGCTACCTGCGATTTCCCCATATGCCTTGACCGCCTGCTCCTTCTCGGCGGGGACAGTGCCTCCACAGCCGACCCACACGGACTCCATGATGTGCTAGCAGCTCACGTGATCGCGACCACTCTCCCTCGGCACCTCATTTCGTCCGAAGCGAGGGCTGACTCTTCGCGGCCTCGCGGCGGGGAGGTAGCACTTCTTTCTCTAACTTTCCAATCCATACCCCATTGCGGACAATGTCACATTTGGTTGGGGGAGAGTTAGAAGGAAAGTGTTTCTGCTGATATCATTTTTTTACACTTTTTAAGTCCCGCATGCATTTTAGCGAGGCATTTGTATGTTTAGTGGCTTGCTGTTTGCTCCTTTTTTTGAAAGTTGTTTGTTTGTTTTTGAAAAAGGCTGAAAATCATAGTGACATACATTTCTATACATACCATACAACTCATTTTCTTAATTCAAATTGCAACCCTTTTTGCCCCCTTTTTTTTGGGGGGTTGCCTAGCTATGATTGGAAAATTGACACACTTCCCAACGCCATTGATGTTAGATTAGTTCCATGCATGATTAAGTAGATGATCAGTTGAAGTCTCATGGTGTTCAGCCTTCTTCTTCCACCATTAGCTAACCACACACAATGCACATCAGTTTTCTCCAAATAGGCTGAGAAACTGCATAGCTCCCTTACTTTGCAAAACCTACCCTATTTTTGTTGACCACCTGTAATAGGTTGAGGACCCCTAAGAAAAGAAGGCCAATGAAGTCTTCCATAAGAAAAGAAAAAGAATACAAAAGCCGAGGCGGCTTCGCGGCCAGAGCAGGAGCATAGTCAGGGGTATACGGTCGAAAGTCTTTAAAGCACAGTGCTCCCCTAAACCAGCCCAGTTTGGGAGCCAGACTTGGTGCTCTCACATGGGGTGGATGGGTGAGGTTTAGCGAGTTGTAGGTCTTTGGAGTTGAAATCATTAGTCAGGTGAAACTGAAAAGTTAGTGGTCGAAAGATCCTTATGACTTGATGCCCTAGCCTTAGTTGGTTGGGAGTCATCGGTGGATCCCCGTTACATGGACTTTGGTGAGGTCGATTTGTCAACATTGCACCCTATAATATAGAAAGAAATATGAAATAAGAGTGGGGCCAGATTTATTTAGGTTGGTCAATGTTCCTAAGGTCTTGGCCAGTAGCTTGGTTGAGCGAGGAAGCGGCTTAGTAGGTTATTGTTAAAAACTAATCACATAAACACTTAGATTTTGGTGGAAGTTTCAGGTCGATTCCCTTGGGTTGGATACTCTTCTGAAACTTGGTTATGTATGGCATTCTTTCTCCCGAGATGGTTGTTGGGTAGGGTCTTGGTGATCCACACTGAGGGTAGGGCATTACTTATCCATATACATTTGAGAATCTTAGTTCCTTTTACCACGAGCATAACTTGCACACTCTTTCCTTCTTTTTGTCATTTGCTAAGAGACTAGCGGTGTGTCGATTGGGGGAGTGATTAGTGCCCCGAATAGTGCTATTTTGAAGGCCACAATTTATTGCGGGTTTAAAGCACTTTTGGATACTAATCAACCCAAATAGCAATTGACACACTAAGGTCCCAGCTATACTACTGATCATATTTTGTGGTTATTTTTGTAGTTTTGCAAGCCAATTACACCATTATAATAGAGTCGACTCAAATACGAAGAACTCGAGCCGTACTCGAAGCTACATGTACAAGTCAGAAGGCAATTAGAGCTAAAAACAAAAGGAGAGGGAGTGAATGTGTAGTTTTGCAAGAGCCAGAATTCTCGTAACCCGACCCAGGCGAAATTCCCTCACACCCGCCCCGCTTGCTATTTGGACCAACTTTTTGACCAAGCAGGTGGATTTTTTTTTCCCAAACTGCCCTCAATGTAATTTTGTTGTTTCATACTTTTTTGTAATTTCCTTGACTCTAAGCAAGATATGCTTCCCGCCAAGCTCAGAAATCGCAAGTCACTAATAATCAATAAAATCGCGCCAAAGCTTTCACTCCTCTCGCCTGCGGATTTTACCTCATTTTCTCCCTTTCAGACCACCTGCCAAATAACTCTGAGGATGACAACTTAAGGGATGCTTGGCTAAACCTCCCTCATCCTTGAAGGGAAGGGTTACTGGATCAAGGTTCTTGAGGTAAAACACTGTCCTCCTTATTGCCAACGTAGGCATTTATTATCATTTATGTTTCTGCATCTCACTTTAGGCTTAAATCTCGTGGATGACTCGATCGTCAAGATTGCAAGATTTTAAGGCCCGTGGATACTTATTGCTAGATCCACCCGATGCTCACTTTAGTTTCCATTTTATTCTCATTTCTGTGTTAGATCTGGAGGACCCGCCACCGTTTCAAACATTAATGGTTAATAAATGCTGTATATCATGAGAAAAACTTTTAAGGTTTAGTTTTTATAGCCAAACGAAGATCCGGTTCAGGAAATGACTATAGGTCATCCTCCCCAATGTGAGGAAAAGGATCCGAGGACATTTCAGTTGCCTTAGAACCCCAAGCCCAGTGGCCCAAGACTTCAAGGAGTTCTCTTACACTTTATTTCACTACATTCCTAGTTTTTCAAACCATCAATCTCACTGCTTTTACAAGAAACCCAAAATCCAAAGTGAAATCACAATTTTCAATCAATTGTAAATCATTTTGCACGAAGAAAACCCATCCCTGAGTTCGAATCTCTAGAGCCAATAAGGCTTGATGCTAGGAGCAGGGCTACGATAGTAGGAGTTTTAGGATATAAATATTGTTGATTCCAATACACCTACTGTGGCACGAATCAATTACTATGAGTTTAATTACAACCTCATACAAAAGTATATTACAGAACTTGTTTGTCCAATACTTTTGCAAAAAGGTTACAAAACCACAATCCGACTTTCTTCACAAGTGGGGCTCCTAATGAGAGTCGTCCCTTGATGTCCGCTTCTCCGTGACCGAAACAGTTATCCCATATAGCGAGCCACGCCCAAAGTAGAAAACTTCCTATAAGAGGCTACTCCCACCTAAGTGCACATGCAATGCTAGCACTCGTGATTCACATCAACCATTCCATGTTAATATGCAATTCCATCATGGAATTCTATATGACAGCCATGAATGAGATGAGACTCCAAATCACGCACTACCCGAAGTCATTACTTCAATTCCTATCACACACCACAATGCCTTACGCGTGATAAACCGCTTACCGATGAATCACCGTATCCAATGATCATTTTCAAACAAAATTTCAAAACCTTTTGGATGTCATATTCTAATGACTACTTTCTTTTACAAAATCATGTGTCTTTTGTGGGTAGCCAATTTTCGGGTCTCACCGCAGGCTTGGCATGCCTTCCTATTGTTGACCAAATATCCCGACAAGGCTACCAAAGACTAAGTAAAGTCCTTGGCAACGGCGCCAAAAACTTGTTGACCAAACTTCCAGACAAGGCTACCAAAGACTAAGTAAAGTCCTCGGCAACGGTGCCAAAAACTTATTTGACTAAATCTGTATATCTGAAAAAATCAATTTGCTCTTTTTGTAAGATGGATTCATTAAAATTTGAGTTTGGTCGTGACCATAAAAAGAAGCTGAATTGAGAAGAAACTATTGTGACTAAGAAATAAGGTTGCACATGATGGGAAGAAATGATGTTGCAACATGCTTTTAAGATCGCACTATTGCATTTTCCCGCTAGGAAAGAAACAATCATCGCGACCAACAATCAAGTAAAGAACAAACTAAAAAGAAGGTTGCGACCAGTTTCCTGAGGTCACGACAGACTTGACAAATCCAGAGCACAAATGATGTCGCGATAAGCTTCTGAGGTCGCGACTTAAAACAAAGTTGAGTCGATATTTATTTTAGGAAAATCATCAGAGCTGTGAGTCGTTCAATTTCGTGTTGTTTTAAATAGGCTTATGCGCAAAAAGAGAGGCAGCTTCCGTTTTTTTGAAACCCACTGTCTGGGAGGACGAGGAAGACTCACTGTATATTTTTAGAATAGATTTTGCTTTTCTTTTCTTTTTCTTTTTCTTTTCATTTCCTGGATCTAAACCAGCGACTTGTTAGAATGTTGAAGCTAGAAGTAACGTTTCAATTTCTTTTCAATTTACTTCTTGAGTTTAATGAAATCTAGACAATTTCGAATCTTCTCTCGTTTATCGTAACCCAAAGGTGTAATTGATCAATGCTCCATTGTCTATCAGAATGTAGCTGAGACGCAAGTAGCCTTCCACTAGTTTGAATTTATTGTTAGTTACAGTCTTTTCTGCATAAATTAGAAGGAAGTACCTGGAATTTTGGGGATTTAATTGATTGATGTGTTCTTAATTTGATTGTTCCCAATAATAGTTTCGAATACCCTTCAAGGGATTGTATCCTATTTTGAATTCCAGGAGGCCCTCTGAGTGACACAGAGATGGAAATTCCTGAGAGCTTGGAACATTTAATTTGTGGGTATGTTCGACCACTATTGAAGAACTAATGGGCTCTGAGAGTTGATGAGTCCAAAAACTCATTAGATTTTAATCCATTTTTCTGAGCATATTACAAGATAAATGTTGATTCATATGCAGAAATGTGGATATTTTACTCAAATTTAATTCTCAAGTAGAAAATACAAGCGTAAAACAAAATCCCAAGAAACCGTAAGAGACCACCTTACAAGCGTGAATGAAGTCTAATTGAAAGCTCTGAGTCAATGACAGAAGCTTAATTTTCAGTCATTTCAAGTCACGCATCACCAAGATCAATTTCGGGGAAGAAATAAGATCAGAAGTAAGCGCAGGTCGGACTTAAAGATTGCTTGGCACTCGTGTAATGACCAAGGAAACAAATGAAAGAGGTCGCAACATCACAATGATGTCGCGACGCCAATTGAATAAAACTGAGGTCGCGACATCACTCTGATGTCGCAAAGTGGATCCGTCAATGAAACCACAAGAGAGGTCTTTGCAAGTAAATGAAGTTGCAACTAGTTTTTAAATGATAGGCTCCATTTGAGGTCGCGACATACAGTTGAGGTCGCGACATAAGAACAAGAACTGGGGTCTCAACGGGAAGATTAAAGTTGCAACCAAATTAAGAGATGAAGAACAAAAAGGGAGGTCGCAACCTGAAGCAAAATCGAAGTCCTTGCCAAGAAACTGAAGTTGCAACCATCTATTAATCAAGGACCAAAAACGATGTCACGACCACTCATTTAGGTCGCGAACTGAAGAAGAGCTAAGCAGAAGAAATAAAGGTAACCACTTTCGAAAGCAATCGGGACTACGCAAACTAAAGAAAGAACACATGACGTCATATATCACCCTCAGGTCACGACTCAGAATAAAGTGGAAGGAGGAAATTGGTTGCAACAAAGAATTGAGGTTGCGACTGGGCGAGAAAATGGCAAGAAAAAGAGGTCGCGACACCTAAGGTCGCGATAAACAGAAACTCAGGAAGGTGACCACCACCAACACAAATCACGGCACTGTGAAAGAAGTCACAACATGAAGTCATCCTACAAATGTAAAGGTGGTCAGAACTCAAAACTGAGGTCGCGACTTAAACCAGAGAAGAGAAAGACAATGATGTCACGACATGAAACCGTGGTCACATCATTTCCGAGAAACATCGAGCAAATAAGGTCGCTGGATTACAAACGATGTCGCGACCATTGATCCAAGCATGCCGTGAAGGAATCGTTGCAACAGGCAACAAAGTCAAAGGGATCGAACTAGAGCAAATAAGGAAATTCATGTCGCGACATCAACTCGAGGTCTAATGCAGGAACGTTGAGTCGGGCTTACGGAATTCCAATCTGAGTTTTTTGGGATCTCTACCCAATTCCTTGGACAAGATAAATGTATTAGAATAGTGAAGAATTTTTTTCCGTCTTCGCTACCCAGAAAAGGGGAAAGGAGAGGAACTCAGTGTATAGTTTAGAGTAGATTTTCATTTTTTATTTATTTCCTTTTCGATTCAATCTACGAATCGTGCGTAGACGAGGTTCACTTTTATTTTTATTTTCTTCTGTAATTATTGCTCGAAAAATTTATGAAATCTAGACAAATTTTTGAATTCATTTCTTTCGCTTTATTGCAACACAAGGTCAGATGATCTGCTCCATTTCTATTCGCAATGCAAGAGACCTGAGCTAGTCATTGATTTGATTTACATTTAGTTACACTTCCCGCACAAATACGAGAACCACCTGGGTTCCTGCTTACTTATTTGGTGTCGTTTAATTGATAAGTTCCCAATAGTAAAATCGAATACCATTGAGGGAATTTATTTTGCTCACTGTGGATGCCCTTCAAGGTGGACACGAGACTGATTCCTAAGAGCTGAAAAATTACTCGGGTATGCTCGACTACCATCGATTTAACCATCGAGCTCCGAGTTCATTTTGATAAACCCATTCAAGCCTCATAATTAAAGTCGAGGGGAGTATTTAATAACATAAATAATTCGAGAGTTCAATCTAATCTAGCAAGTTCCTAACCCCGTGTTAATGGTATCTAATCAAGGGAAAGGGAGACGAACCCACAGTCCTGAGGTCGAGCCATCAATTATGGTAGAAACTGAGAAACCCGAAGCAAATGCAAAGGAATCAAATAACAAGAAATGGGTGTGAAGTATTGAGAAAGAAAAATACCCAGATCTTGCAAGAGGATTGGGAATACAAGTAGCTGGTTTGATCTTATCTTTGAAAGAAGCAGGGGTATCCAACCTGTGAATATGGAGAAGTCCAATTCCAAAATTTAGGAAATCTTGACAAACCGCATCCATACACGTAACAAAAGCAATGTACCTTAGTGTCAGAATTCACTGTTTTATCAGATTTCACTGGAGAAGTTTTCGCTTTCATGAAACCGATTCAGTCCATTTTAGTTACAATTTGTTTTTATTCATTTAATTTAGTCTTATTTTTTAGTTCAACAAAGAAGTCAATAGTCTGTGATTTTATTTTTCTAGGGATAAAACCTTCATTGTGAGTTTTGAGTCCAAATAGTATAGAATTCTTAAAGGAGGTCTGGTAGTTTGATCTTTAATTGCACTCACCCAGGGAATGATACTGACTTACATTCATTTACTTCAGATGCACCGCAGACTCATGTAAAGTGTCATAGACCAAACCCTCTTATTTTTAAATCATGAACCTTCTCTCAGTTGTTATATTATCAAGCAAATTTATTCAAAGTGACATGGATGCAAGAGAAATGTAAGGCTCTTACAACTATGTGAATTTGAGGGGTTTTTAGTCTATATAGAAAGAGACAAACATGTTTTATGGCGCCGTTGCCGGGGATTGAAAGAATTAAATAGATCAATATTCTAACAAAGGAGGGAAACAAAGACTACATTTTATAAAAGAAAAGAACAAAATAGCTTTTCTGGGCAGCCTGGGTATATCAACCACCATCTTTAACAAGCCATGTTAAAATATTTTGTTTAGTTTGACTAATCCTATTAACTGAAAAGTTTTACTTCAAGAAATCATTTAATGTATTAGAAACACATTTCACCTGCTTTCCAAAGAACACCGAATTGGAAAGAACACTCGGCTTAAGAAAGACTAAGAGCGTAAAAACGCGAACATGGGAAGATGAAAGACATGACCGTATTGCAGGAATGTGAGGGGATGAAGAGGCCTGGGGCGCCTCCTATTATCGACACAATGGAGGTGATTTCGGAGGCTTCATTTCATTCAGAAGAATATTCCGCAACTCCACGTACTCTACCGTGGATGCAAATAACTTCGAACTAAAGCCAGCCTTGATAACAATGGTGCAACAGCATCAGTTCACTGGCCACCCCACCGAAGACCCAAACGAGCACCTGGGTAGATTTCTCAGGATGGAAAATACAGTGAAGCTTAATGGTGCGAGCCGTAGGCGATAGTCAGACTTCCCATTTTCTTAAGAGATATAGTGCCCACATGGTATGAATCATTACCATATGGTTCACTGGATACTGGGAAGAGTCGGGTATAAGCATACTTATGTGTTCTTTCCCCCATCTCTCACCTCAAAGAGAAGAAAAGAGATAACAGTGTTCCAACAAGGGGAATATGAGAGCCTATATATGTACTGAGAGATCTTTTCAAAGAGGTCACAAGAGGTGCCCCATGCATGGAATTGATTTAAAAACCCAGATGGATATGTATCATGCCTTAAATGATACATCTAAAGGCATTATCGATGCTCATGTCAGGAGCATTCAAAAGAAAAAGTAATAAGAGGCTAGAGATCTAATAAAAGACCTGGCTAATGCAACATGAAAGCTCCATCCAGTTTTCAAGGGTACAGTAGAGGAAAAGCGGGTCATGAAGTCGAGTAAATGACAACCATGTAGGCAGTTGATGCCATCATGCAGGATGGACAAACAGAAAGAATGCACACCGCCACAAATGACAAGGGAAAGAACGTATGAGAAGAAGGCCAAGTACCACCGTAAGAAGATTCTACGGTGACGAGGAGGTTAAGACGTGAAACGAACCAAGAAATTATCATTTCAAGCCAAATCCTAACTCCGCCCACACATTGTACCAAAGATCGAGGAACCATGAGAATTTCTATACGGGGTGGAGGGGCACACAAGGCCCAAGGCGGATAAAATCTCAACAGGATATACGCAGCCTACCAAGGTTCCAGCAGTAGCATCAAAGGGTGAAGCGTAAATGAATATCGTGGTCAAGGAGGACTCAACCATTCAAGAACAAATGTTGCGCTTCACGGGGACAATAAGAGGCTTATACACTTCCATGAACAAACCGTCTAACTCCTGGAAGCTTCAAGTCCGACACTCCAAGTATTTAGAAGAATACAAGTGCCTCATTAAAAACTCGAGACACATGTGTGGTACCGGCCTCTCGATTATGCCAATCGAGCAAGGGTACATTCCTGCTGACACTCAAAAGAATCCAAAAGACTCCGCATGGCACCATGGCAAGAAGTGGGAAAGAAGTGAGCAACAAATGTATGAAAGAAAAGGAGCAAGAGACTAAGGTAGAATAAGAAGAGACTGAAAAGGAAGGATAAGAGCACAATGATCGAATGTACTCAAGTGAAGTAATGAGCGTAGTTAATAAGAAACAATTATACACCTATAGTGCCATTTCCACAGAGACTGTAAGGCAAAAAGGAAGAGTAGTTCCTAGATTCTCGACATTTTTAAGAAAATAGAAATCAATATCCCATTTGCAAGAGGTAATCAACAAAATGCCTATTTATGCAAATTTCGAAAAGAGATAATCGAAAGAAGAAAAGGAAGATACCGAGGAGGAATAGGAATTTGACCAAGCACCAGCAAAGGTTTATCCAAACAAAGCTCCCCCAAAGAAATGGAAGGACTCCGGCAGCTTTCAATTATCTCGCCCATAAGGAAATATGAATTCAAGAAGGCTTTATGTGATTCTTATGTTAGTATAAATTCTGATGCCTCTATCAAGCAGCAGCACTTAGTTCGGGGAACTTCACTCCCTAACAACAATTACATCGCAAATGGATGATAGATCAATGGCACAAACTGCTAAGGTATTCAAGATGTACTATTAAGGTTTGGAAATTCATCTTCTGGATTTTGTTAATAAGTGAAGACGGAGGAAGATACCCAAGTTCCTCACGCTAGGAAGACCTTCTTAGCAACCTGAGTCGCCTCGATGGGGACGTGGTGTAAAGGTGAACTAACACTAAGGGTGGGGTGAATGAAGCAAAGGCACTGTAATCTTAATAGAGTTTGGAACATCCCGATGTAGATGCGTAAAGTTGTATGGCTGTAGAAACAATAGTCTTCTCAAGTAGTTGAATGAATTTAACAGATTTTCAACATTCTATCAATGAAATTGAGATGAATTTTCGCATCTTCGAGTCTTGATTGTGAAATACTACCTTCAAATTTGTTTAACAAAGAAACAATCTCGAGCATAAATGAAAACAGTCAAGATGAAGTATGCAATCAAAAACAGAAAACTCATGAGCAGGAAACTAGTGCAGAAGGGTTAACATTGAAAGAATTGCCCAGTCATTTGAAATATGAGTTCTTAGAACCATAAAAGAGAAAAAAACTAGCCATCAGCTTCAGCCGTATCGACGGCTTCAAGAACGTATCACGGAAATTATGAGAAAATACAAGGAAGCTATTGCTTGGTCAATTGAGGATTCATACTAAATTTCTCCATTTGCATGCACAAAATATTGTTGAATGATAAGCTGCAAAACTTCTAATGGTTAATCGCATGAGGTCAACCCAATGATGAAAGAAGTCATAGGAAAAGAAGTTCTCGAAATGGTTAAATGCGTGTTTTATATATGCTATATCATAGTTTCGGGTGAGCTTCCAAAGGTGGCTGTGGTTCCTAAGAAAGGTGGATTCACTGTGATAAGAAATGAAAAGAATGAATTGATTCCTACAAGAACTGCATTGTGCTCGAGGGTGTGTATCGACCATAGAATCAATACTGAGAATAAGAAAGGATCATTTTCCCGCTTTCATTTATCGATGTCGGATAGATTGGCGTGACACCCTCACTTGTTTTCTCGATGGATACCCGATATAAACTAAATTGCCATCGCGACTGAGGATCAGAGAAAACCACTTTTACATGCCCATTCGCAATTTTCGCTTGTGAGAATGCCATTCGCTCGTAATGCTCTAGCACCTTCCAAAGATGCATGATGTCTATATTTTCTGGATGAAGCGTAAGAAGTTATAGGAGATTTTCATGGATGATTTACAGCAGATGGATCCAGCTTTTAAACAAGGCTTGCATAATCGTGGACAAGGTTTCAAAGGTGCAAGGACAAGAATCTAGCTCCGACCGGAAATGCCATTTTATGGTTACAGAGAATTGTCTTGGGCACATGGATTTCAAGTAAGGGCTAGAGGTAGACCAAGCAAAGTTTCAATTATAAGAAATTTAATGCCACCCACTGGCGCCAAGAACTAGAAGTTTCAGACATGCTAGATTTTGCGTAAGATTTATCGAGATTTCTAAAAATCGCACCACCACAGCAGATCACTGGACAAGACACAAGCCTATTTCGCAACCCGCCATAATTCTTTTCAAGAAATCAAATCCAAACTAGTTGAAGCTCTCATCATGGCAAACCCATATTGGAACAAGAGAATTTGAAACATGGTGATGCCGTGATTTCAGAATGGAGTCAGATTCGGGACGCAAGATGAAAAAGTATCTACAATATATACTATGCCAAGAAACCTTTAACTAAGCTCGTGAAAATTACTCTACTACATAAAAGGAGATGCTGGCGATAGTATTTGCATGTGAAAAATTTAGGCCATACATTTTGGGGTCCCATGTTATTATACACACTGATCATGCAGCAATTAAGTATCTAATGACAAAGAAAGAAGCAAAGCCAAGACTGATCAGGTGGGTATTGTTATTGCAGGAATTTGATTTAGAAATAAAAGATTAAGAAAGTGCCGTGACAATGTATAGCCGATCACTTGTCAAGAGTGGAGAAACTCACGAACAAGAAGAAGAAAGAGGAAATAGTAGAAAATTTCCAGATGAGCAGCTATTCCAAATTTCGTCACCCAAAACACCTCGCATGCTGATGTTTGTGAACTTTAGCTTCGTGGAATTATGCTACCACCAGGCTGTCATAGAGTGTTATGGACTCCACAAAGAATACTACTCGGGATGACCTATTAATGCGAAAAGAGGAGCCGATCTGATTATAAGGAGATGTGTACCAGAAGGTGAGCAAAGCAAGATTTTATGAACGCCATGCATCACCATACTTGAGGACATTCAGAGATAAACAACCCACAAAATTCTCCAATGATTTTACCGCCTACTATTTTAAGGACTGCTTTTGAATGGGTGAAGCTGTATGATCAATGCCAGAGAATGGGGAATATCAACAGGGTACAATGCCCCGCAAGGTATCCCGGGAGGTGCAATTGTTCGACATGGGGAACGATTTCCATGGGCCTTTTCAGTTTATTTGAAATATACATACTCCTACTGTGGATTATGTATCAAAACGGGTAGAGGCGAGCTTCTGTCCCAAGAATGATGCTAATACGCTTGTGGGATTTCACAAAGAAATATTCTCACAGATTCGGGACACCCAAAACTATAATCAAATACGGAGGGAAGCCACTTTGCAAATAAAGTGTCACAACTCACGGGCGCATATGGTATCAAACACATTATGAGTCATTTATCACCCTGCATAAATGGGCAAGTTGAAATTCCAACATGGAGATAAGAAAACTCTTGAAAGACTGTAAGTCTCCAGCACAAGAGATTGGTCTTTAAAGCTCTACGATGCACTCCTAGCATGGCCAGACTACTTTTAAAAACTCCCATCGAATGTCACTATACAAAGCCGGTTTTTAGAAAACTATGTCACCTACCTTTGAGCTAGAATATAGCCATGTGGGCCATCAAGAAGCTAGATTTTGATTTCAAGGTCAAGTAAAGAAGAGAGGCTACTCCATTTAAATGAATTGGAAGAGTTAAGGAATGATGCCTATGATAAGGCTTTAATCTACAAAGATAAACAAAAAAATGGTAAGATCAACGACTGAGGAGGGAATTCAAAGCAGGAGATCAAGTCCGTTATTCAACTCGTACTAAGACTCTTCCAGAAAGCTTAACCAAATGGAGGACCATACGTGAGTACTTAAGCACACAATTTGGGGTAGTGACACTTAGAACCAGCAATCAAGAGGAATTCACGTTAATGGTCGAGATTAAAGCACTACCCCGGAGAAAGCAATTGGAAGAATGAATCTTAGTTCGAATGAGAAAATTTGAAGAAACATAACTATGGCAGCAGCAAGTCCAGCTAAAGACTAAAATTGAGTGCCTTTGTGGAAGGCAATCCACACGCTTTTTTAAGTTTTTCCGGGTTATATTTTATGTTTAAATTTCTAATAGCTTTGTGTAATTTGATTCATTATTGATTAAAGAGTAGGTAAATATTTTTGTTAGTTTTGCAGACAAATGAAAAATTGTGCAAAAGTGGGAGCATCTATAATCAAGCCTAATCCGCATCGTAGACAAAAAAGGGGCAAAGATACTCTCTGATTTTTATTTAAATTTTGTCTCTGATATGGCATGATTGAAAGTTTGGGGGAATTTTATTTTGTTCTGGTGCTTAAATTTTTGAATATTTGCATGATGAAGATGAATTGAGTTGTAGTTGTCTTGATTGAATTTGAATAAATTGAAATTGCTAGAATTTGATTGTTCGTGAGACCTGGGGTCTCTCTCGGGTCGCAACATTAATCCAAAAGTCGTGAACCAAGAATGTCGGATGTGGAGACAAAAATAGAAAAGAAAGTCGAAATAGTTGAACCGAGGTCACGACCGGTAAATAAAGAAAGGAAAGAAAGAGCAAGTCGTACATCAAGTCCTATGTCCTGACCATTTCATGGTCGCAACAAAACCCTAAGTTGCTAATTTAATACTAAACTCAATAAAAGTAGGTTTTTAAAACCTTTCATTTTGGGCGTTCCAACATTAAAAATAGGATTCCTTGAAAATAAAATCATCAATTAAAAGGCTTAAAAATTTGATGACGTGAATAAATTGAGCCAAAAGTCCATTCCAATTTCAAGTCAGTTTCAGATCATCCTAACCTTTCCAGTTTTGCATCATTCATTCAAAACCTTTGAAATAAATTGTTATTAATACAGAAACAGAAACCAATGTCTTGATTAAACGAATTAGTTTAGTTTGCTTAGTTTCAAAGGGAATAATTCGAGGGAATTTAATAAATCCAAGAAAAACGATCAAAATTCCTCACCAAATTCCTAAAACCTCTGTTGGAAATAGCAAAGAAGCATAAATCCAAGAAACTTCATTTAATTCATTCATCGGAAATTTAAAGAAAGAATAAAGAACCTAGTAGTCCCAAGAGCAGCGAAATCACTATAAAAGGATGGGAAAACAAAGGAAGAATAAACAACGAGAATGAAGAGAAAGGAGAATGAGAGAAAAGAAGAGTTCCAAGGCTGCAAACACAAGCTTATGGAATGAATGGAGTCGGAAAACAAACCAATTCCATTCATTATTCCATAAAATGTTATGTAATCAAGAGAGTGGTTGATGGGAAGGGAATTAGAAGAAGGGTTAATTAGAACCCATCAACAAGAGGAGCTCCAAAAGAAAAGGAAGGAAGGGCCCCAATTTGTTGAACGACCTGTTAATGAATCCTTCCTCGAGCAAGCTCAAGGTCCCGAACCAAATAAAGAAAAGCTATTAAGCATCCTCTCGCAGGGAAGACATGGGGTGGTTTTAGATCAAGAAATAGAGAGTTTTTCTCTAATTTAGTTACAGTCTTATTTGTAAAGAAAGCAGATTGTACAATAATGAAATGTTTTGATATTTGAATAAAACTCTTGTTGACTTACAAATTAGTTGTTTTGAAGTTCACGAATCGATTGATCAATTTCGTGTTTGTGTCAGCTCCTGCTTAGTATGAAAGAATAAGTGCCTTGTCTGTGCAAGGATCAAATAAACAATTCAGTTCTTTCCCAAGAACAAAAATTACAGGAAAAATAAGGGCGTAGATTGGTAAATTGGAAATTAGGAGTTGCACCGTGATGCTTAAATTCGCTAGATTGCAAAACGGAAAATTGTTATTGCCGATGGAACAGTACTTCGTTGAAATAATGTAAGTAGACATGAATAAGTACAAGTCTAAGAAATAATACACTTAGGTTAACAAAACTCATGAAACTTTGAGGAATTAGAGCATCTTCCGGGAAATTCAGATTAAGAGTCCATAGTCCTAGAACTTGTTAGATTATCGATCGAGGCGAAATCTTTTAGGTAAAACAGCCAACAAGAATGATAGAGGCCATTCTTGCGCTTTGAGCTTTTCCAAGCCTACTCTCAATATATGCTAAAAGTATATCCTAGTTCCTGATTTTGAGCCAAACGAGCCTTATTTCTCAATAAACAAAGAATCGAAACCTAAATTTCCCTCCTTACAATAACTCAAGTAAGTAGTCGAAGAGCCCAATTATCTAGTTTCCGCACATAAAAGTCTATCAGAAGGAAGAAACAAGTTTGGGGGAAAAATATTTCCAATTGTTACGAGGTATGAGGTGAAGAAGTAAAGAAGCAGAAATTAATGAAAAAGGGAATAAGTTTTGTCTTGCGGCCTATTTCCCTTGAACAATTAAGCTCGTAGGGGTGTTTTAACACCTAGTACCCTAATACCAACCGGTAAGGGAGTCAAGTAGCCTAAAAGTTCTAAGAGTGATAGAAGCTCAAGAAGACAAAAACATCAGACTATTCCCAACCTTAGGAAAAACAAAAGCAAAAAGTTCTAACAAGGGCAATCGTCTAAATAAAGTGCATATGGAAATTAAAATTCCATAAAAAGAATTCAAAAGCATGAATCGTGCCAAGATCGAGGAGAACAAATACAAAGAAGCAACAAGTGTGAAAGCCGAAGGCAACAAGTACAAAGAAAGGTGGAAACTGAAAGATTTGTAATTTAAATTTTCATTATCTACCTAATTACCTAAGTCTAACATTACAAGCCCGAAAGACTCGCTTGACTAAGGTTGAATTTACTCTACATTAGCGGAGATCAATATGAAAACAAGCCTAAGGGACTTTGACCAACAAATTCAAAGAAACTCCCGTAAGATTCACTAAATTCAACATGAAGATGAAAAAATGATTAAATACCGCACACACACACGTAACAAGACTTGTTGAATAAACTGCTTAAATACATTATTTCATCAAGAATTCCAGGATGTGGCGATACCATTTCTTATTCTTGAATCGAAACTGGAATTCTAAATGATGTCGTATCTCTTATTTCCGCTAGGAAGTGTGGAATAAGAAAGACTGTGGTATGAATTAAAATGTCCTTAAAAATTTTAAGCCTATTTGTTCGAGGACACAATTCTTTTCTTTTCTTCAAGCCGACAAGCAAAATTTTAAGTTTGGGGGAATTTGATGAGTCCAAAAACTCATTATATTTTTAATCCATTTTTCTGAGCATATTACAAGATAAATGTTGATTCATATGCAGAAATGTGGATATTTTACTATAATTTAATTCTTGCAGAAAATACAAAGGTAAAAACAAAATCCCAAAGAAACCGTAAGAGACCACCACAAGCGTAAATGAAGTCGCAACTAAAAGTCGAAGTCACGACATGAAGCTTAATTTTCAGTCATTTCCAAGTCACGACATCACCAAGATCAGTTTTGGGGAAGAAATAGAAGATCAGAGTAACTGAGTCGTGATCTAAAGATTGCTTACACCGTAATGACCAAGGCAAGAGGTCGCGACATCACACCGATGTCGCGACGCCACTGAATAAAACCGAGGTTGCGACGCCACTGGCTGCCGACGGATCCGCCAATGAAACCACAAGAGAGGTCTTTGCAAGTAAATGAAGTTGCAAATAGTTCTTAAATGAAAGGTTCCATTCGGAGGTCGCGACAGGCACTGAGAGGTCGGACATAAGAAACAGGAACTCTGGGTCTCACAAAGAAGATTGAAGGCAAATAAAATTAAGAGATGAAGAACAAAAGGGAGGTCGCAACCTGAAGCCAAACTGAAGTCCTTGCCAAGAAACCGGTTGCAACCATCTACGAATCGCTGACCAAAAACGATGTCGCTGACCACTCATTTCCAGTCGCGACCGGCTAAGAGCTGAGAAGAACCAAGGTTGCAACTACTTTGAAAGCAATCAATTACGCGCACGAGAGCAACAACAGAGGTCGCGACATCACCTTGAGGTCGCGACCTGAATAAAGGTGGGAAGGAGGAAATTGGTTGCAACAAAGAACTGAGGTCACACTGGCAAAGAAATGGGTAGAAAGAAGTCGCGACATCACCTTAAGGTCAAGCACATAAATCAAAACTCGTGGAAGGTAGAAGACCACCAACACAAATCGTGACCAGGAAAAGAAATTCACAACATGAAGTCATCATACAAACAGAAAGGTGGTCGCAACCTAAAACTGAGGTCGCGACTCAGAAACCAGGAGAAGAGAAAGACAATGATGTCGCGACATGAAACCGTGGTCGCAACATCATTTCTGGAGAAACACTAAGCAAATAAGGTCGCGACGAGAAACCATGTCGCTAATTTCATCGATCCGCATGCCGCATGAACTGGTTGCAACGTATGAACAGTCGCTGGATCGAACCGAGCAAACAAGGGAATTCATGTCGCGACATCAACTCGAGGTCGCGATGTAGAACAAAGATTGGCTTTCTTATGGAAATTCCACTGAGTTTTTTTTGGGATTCTACCACCTCTTCGACAAGATAAATGTACAAAGGTTGGAATAGTAAATAATTTTTTTTCCGTCTTCGCCACCTTAAAAGGGAAAGGAGAGGAACTCAAAGGTATAGTTTGCAGATTTTCATATTTTTTTTTAATTTCTTTTGGATTTGAATCTCTAACCTGTAAGTAGACGAAAGTGAGCTGAATTTTTATTTGTTTTATTTTCTTCTTAGAATTACTGCCTGAAAATTTATGAAATCTAGACAAATTTCTGGAATTCATTTCTTCTCGCTTTTATCAATTACAAGTGGGTTTGTGACGTGATCTGCTCCATTTCTAATTTGCAATGCAGTGAATCTGAGCTGCCAGCCTGGTTGGATTTGATTTACATTTAGTTGCGCCTTCCTACACAACATGGAGAACTAATTGGGTTCTGCCACTTATTTTGTGTCATTTTAACTGATAAGTTCCCAATAAGAAGACGTGCTACCAACAGGGAATTTATCTTGGCTCACTGTGATGCCCTCTCACAAGGACAATGCAGGACTGAGATTCCTAAGAGCCGAAAATTCCTTTTACGGGTATGCTCACTTACCATTGATGAACCGTTGAGCTCGAGTTCATTTGATAAATCCTGCCTCTCTCATAATCAAGTCGAGAGGAGTATTTAATAATATAAATAATCAGAGAGTTCACCTTAATCTAAAGGCAAGTTCCTAACCCCGTGTTAGCTGAGATCTAATCAAGGGAAAAAGACGAACCCATAGATCCGAGGCTCAGCCATCACCTATGGTAACTGGCAAAACTCGAGAAGGAAATGCAAAAGGTCTCGTCAATAAGAAATGGGGCGTGAAGTATTGAGAAAGAAAATACCCAAATTTCCTTGCAAGAGGATTGGGAATAAGGCAATGTTTGACTTGCTTCAAAGAAGTGCAATCCAACCTGTGAATATGGAGAAATCCAATTCCAAAATTTAGGAAATCCTGGACAAAACTAGATCCATACATAGAACAGAGCAATGTACCTTAGTGTTGGAATTGACTGTTTCATTGTATTTCACTTATAGTTTTCGTTTCTCGCGTGAAACCGATTCAACCCAAAAGATTTTAGTTACAATTTGTTTTTATTCATTACTTTGGTCTTATTTTTAGCTCAACAAAGAAATAATAGTCTAGATCTTTATTTTTTCTAAATAAACCTTCATCGTGAGTTTCCTGAGTCTAAATATTGTGAATTTTAGTAGTTGGGGTAGTTGATCTTTAATTGCACTAACCCTCTCAGTGGAACGACATTCACTTACATTCAGATTTTTACTTCTCGTATGACTCAGGCACTCCTCACAGTGTCATTACTCAAACCCTTATTTTTAAATCATGAACCTTCCTAAAGAAATATATTATCACAAATTTATCTGTATGACATGGATGCAAGAGAAATGTAAGGCTCTTACAACTATGTGAATTTGAGGGGTTTTTAGTCTATATAGAAAGAGGCAAACAAGAGTTCACTTAGATAAATTTCCATTTCACTCATAGTTAGCCATTGGGATTATTTATCATTTAGCCAATCGTGAGATTTCACCTTAACTGTGAAAGATTTTGATCCCTGTTAAATGAGATCTAATCAAGGAAAGGGAAAATCTATCGCATTTAAAGCGAGGAGTCATCAATCAATTTGTGAGGTTTTTCACTTACCCGCACTTTATGTAAAAAATCTACAGTCTTAAGAAATGGGTATGAAGTATTGAAAAAGAAAAATACCTAGATCTTATAAAGAATTATTAGAATACAAGTAACTGATTAAATCTATATATTTGAGAAAAGCAGGGATCTTTAATTGCGGAATTAAGGGAGAAACTAAACTCGTATTATCGCATCTTTGACAAATCTGGCATCCAAATTCAAGATAGAGTCTTAATGGGATACAATGCAAATCGACTATTTCACAAGATTTTGTTGTTCAGCCTTTAATGTAAAAACTTATTCACCAGCTTTATTCTAGTTTACACAATTTTTATTCGCTTATTTTTAATTTCCTTGGTTGTATGCATTCTTAGACAATTATCCTTAAATTTAGCCGATAAACTATATCACGGAGGTCCGCATAAGCATTGATCTCGAGTAGTTTGGTACTTGGATTTTAATAATTCTTATCAATCTCTGTAGGAATGATATATGGACTTACATCCATTTTTACTACTTGTATGACCTGTGCACTTGTAGTGTCATAGACTAAACCCATTTATAATTCCAAAACATAAAATCAGTTTTATTCATTTTTAAGAAACCCCATTCCAATTTGACATAGCTACAAAAAATTGTAAGGCTCCTGTATAGGTGTTAAATTGAGGGGTTTAGTCTATATATAACAATAGGCAAACAAGGATAAGGCTAGGTACATTTGTTGTGAGGTGAATCCTGTGCATGTGGGATTAGATTAAAGTTTCAAGGGATCCAGATCAATAGATAATGAGAGAGTCTCCCGAGAGCTCTTCATGAGTAAAAGTTTTTCCCTAAGACCGCTAGGCATGCAAAATCTCAGTGCCTTTGAGTTGAAACAAGAAGTATGATCAGACTTGAATACGTAGCCAAGTTCAATCGACCAGCACGCTCGATGATTATGCACACGCATACGGCCAAGGCGAGGAAGCTCGAGGATGGCCCAAACGCCCATCCGGCAAGATCGCTGATTCCTACAAGATATGGACTCTATACAGGACAACTAAGGCCATAGAGAGAGAGATAGATCGAAGTACCTGAGCATCCTGACCCGGTGCCGGTGATGTGCTGAATGAGGGCCACCTTCTCTCTAGCTCAAGGCGTAAGACTTCTAGCTCATAAGTAGTTTTGCGGACGTCGCGAATTGTCAGTAAAAGGCCAGGATTATGGATCCTAGCGCATTAGGGATCCTAGTTGTTAGGACTCGATGACATGTTACCATCACATCGCCTAAACACATCAGACGGAATTGCCCACATAGGCAGTGGATCTCGGGGAAAGTTATGAGACGCCATGGGCCCCGGGCCGTTAACGAGGCACCCTTCGATAGTTTGTTCCTTCTACTCCTAAGCATGGGCCGCAGGAACCCGCATTTGCCTCAGTACAAGACAGCACCTACCATCACAAAGTGTGCTAGAGGCCGTGAGTATGGGTCAAGGTCAAGGACAGGGCTCATAGGCTGGGACTTCAGGGACCCAAGAGCGTGTCTACACCATTACACCACAGACTGAGATTGCAGATCAGTCGATTATAGAGGGTATGTTTCTACTCTCGCGCCTATAGGCAAGAGTGTTGCTTGATTCTGGTGTATCACATTCATTTATTATTGCATCTTATGTGAATTTTTTGGGCTTAAAGGTTTAATCCTTGGGAAAGCCATTACATGTGAGTTCTCCACTAGGAACTAGGGTGAGTGTTGATATGATATGTCGAGATTGTGAGTTAGAGATCTTCGGGATTCTACTCACTGTGGACTTGAGGTTCATGGACATGTGATTACTACCCAAAAAGTGCTATTTTTCACCCTTATTAATACAGGTTTTGAGCACTTTTTGTGTACTAATCAACCTAATTAACCCAATTGGCATGTTAAGGACCTAGCAAAGCTACTAATCAAATTTTTACGGCAAGTTTTGTTTTTTGCAGCTTTTTATACCGCAGATGTGATTCAACTTACCATGGAGAATGAAAATTCAACTCATAGCTGCAAATCAAAAGCCAGAAGAAAAGAGAAGCAGAAGCAAAGCAGAAGAAATGATGTGACTACGAAATTTTCAGAGGGGTCAAATTTCACCTACGCACTATTCAAGTTTCCAAAGATTGTCAATGTTCCGCTTACTTTTGGCTTTGTTCCTCCTTTCCCGATCTCTTCCATTTTGTCCTCGTAGTCACCCCATCGCTTTTGGTTATTTTGGTATTTCGCTTGCTTTAGGTGTATATGCTTCTCCAAGCATGCATTAATCGTAGCGAGACCTTTTTCGCTTCATTAATAAACGTTTCTCGCGGGAAGCTTTTAAATTCTTCCCGCTTTTTTCATTTTCTCTCTTCTTCCCTCATTTTCTCTCACTTTCTAGGTAGCCAAACACCCTCCGAGGATGACAACTTAGAGGATGAGTGGCTAGAACCTCTTCTCCCCTTGGTATAGTTAAGGCTACTAAAGTGCGGATCCCGAGGTGCCGAGGATTCCATGTTCTTCACGCAGGTACTCACCGGTAAGTGTTGTGGCTCTTTCTAACTTTAGGTTTTGATCCCTTCAATCTCCTTGAATGGTTATTATTCGTGCTTAGTGGTCTGGATGCTTATTGCTAGATCCACCGAGATTCATTAGTTACCTCATGATCCATTGAAGGTGAGTCAAGGAGACTTATTTTCCACTGTCAGTGACCACTGAGGCTCAGTGAATACCATTTTTCAAAGGATAGTTATTAAGGGTTAGATTTTATAGATAAATGAAGATCCGGTTCGGGAAATGACTATAGGTCATCCTCCCCAATGCGAGGAAATGACCCTAGAAACCCTCAGTTGCCATAAGAATCCAACCCCAGTGACCTAACACTTCAAGGAGTTATATTTCACATTTTTTTACTTATTTCATTTTCAGTTTCCAAACAATTCAACCAACTGTTTTTATGAAAACCCAAAATCCAAATTGAATTCGCCATTTTGGCTTTAACTGCAAATCATTTGTGCGAAGAAAACTCATCCCTGTGTTCGACCCTAGAGCCACTATACTATAGTAGCTATGCTACGACAATAGAAGGAATTAGGTTTATAAATGTTGTTGATTCCGGATACCCTACTTGCATACGAATCAAATGGCGCCGTTGTCGGGGATGGTGCCTTAATGCATTTGATGAGCTGTTGAACACTTGTGATCCTCATCACAAGTTCTGGTGAATTTTCTTTTATCATTTTATCGCTAATTTTTTTTTTAGTTCATCACTGCTCAAAAAAAAAAACTAAAACCTTTTAGGTAGATTTTCTTTTTTGGTTGCTTGGTGTTTGCCCCACTTTCCAACAGGTGCATGTTACTGGGTTAGAAACTTAGAAGGCGCATTGGTGAGAATCAATAATTCACAGATATATTCAATCACACCTACCCTGTAATTAAAATGGAACACCTAGAGGGAGAGCAACACAGTGAGTATCTAGTGGAGAGAGACCTTAATGCATATAGGTCCATGAGGGATTATAGACACCCTCTAACTAATGCACCATATGGCAGTATTTACAACCATAGTTGGGGGAACCACCCAAATTTCTCATGGAAACCAAGACCTCCATAGTATGAATTTCCTGCAAATCCATAGTATCCTTCAACTCCTCAGCCATCACAACCACCACAATTAACTTCTTCAGTTGAGCAAGCAATACTAAGCTTGAGAAATTGGTGGGTACTTTTATAGAGGAGCATAAAGTGGTGAATGTCCAAATAAATCAAAGAATTGATACTATGGAGAGCTCTCTGAACCAAAAATTGGATGGGCTTCAAAGTGACCTTGATAAGAAAATTGACATTCTACAACACTCCATTTCAAAGCTTACCAATCAGCAAAATGTTCACAAAGTGGAAGAGAATCTAGAGGAAGAGTGCTTGATTGACACCATAGTGGAGGAGCATTGTAAACAACAAAATGAAGCAATCTCCCCATTGCTGACTGAGGAGGGCAGTGAGCAGGAAGCAATGGAAGAGCCCCAAAAGCCTAATCTTAAACCACTTCCCACAAAATTGGACCCTAGTGCCACTGCCCAAGCCACCAACTATGCAACACTCCCGGGAATATGTTCCTAGCTGTTTCGCCAACATGCCAGTGTTTCAGAGTACAATGAATCTCCTTTCACAAATTAAATGCGAAAATATAGAAATTTAGAAACCCGGAAATTTTATAAGACATAAGGACAAAAGTGTAATTTGTCAAAAGGGGGCATAAAATTTATAACTTGAAAAGACTAGAGGCCAAAGTAGAAATAACAGGAATTGTAGTAAAATTAAGAGAAGGAGGGAGGACTAAAAGGAAAATAAGAGAAACTTGAATTATAAATAGGGGAGGGAGACCAAAAATAACTCAGTTTTGGTCTCTAAACAAGAGAGATTACGAGAAGAAGAGGAAGAGGAGGAAGAAGAAGAGGAAGAAAGAGAGAGATCAAGCAAAGGTATGGATTCTAGTATGGATCTATGGAATTTGAGTATGGAAATTCTAAAGTCTTATATGGATTCTAGCATGATTTTGTACATAAACTACTTAGGTATGGATTGCTAGGGTTTTCTTTAGAGATTAGTTTTGTTCCCTTTTCTAGGGTTTTGTTAGGAATACATCCTAACTCTAGATTTAAGAAGTCAGCTGAAAATCCCTGTCGATATTAATTTCGATATGGAATCCTTCACAATTCCAAGGTTTTGGTAGAGTCAAGTGAACTTGGGTATGAATCCTTGGACTTTGGCTAATTAAAGGTATTTGTGGAGTTGTTTAGAGGGATTCCATGTTAGTTTTTGATGAAGGATGTAATAGAAGTGATTTATGGAACAAAAGTGAATGAAAAAGGGTGAATTCTGCCATTTCTGGGCAGAATCACACCTTGGTACCGGTACCATTTTAGGGTGGTACCGGTACCACTGATGTAGTGGGCAAACGGGGTACCTGGGCATTTCACCCAAAGCTGCACTGCATCAATGTGAGTGGTACCGGTACCACTAGCTCCTACAACCCCTGTTTTTGGTATTTTTGCATAATTAAGCTATAAGTCGCATACCGGGAGTATTGGAACTCTAAATAATGATTAACAGGGGTTAAGATAAGAAAGAAGTAAGTGAAAATGTAATCAGACTGCGCTTCTACGGTTTAGTTTGATAGTGGGCAAAGTTCATGCCCCAATGATAAGATAGGAAGTCAATACATATAATCATAGAATGCCTACTAATTGCGTATTGAATGATTACCACACTTCGCTACGTGGGCAAGCACGCCCTGCTTCAAGACTTCCGATACTCCCGAATAGTGCTACGACACCCTGCTCGCACTTGCATCTCCGACAAGGCTACTCAAGACTCCTATTCGCACTTCTGCGACCCTCGATTAATACTACTTTAACCCCGTCTGGGGCTTCGACACTCACAGGCTACTACACTTCAGACCGTATAGTATATCTCGATACTTATTGTGTTGTGTCTTACCATTTATCAAGATCGGGTCTAGGTATTCCCATAGTTATATGATAATAACCATAAGAATGAATAAGAGTAAACAAATGTGTATTGTCTTTATTCAGATACCTATGACGGCCCAAAAAGTTGCTATTTTCAACTCGCTTATTTCAGGTTTTGAGTGCTTTTTGTGTACTAATCATTCTAATTAACCCGACGGTACATTAAGGTCCCTACTATTCATCGGACGATTTTGTGGCAACTTGCGTTTTCAGTTTTTAATATGCCAAAATCATGAGTCGATCCAAGCATGAAGAATTCAAGTCAAACTCAGATTGCAAATCAAAGACCGTAGGAAAGAATAGCGTAAATGTAAGAGGTCAGAAAGCATTACAGAATGCTTTTCTCGCTGGTAACTATGCGCATCCTTGGGCGAGCACCGGGTGGCATCCAATAGCCTCGTTTACTTGCTGACGCCGCCTTTGTTACAATTTTTGTTTCTTCCTATTTTAACCCTTTAATAAATTTTTAGTTTCGCTTTTTGTAATTTCCCTCAAGCCCGGAAATGTATATAAGCTAGAAATGGTTTGTATCAATCAATTCTAAGAATACGTAACCAAAGCCTGCAGCTTCCTTTCTCCCATTTTCTTCCTTTCTCTCCTTTCCTACTATTCAAACACTCCTCCGAGATGACAACTCGTAGGATGGTTGGTTGCACCTCTTCCTCCTAAAAGGGAGGGCTGTTGGCTAGGATGTGGAGGTAACTCACGGTTCCCCTGTTTTTAACGCACACATTTATGGTTGTTTACGTTCCTGCTTTTCTCAATAAGTTAAAATCTCTTAGGCATGCTCTCCCTAACGTGTATTCAAGTAAGCTTTTCTGTGTTCAAGTGATACTTCACTAGATCCACTCCGCGCCCAGCTTAGCTGTCTCCTATTAGCTATCGTAGGGTAGTGTTTTTGGTGATGTGTTTTCACTGCTAGGACATTTATGCCTAATCAAATGCCATCTTTCAAAAGGAAAACTCTTAGGGTCTAGGTTTTAAAGCTAAATGAAGATCCGGTTCAGGAAATGACTATATGTCATCGTCCCCAACGCGAGGAAAAAGACCCGAGGACATGTTTGTTGCCTTAAAACCCTAAACCAATGGCCCGCCACTTCAAGGGGTTCTATTTTACATTTTTCTTTACTTATTTTATTTTTAAACTGCACCATCTAACTCCCCTGTTTTTACCCAAACCTGAAAATCCAAATTGAAATTCACCTCATTGTCAAGCTATCAAAGAATCATTTGTGCAAAGAAACTCATCCCTGTGTTCGACCCTAGAGCTACTATACTGCAGTAGCTTTGCTACTGTAGTAGGAGGAATTTAGGTTTATAAATATTGTTGATTCCGGAACAACCTACTTGGCCCAAACGAATCAAATGGCGCACGTTTCCAGGGATGGTGCCTAAGTGCAAGTGACGAGTTGTTGAACTTGTGATCCTCATCACAAGTTTTGGTGAATTTCCTTTTATCATTTTATTGTCATTTTTTTTAGTCTACCACTCGTAAAAAAAAAAAACAAATTATCATAGGATTGTTTTTAGGCAGCTTTTGTCGCTCTATTCACAAGTAGAATCCATGTTTCAATGGGCTTGAATACTGACCAAATGGAAGAGGGAGAGAAATACAGTGAGTATTCAGTGGAGAGAAACCCTAGGGCATACATGTCAATGAGGGACTATAGAAACCTTCCATGGAAAAATCATCAACCTTTGGGGAGAAATCCAAACCTATATAGGTCCATGAGGGACTATAAAAAATCTAGTTGACGAGTGCACCCGTAGTTGTCCCCCAACTTATGCACCTCCCCACCCACATCCATTGCGCCTCTTGTCTCAACCTCAACCACCACGCCTAATCTCCCCGGGGCCAGCAAGCAATTTAGACCTTACTAAACTGTGGGTGATGTCAAGGGCGTAAGAAATTCACCTCCAATTAAGTCAAAGAATTCAGACTGCGGAAAACTCCCCAGACCAAATTAAATGGGCTTTTAGAACTGATCATAAAATTGACAACTTGCAGACATCAATTTCAATGCTTTCCAGCAACATGTTCATCAAGAGGAGGAGAACCTGTGAGGAGAGTGGCCGACCGACCAGAGAAATCGATGTAGAAATCCAGTGGCTCCCGAGGAATTGCCAACAGCTAGGGAGGCAGGGAAAGGAAGCAGGGAAGAGCCCCAAGAACCTATCCTTCAACCAACTCCTCATGAATTTGAACTTAGTACAATTTTCTCTCTGTTCCTAAATAAATTTGACTCGCTAAAGGTATTATTCACTCCACACCCGCAAAGACACTCAAACCTCAAGCACCCACTCGGGAAGGCCACCCCATCCGCACCGCCAGGCCGCACAACATTAGGGAAATTAGTGGCCACCGGTTAGAGCCCCGCACTACACCAAGATAATGACACCGCCACATCACATGGCACAAATGTATGGTTCGGTGTGTCGGGTTCTACTGGGAGCACCAACCTTGGCAGTCCATTACCCACTCAGCCCAACACTTCCAAAGGCCTTGTACCGTTTTGAGCACGCCCCACCTTTTGTTTTTGATTTTTTGTTTTATCTTATTTTTTATTTTATTCTATTTTGATTTAGTTAATTTTTCTTTTTTAGATTTTCTTTTAATTTTTAGCTAATATTTGTTTTTAGCTTAATTTTCTATTATTCTGCGATTTTTTCTTAATTTTCTTTGTTTTTTGGGTGTGTTTTACTTAATTTTGGAGTGAGCAAATACAAAATTTTTCAAGAACTGCAAATTTCGTTAGGTTAAGTAAAGTTTGCATTTCGCAAATTTTGTAGGTTGCGTAATTTTCACAACCTACGAGTCTCACTTGGGTTACATTTCGTATTTCAAAATTCGTGACCTAATAGTGCTTTGGTTTCTCCTATGCGTATTTTTGTTCTTTGTGACAAATATATATATATATTAAAAATTTGTCTCTCATGTATATATTAAAAACAATTTAAAAAAAAAAGAAAATTTTCGCAGTTGCAAATTTTCGCAACCTCACTCTAATTTCGCAGAAATTCTTAATTTTGTTTAGCCCATAACTTTTTCATACGAACTTCGTTTTAGGCGTTTTTGGTACTGTTGGAAATCTTAGAGAGTGTAGAATCTAAATATTTCCAGAAAGAACACTTTTGAAATTATTATGAATGTTTAATTTTAAAAATGGTCTAACTGGTCACTTTTTTCCTCTCTTTTCTTCTCCTAACTTGTTTATATGAAGCCCAAATGGAGTGAATAAGGTGTCGATGGAAAGCTTGCAAAGTCTCCTATCCAAAAATGAGTACATATCATCAAGGAGGTAACACTTCCTTCTCTAACTTTCCAATCCAAGACCCATTGAGGATAATGTGACATTTGGTTGGGGGGAAAGTTAGCAAAGGAAGTGGCATTTATTTTTGTTTTTATTTTGAGCAAGCCCATTTGCGATGTTCAGTTGTCTTGTCAGGTTGTTCTGTAGAAGTCGTTATACTCATACAACTTACTTTTTTCAAAAATAGTGACCCATTTTCATTTTTTTCAGGGTTTTCGCTTAACCTCGCAAGTTAGAAAATTGAAACTTGGCCTAACTTCACATGGGAGCGATGCCAGTGCCTACTGAGTGGATGATTAGTTGAATCCTTGCTGCTTTTGACCTTTTCTTCCACCTTTAGCTAACCACACACAAGTACACGTTTCTCTACACTAAAACTGCTTAGCTCTCTCCTAAGCTCTCAAGAATAACTCACCCTAGTTTCATCGACCAACTTTAATAAAGTTAAGGACCCCATGAATAGAAAACAATGTGTCTTCCAAAATAAAAGAAGAAAAAAGAAAAAGCAAAAAGAAAAAGAAAAGAAAAAGAAGAAAAATTGCAACGCTTTGTCTTAAACCCGAGCACGGTCCAAGGGGGTATACGGCTAAAGCCTTTAAAGCCCCTGCGCCCTCAAACCAACTAGTCGGGAGTCACCGACTCTAGTGCTCGCCACGGGTGGATGGGTGGAGTTTAGCGTTGTAGTTGCTGGAGTTTCGAAATCATTCAAAGTCCTGGTGAAACCTAAGAGCTTGTGGTCGAAGATCCTATGACTGGGTTCCCTGCCTTAATCGTCAGGGAGTCATCTAGATCCCATTACATGGACTTTAGTGAGGTTCGATTCCTTAGCATTGCACTTTACAACACACAAAGATTTGTGAATAAGCAGTGGGTCCTGGATCTATTTAGGCTGGTTAGTGTCCTAGGTGGAGGCAATAGCTTGTTCGGGGAGATGCTAGCTTGGGCGCTTTATCATGAGAACTCGATCAAACAAACACTTAGATTATGGTGGAAGTTCCCCGATCAGTCTTCGAATGGTGCTCTTTGATACTCAATTTTGTATGGCATTCATTCTCTTGTGATGGTTATTGGGCTAGGTTTTGATGATTCTTACTTAGGGTTAGGCATTACCCATTCACAACCTTTTTGAAATATAACTTGTGTAACATAATTTTGTTATCGTTTTATGCTCTCTTCTCTCTTTCTTTCTTCTTTCTTTCTTTCATTGCTAAGGGACTAGCAATGTGTAGGTTGGGGGTGTGATTAGTGCCCAAAAAGTGCTATTTTGAACCCTGTTTATTTCAGGTTTTGAGTGCTTTTTGTGTACTAATCATTCTAATTAACCCGATTTGCACATTAAGGTCCCTACTATTCCCATCGATCGCATTGCGGGCAAATTTTCAGCTTTTATGAGCTAATTATGCCAAAATTGTCGAGTCGATCCAAGCATGAAGAATTCAAGTCAAACTCAGCATTGCAGATCAAAGACCGTAGGAAAGAATAGTAGAAAATAGAAGAAAATGAGCACATGTGAATGCTTTTCCTCACAGCACCATGATCCCGCGAGACCGTGCATCCAACAAATTCTGCCCACTTCACACGCCTAACTTTTTGTTGCCAATTTTTGTTTCTTCCTATTTTAACCCTGTAATAAATTTTGGGTTTCGCTTTGTAATTTCCTCAAGCCTCGAGCCATATATAAGCTGTGAGTCAAGGCTCAGATTAATCAATTCAAGAATAATAAACTGTGGGCAGCTTCCGCACCTTCCTTTTCTCCCATTTTCTTTCCCTTTCTCTCATTTTCTCGGCTACCAAACACTCCTCTGAGGATGACAACTCATAGGATGGTTGGCTAGACCTCTTCCTCCCAGCTATGAGGGCTATTGCCAGGCGTGGAGGTAACTCACTTGCCTCTGCTTTTAACGCACGACGGTGGTTGTTTACGTCCCGTTTCACAATAGTTAAAATCTCTTAGGCATGCTCTCCCTAACGTGTATTCAAGTGCTTTCTGTCTAATGGATACTTTCACTAGATCCACTGAGGCCCAGTTAGTTGTCTCCTATTAGTTATCGTGTAGGTAGTGTTTTAGATGTAGCCACCGCTGTGGACATTTATGCCTAATCAAATGCCATCTTTCAAAAGGAAAACTCTAGTGGTCTAGGTTTTAAAGCTGGAATGAAGATCCTGCTCGGGAAATGACTATATGTCATCCTCCCCAATGCGAAAAAAAGCACCGAGGATATGTTTGAGTCATTTTAAACCCTAAACCAAAGGTCCGACACTTCAAGGGGTTCTATTTTAAATTTTTCTTTACTTATTTTATTTTTAATCTACACCATCCAACTCCCCCCGCTTTACCCATAAACCTGAAAATCCAAATTGAAATTCACCATTTTCGGGCTTAACAAAGAAATCATTTGTGCAAAGAAAACCCATCCATGTGTTCGACCCTAGAGCCACTATACTGCAGTAGCTTTGCTAAGTCAGTAGGAGGAATTTAGGTTTATAAATACTGTTGATTCTGGAACAACCTACTTGGCCCAAACGAATCAACCTACGAAAACTGGACAAGGATAAGCTCTGCAACTCCTACTTCGAGATCCGAACAAGCACAGCTCAGAATCCTACGGAGGTCTGAACAAGCATAAAGTTGCTATAAGTACAAGTAGAGTCATATGAGAGATCCGAATAAGCATAAGTCTGTTAGAAGCATAAGTAATTGTATAAGTTCCGTATATGAATGCATACAAATTCTTATATATGTTATTGTTATAAGAGTACTATAACCGTGTATATGCATATTACCTATGTTTCCCACTAAGCGTAAAGCTTAGCACGGGTTTTTCAATTCGTGTAGGTACAGAAGAAGGAGATAGTGATCTTCCGTGATTCTCGCGGCCAAGACACCTCAAGAGGGGTTCATCATCGTAGGTTCCATGCTCGATCATGTAAATGTAATTTATAGTTTTGTATATGTAAACGGACTCAGAATCGGGGACAGATATGACACTGTAAACACTTACTAATAGGTGGTAGTTTTATTTTGTAATTTCAGATATGATATTTTGATTATGTTACAAGACCTGAGCCCACCAATGTCTAAAAAAGTAAGTAAAGAGTCCTAGTATGGTCTGCGCTCGAACCCGGCCTCGATCCGCCATTCAGCCTGACCGAATCCATGTGGATAAGTTGGTATCGTGAGCCTAGGTTTGAAGGTCAGAAGAGTCTTAGATTAAGGATGTACCTAAGATAGTAATGTGTTGGCCTAATGCGATGTCTTTGTTTTGTGTGCTCATTGTCTAGAATGGATCCATCTCGGAAGGCTGTAGACCAGGAGGCAGTGAGCGTCAATCCCCTTTGGATCAATTTGCCACAGTCGATCTGAGTGATGAGTAAATGAAAATGCTTCAACTGAAGCATTGATAAAAATATCTCAGGATATGTCAAGGGTCTTAGATCGGCTCACGGCTCCTCGAGCTCTGAGTGATGCAATATGAAAGCATGGAGTGGAAGAATTCCATGGTACGAGTATGGAAGAGTCCGAGAAAGCCGGGTTTTGGCTTGAAAAACTTGAAAGGGCTCTAGATGAAGCGATATGTCCTGTGGATCAAAAGGTCACATGTGCAGTTTCATTGCTGCAAGGTGCAGCTTATGATTGGTGGAAGGCTGGTTTTGAGGGAATCCCACTGCTTCAAATCCGGTTACATGGGACTACTTCATTACAAAGTTTGTCTGAAGTATGTCGCTAATGATTACAAGGAGTCAAAATGGAAGGTATTGACTCACAGGCAGGGAAAATGACGGGTGGGTTTGAATATGAGAAAGGATCAGTGGCCTTAGTATAAACTTAATACCACTTAGGAATCCGTTCTTACGGAAAAATTCAGATGTAGACAGTTTGAGGAGGGCTTACATGAGTCCATCAAAAGGTACCTCACGGTTGTTACTTAAGCTATATTTGTCGATTTTATCGAATTTGAGTACAATGGCTATAAAGTGAAAAATGCGAAATGAGTCGAAAGAAAGAAAGAAAAAAGTTCTCAAAGAAGTTCCTCTTCGGAAAAGACTACAGAGAGTCTGAGTTGATTCGGTACAAAGTTCAGCTCTCTGGGAGTAGGAGACAAAGGACCTACATGACACAAAGTTAGGTCGAGGCACCTCCATTGAATGAGAGGAAAAGCATGTATGCCCATTGCCACGGAAATATCATAGTGGTGACTGCGGACGAATGGCAGGGATTGTTTCGATGTGGGAGCACGGATCATGTGATAGCCAGCTATCGCGAGGATTAGGAAGTTCTAGAAATCCTGAGGAAGTGGTGAGGAGGGATGTCTTGCCCTTCCTGGGCTGGAGTAGGGGTAGAGGACGAAGTGACTCACAAGGAAGAGGTAATGCTTCAGAGACGGTGAATCGTCCCGCTACTATGGCCCCAGCACGAGCTTATGCGATGAGAGCTCGTGAAGATCCGGACATACCGGGGGTTATTGCTGGTACATTCACTCTCTTTGATATTGACTTGTATGCTTTAATTGGTCTGAACTCTCTTGCAAATCATATATATGCATGGAACAAATGAGTAAAAATTACCTTCGATGAAATTTGTTAACATGACACCTTGTTACAAGTCCTCTGGGCATAGTGTTAGGATCAGCCAGTGTGTATAACAATTGTCCCTTAATGGTCCATGGTAGGGAATTCTAGGTTGATCTAATTGCTTTGCCTTTTCATGAGTTTGATTTTATTTTGGGAATGGATTGGTTATCGGACATTAGGCCCATGGATTGAAGTTGTGATGAAAATAGTCTGCAAATGTTCGACTGTCATAAGTAACAATACGAGATATCCGTCCAGGAATCAATACCGAAGGATATTTCAGCTATGAAAGCCTGGCGTTTTAGAAAGGTTGTGAAGCCTTTTGGCTTTGATTCTTGACTCCCGAGAGCAAGTAAATTTAGAAAATATTAGGTGATTAAGGGGTTCACGTGTGTTTCAGAAGAGTTGACAGTGCCACACGAGAGAGAGAGTGGATCTCTCTTACAGATTATAGGGAATGACTCAGATACTCGAGGACAGGTAAATGGCTCCAGGGCGAAAGAGTTGGCTTCGACTAAAAGAGCTATTGGATAAAGGGTTTTATCAGGCCTAGTGTCTCGCGCCCAGGGTGCGCCGGTTTATTTGTTAAGAAGAAAGATGGCACTCTTCGGATGTGCGTGACTCTGGGAAAATAAACAAAGTAGCAGTTAAGAATAAGTACTAGTTGCGAGAATAGAAGATTTATTTGATCCGAACAGAAAGGAAGCAGAGTGTATTCTCGAGAAGATAGACTTCACTTGATCGGGATGATATCCTTTCAGGGTAAAGGGGATGATGTCCACAGAAAGCGGCTTTTTAGAACCCGTTATGGCCACTATGAGTTTTTAGTCATGTCATTTGGGTTGACTAATGCTCCGGCTGCATTTATGGACTTGATGAATGGGGTTTTCCGCCCATATTTGGATCAATTTGTTGTGGTATTTATTGATGACATCCTGGTGTATTCTAAGATGCACGGAACATGAACACCATTTGAGGATAGTACGCGAGCTTTGAGGGAGAGAATAAGTTGTTTGCAAAGTTAAGTAAATGTGATTTTTGGCTTTAGGAAGTGTCATTCCTAGGCCATATTGTATCTATAGGGTATTAGGGTGCACCCGGTGAAAATGACGGTGTGGATTGAAACCTCCTCGAAATGTAACTAAGATGAGAAGTTTCTTGGGCTTAGTAGGTTGTTATCGGAGATTTGTACAAGGATTTTCAGTTATAGCATCCTCACTTACAAGATTACTCCAGAAAGGAGTGAAGTTTGAGTGGGATGATAAGTGCCAATCCAATTTTAAAAGATTAAAAGAAATACTGGTTGAAGCACCAGTGTTGATTATTTACTTGAATTAGGGATTACGAGTGTGCGATGATGCTTCGAGGTAGGTTTGGGATGTGTATTGATGCGGGGATGGAAAGTGGTGGCTTATGCTTCTAGGCGGTGAGAGGCAGGTGGGGAAAAACTATCCACACATGATTTGGGTTAGCGGTTGTAGTGTTCTTTGAAAATTTAGCGTACTATTTATACGGGAAATGTAAATTTTCAACGATCATAAAGTCTGAAGTATTTGCTAACTCAAAAGATTTGAACTTGAGGCAAACGTCGATTGGTTAGAATTATTTTAAGGAACTATGATTGTATAATTGATTACCACCCAAGGAAAGCAAATGTAATAGTAGCCAAATGCCTTGAGTAGGAAAATGATTTCTGCTCTGACCTTGAAAATTTTTGATTGGAGACTTGCAACCGATGGAGCGTTGTTGGATCAATTGAATGTGATACCGGATTTAAAGAAAATGATAGTGAATGCTTAGAAAAATGATGTCAGGATTCTGAGATGGCTCGGTTAATTCGATCTTTGGAGGCCAAGGCTGGTGTACCATAGATGGAAGTGGAGGTTTGTTGTCTGAGCAGTTATGTATCAGAATGATATGGAATTGAGAAAAGAAGATATTATATAGAAAAGCCCGCAATCTTGTTTTCACCATGCATCCTGGAGTAATAAAATGTACCGGGATATGAAGCGATTACCTCTTGGTGCGAGGGATGAAGGACATTTACGGTATGTGTCTAAGTGTCGACGTGTCAGCCAGTAAAAGCCAAACACGAGTACCATCAGGTTTATTGAATCCTTGATTCCCCGATGGAGTGGGATAACATTACTATGGATTTCATATCAGATTTTCCCCTTAGAAAGGAAACATGATGGTTGGGTAATTGTGGAACCAGGTCGACCAAGTCTGCTCACTTCTATCGATCACGACTTGACTATTCCATGGATCGTTGCGGATTATATCAGATAAATTTTCAGATTACATGGCATTCCCTTATGTCGATAGTGTCAGAAGCGCGATCCATGGTTTCGTCTAGGTTACGGAAAAATTTGATCGACTTTTGGTACGAGGCCCGAATTTTAGCCTTTGCTTTCCATCCACACAGCAGATGGGCAGTCAGAAGAAAAGTGGACTGGTATTCAAGATGTAGCCCCGAGTGTGTATTAGATTTTCAGGAAGTTGGGATAGGTACATTTCACTCGGATTTGCCTATAACCGGCGATTAATCAATCTAGTATTAATTTATGGCCCAGTATGAGCTTTGTATGGAAAAGATCACGAGAACTCCTATGTGTTGAGACCAGGAGATGAGCGAGAATGATTATTGGTCGTAGATTAGTAAAAGATACGGAAGAAAAAGTTCAGTTATTCGTGAGAGACAAAATTTGTGATAGACAAAGGTCCTATGCTAATTTGAAGAAAGGATATAGAGTATGAAGTCAGAGACAAAGTGTTTTTTAAAAGTATCTCCATGGAAAAAGATACTAAAGCTTTGAAGGAAAGAGCGGGTCCAAGATTCATTGGCCCTTACGAGATTTTAGAAAGAGTTAGACCAGTAGCGTATCGTTAGGCACTCCCTCTGGAGTTAGCCAAATTACATGATGTATTTCATGTGTACATGTGATGATATCAGTTCTATGATACATCCGCATATTACCAATTCAAGATATACAAGTACAAGAAGATTTCCTTTGTCCCGAAGAAGGAGCGAAGCTATTCGATAATGAGAAACATAAGTGATCTGAGGCTATGGCTCTGGTAAAGTGCTTTGGCAACATCACGGTATGGAAGAAGCGACATGGGAACCGAGAATTGTGATAGGGTATAGTACCTAAATCTCTTCCCGGTCAGGTAATTTCGAGGATGAAATTTATTTTAAGGGGGGGAGAATTGTAACACCTTGAAATATACCCTAGTTGTTTTCAACATGTTTAGGGTATTTTGTAGGTATAAATTGAATTTTTCGTAAATTAAATGCGAAAATATAGAAATTTAGAAACCCGGAAATTTTATGAGACATAAGAACAAAAGTGTAATTTGTCAAAAGGGGGCATAAAATTTATAGCAGAAAAAGACTAGAGGCCAAAGTAGAAATAAGCAAGGGGTGTAGTGCAATTAAGATAAGGAGGGAGGACTAAAAGGCAAATAAGAGAAACTTGAATTATAAATAGGGGAGGGAGACCAAAAATAACTCATTTTTGGTCTCCAAACAAGAGAGATTACGGGAAGAAGAGGAAGAGGAGGAAGAAGAAGAGGAAGAAAGAAGTCGAGAGCAAGGTATGGATTACAGTATGGATCTATGGAATTTAGTATGCAAATTCTAAAGTCTTCTATTATGGATTCTAGCATGATTTTGTACAAAACTACTTGGGTATGGATTGCTAGGGTTTCTTTGGAGATTAGTTTGTTCCCTTTTCACAGGGTTTGTTAGGAATACATCCTAACTCTAGATTTAAGGGAAGTTGGGTTGAAAATTCCTAGTTGATAATAATTAGATATGGAATCCTTCACAATTCCAAGGTTTTGTAGAGTTGGGTGAACTTAGGTATGAATCCTTGGATTCTTTGGCTAATTAAATGTATTGGTGGAGTTGTTTAGAGGGATTCCATGTTAGTTTTTGATGAAGGATGTAATAGAAGTGATTTATGGAACAAAAGTGAAGGAAAAATGGTGAATTCTGCCATTTAAGTGCTTGAATCACACCTTAATCTTGGTACCCGCTGGGGTGATAGGTACCAGCGTGCGATGGAGCGGTCTGGGTACCACCCAAGCGTCACCAGATACCGCCCTCGAAGCAGGTTCGATGCAGGTACCAAGCAGTGGTCTGGGTACCCTTGGGTCCTCTGACCCCTGTTTTGGTATTTTTGCATAATTAAAAATTTATGATTCGCATGCAGGGAGCATTAGACTCTAAATAATGATTAATAGGGGGTTAAGATAGAAAGAAGTAAATTGAAAAATGTATCATTGCCTCAGCCTCCTTACTCCACGATTAGTCTTCCTGACACTCACATTTAGTACTTGATATCCCGATTAGTCTTCGCAACCTCTGTTCGGTCTTCGGCACTCTTGCTTTGTGTTCTTGTACTAGTATCTTCGGATACTTGTTAATGACATTTGTGTCTTACTCATTATCAGTACTAGTCACAGATATTCCCATGGTTATATGATAATAACACTAGTAGAAGGAATAAAGTAAACAAATGTGTATCTATTACTGAGTATGTAGTACCCTACAGTATACGAATAAGGATAAGCTCTGTAACTCCTACGGGAGATCTGAACAAACAATAAGCTCTATAACTCCTACGGGAGATCTGAACAAGCATAAAGTTGCTATAAATTACCAAGTAGGCATATGAAGTCAGAGATAAGCATAAGTCACATTAGAAGCATAAGTAATTGTATAGGATTCAGTATATCTTAGATATGAAGATTCTTATATCTGTTATTGTTATAAGGCGTACTACTGTATTGTGTATATGCATGCCTATGTTTCCAGCTCAAGATAGAAGCTTAGCGCGGGTTTTTCGATCCGTATAGGTACGAGAAGAAGGAGGCAGTGATCTTCGCATTACCATGCAGATTTACATATATAGCAGTAGGGTTCGCTCATATGAGTTAATTTTTCTGATCGTGAAAATGTAATGTATAGTTTTGTATATGTAAATGGGACTCGAAGGTATGTATATGACTTAGCATGGCTTCCTCTGATGTGAGAACTATTTTTGTGGTATATATGATATTTTGATTATGTTCGAGCTTGTGGGCTGATGTCTAAAAAGTAAGTAAAGAGTCCTAATATATGGTCTCGCACCCTGAACCCGATTCGGATCGGCCATTGATTCGGACCGGGAATCCGAGGTGTGACAACAACTTCAGCTGTGCGCTCGACGAGTGCACATCACACTCGAAGCACCACTTGACACATGAAACAAGCGGATTTCTTGCTAAGGCCATCCATACGCCTTTGCATGGCCTTTCGGAAGTTAGTGGTCTTTGTTTAAACATTTGCTACTACATCAAAGACATTGGCTGCTACTCATATTGCATAGTGCTTCAGCGGATGCGCTCATACAGAAAGCAGACTTAGTTTGATTTGGAGCACCTGAACCTTAGTAATTACACCAGCTCCACCAATTCCAATAGCCTCCAAAGGCTTAAGAAATTGATTTAGGGGGCTCAGTCTCCCCCACTTTTTGTTTTGATTTTATTTGGTGTTATTTTATTTTATTTATTTAGTTTTTCTCTTTTGATTTCCTCGATTTAATTTAATGTACTGGCCACCACAAAGCAATTTTCATTTCTGCATTTTTTGATTTATCATGTGTTTATTTTGCGGTTGAGCTTAATTTCTCTGAGGGAGGTCGGGGAAGAGCTTAAAAGATTTTATGACACATAAAAAATTCCCTACAACCTCTATAAAATTGTGACCTCTGAGAATTCATGATTGCAAATTTATAACCCATTATAATACTACTTTTTGCTTTTTCTTTTATTTATTTTTGTTTTTTATTATAAAGGCTGTATATATATATATATATATCTATATATATATAATAATAATTTTGTTGTCTCTAAAAAATAATAAATAATAGTAATAATAATTTATTATATATTATATATTAAAAAATTCGCAATGTCTCACAGGTTGTAGAAATTTTTGCCAGCTTTCACGAAAGTCGCGAACTCCTGGGAATTACTTTGTAACCTCTACATTTTGCACCCTATTTTTTCTTTTTTAATATGCTTTCATCCAAACTCCATTTGGTGATACATTATCGTTAAGAATATTAGGGGTTTGGGAGTCTAATCATAAATGAAAAGAACATTTTGAGATTATTATAAAGATTAATTTTTAAAAATGTCTCCAAGCTGGTTACTTTCCTCTATTTTCTTCTTCCAACTTGTTCATTTCAAAACTAAAATGGGTGAATAAGGTCTGATTGGAAAGCTTATAAAGTTTCTATCATATTGTTTTATTTCATCAAAGGAGGTATCATAGTCCACTTAAATTTCCGTTATGTGCATTGAGGACAATGAATTTTGTGGATAGAGGAGAGTTAAAGGAAGAGTATTACATTTATATTTTGAGCAAGTCTTTTTCTTTAATTGAATGGCTTGCTAGTTAGTTGTTTTTACAATATATTCATGTTTTTGGTTCCAGTTCTTCTTTAGTTTATGATTTACAGAAAAAAAAATTGTATGCCCACTTTACGTGTGAAGAAATTGAAATTTATTTCAATGTTGTTGATGTTAGAATTGTCCTTATGCCTAGTTGAGGTTGTGTATGTTGAAATTCTTATGTGGCATTCGACCTTTTCTTACTAGACTAACCATACACACTATCACATTAGATTTTTCATTTATAAATTTGAAGCGCCTTGCCTTTTATAAATACCACAAAGTCGACCTAGTACACCTTATACCGCACTTTAATAGGTCAGGACCCTTGAATAAAAAGACCATTGGTCTTTTGAAGAAAAGAAAGAAAAATCGGTGGCGGCATGTGAAACACGAGCCGCAGTCCGAGGGGGTATGTGGCGAAGATCTTTAAAAACTGGTGCCACAAGCCCCCGACCTGGTTGGGCCATGACTTTGTGCTCGTTACATGATTGTTGATGGTAGAGTTTAGCAGAGCTAGCAGGTGCTGAAGTTTTGAACTCATTAAAGTCTAGGGGTAAAACTTTGAAGAGTTAGTGGTCGAGAAAGATCCTTATGACTTGATGCCACTAAACCTTAATTGGATTAAGATCATCGATTGGACCCTAGTTACATGGACACTTGTGAGTTCGGTACCTGGCATTGCACCTACAACAAAAAAGGAGTTGTGGAATAAAGTGGGTCAGTTCTTTGGGGTTTGGTGAGTAACATGACTTAGAAAAAAGCTAAGTTGGGGGAAGGACGACTTTACATATTATTATTTTGAAAACTAATCAAGTAACATAAGGTTTTTGGAAGTGTTGCGATTGGTTCTACTCTAGGAGTTGACACTTTTTTATACTTGGTTTCAGCACACACTCTTCTTGAGATGGTCATTAGGCAACAGACTTGCAAACCAACATGTTCTAACCGAGTTAGGTATTATCCCATGATGATTTTGAAACCATTTTTCTTGTAGATATATTTATAGCTCATCTTGCCTTTGATTGCTTTCTTTTTCTTTTCATTTGCTAAGGGACTAACAATGTGTCGGTTGGGGGTGGCGATTGCACGAAAAGTCTTTATTTTACCCTTATTAATACGGGTTTAAGCACTTTTTGTGTACTAATAAACTTCAATTAACCCGATTGGCATGTTAGGGACCTAGCAAAGCTACTAATCATTTATAATGGCAAGTTTGTTGCTTTCGGGCTTTTTATGCCACTTATGGAATGTACAGGATTCGAGAACAACCATGGAGAATCGAGTTGACTCATAGTTGATCAAAGCGAAAGAAAGAGCGATAAGCGGAAGAAATGATGGGGCTGAAATTTTGTGAGTTCTGAAAAATTCGCAACATGATGCCTGCCTGTAATTCGAGTTTCGACTGGTGAATATCCTTCTTTTGACTTTTTTGGCTTTTGTTCCTCCTTTCTACGTCTCTTCCATTTGTCACTGTGTCAATTTCTTGCTTTTGGTTATTTTAATTATTTTATTGGCTTTGGGCGAGTATAAGCCAAGCATGACATGCGAGACCTTTTTGCTCGTGTATAAAAATTTCTTGGCGGAAGCTTTGCGGCTCTCTTCCGCTCTTTTCATTTTCTCTCTTCCTCTTACTCATTTCCTCTCTGTTTTACGGGCGGCCGACCTCCAGGGATAGGCGCTCGGAGGATGAGTGGCTAGAACCTCTTTCTCCTTGAAGAAGGCTCTCTTGGGTGCAGGTCCTGAGCGGTGAGGTTCCATGTTCTTCAGAGTACTCATTAAGCGAGTTTTGTGTTCCTTTCTAACTTTTATAGGTTTTTATCACTTGAATCTCCTTAAATGGTTATTAATTGTGGTAACTTTTAGGGTTCGGTGGTCTTGTGCTGGGTTTGAAGTTAATTAGTTACCTTCTATGATCCATTGAAGGTGAGTCGAGAGACTTATTTTCCATTGTCGGTGACCACTGATGCTTAGTAAATACCATTTTTCAAAGGATAGTTATTAAGGGTTAGGTTTTATAGCTAAATGAAGATCAGGTTAGGGAAATGACTGCAGTCTGCCCTCAGCTGAGGAAAGGACCACAGGAAACCCTCGTTGCCATAGAATCCAACCCAGTGACCCTAACCTTGAGGAGTTCTATTCACATTTTTTTCTTTATTTCATTTCGAGTTTCCAAGCGATTCAACTCTAGTTTTTTATGAAAACCCCGAAATCAAGTAGATTCACCATTTAAACTTTATTGCCAAAATCATTTGTGTGAAGAAAACCGTCCACGTGTTACACCCACTGAGCATTATCTTATGATAGCCCCATGCTCTGAGTAGGAGGAATTGATTCTCAAATTTGTTGAGTTTGGATACCACCACTTGCATACAAATCAACATGTCCGAATTTGATATCATTCTTGGAATGATTGGTTGGCAGCACATTGAGTCGTCATTGATTGTGATCGTAGGAGGATTCACGCCTACACGAATGTGTTGTGTTATTTTCAGGATAAGCGTAGTTGCTTTACGGGCCGTGTACTACTCTAGGTGGCCGCGGGCGGGTTGTTGTCGTTAATTTGAGCCTTGCTGGAGAGATGAGGTGAGACAGGTATTGGGTCTACCTCGGGTGGTTTGTGAGTATGATGATGTCTTTTTGGATGAATTACCGGGATTACCTCCGTACAAGGATGTAGACTTTGTCATTGAGTTACACCCTAGTACGTTGCCCATTTCTATGACTCCACATAGGATGGCAGGTGAGTTGCGAAATTCCAGGAATGCAGATACATGGTGTTGAATGAGGGTTTTATTAGACCAGAGCACTTCACCTTGGGCGCTTCGATTGCATTTGCTAGAAGAATGAAAAAACCGCCGATTGCATTGACTGCGATAGTTGAATAGGGTCACGATCAAGAATAGGTATCCTTTACCAAGAATTGATGATTTGTTTGATCAGTTGAGAGGGGCGCGGGTGTATTCTAAGATAGATCTCCACATCGGATACCATCAGTTGAGAGTTAGGGAGGCTAACATCCCTAAGACAACGATTAAGACGCAATACGATCATTTCGAGTTCATAGTGATGCCTTTCGGATTGACGAATGAGCCAACAACATTCATGGATCTCATGCATAGGGTATTCCCACCCTATTTGGATCAGTTTGTTGTAGTCTTCATGGACGACATTATAATCTACTCCAAGTCTGAGGAGGAGCATGAGGATCATTTGAGGAACATTTGAGGATCATTCTGCAAGTTTTAAGAGACCATCTGTTGTCTGCCAAGTTCAGTAAATGCGAATTTTGGCTTATTGAGGTGAAGTTCTTGGGACACGTCATGTCAACTTGGTGTGTCAGTAGACCTGGAGAAGGTGGAGGCCGTTATGAGTTGGGAGAGGCTGAAGTAAGTCTTCGAATCGTGGTTTCTTGGGATTAAGGGTCTTATAGGAGTTCATTGAGGATTTCTCGGCTAAAGCACTTATGGCGAATTATTTCGGAGGTCAAATTCGAGTGGAATGACTTGCGCGTGAAAGCGTTCGGAGTGAAAGAAGGCTTGCTACGGCTCAATTACGATAGTCTGGAAGGGGAAAGAGTGCAGATGTATTGTGATCACTCGAAGGGCGGGTGGGATGCGTTTTGATGTAGTCACGGGAGGAGTAGTAGCTTATGGTTTGGCGATTAAAATCATGAGTGGAATTACCCCATGCTGTTGTGGAGTTAGCATTGCAGTCTTCGCGCCGGGTGTGTGTATTCTACGCATATGGTGAAGTAGTTCGAGGGTTTTGGGCTGGTCACGAGTATATCTTACGCAATGAAGACCTCAGCTATGAAGCCCAGTAGATGGATGGAGTATGCGGAAGACTATGACTTCACTTTGCATTAGCCATCATCACGGTGGGCAAATGTGGTGACATGCTCGGTCGAGTCACGAGTCTTGGCTGGTGCTTGGCTTCCCAAAGTGGCAGATGCTTGGGGTTGTAGGATGGTTGGGCTGATGCGGAGAATCGAGCTCGAGGTGTTTCGGGAGTTTAGCGGCCATGCCTTCCTCTGCGAGCCGCATGATTGAGTCCTGAGGGCGGGAAAAATGGAGATATTAAGAATGCCTCCACATCGGGGATCGGAGTGCCGGTCAAGTGCAATTGGCGATAGCTGGGGTGTTCCTCGGATGGTAGTCTTCCCGATTATAGAGGGCGGATTGCTGGTTGGACCGATGAATCGAGAAAGGAGATCCTCATGGAGTTCCATTGCTCTCGATTTATGGTGCATCCAAGTGGCACGAAGATGTACCATGATCTTCGTCGCCAGTATTATTAGAGCGGGATGAAGAGACACATTGGGGACATTGTTTGTGATGTCTCCGTGTCGGCCGGTAAAGGCTATGACACGAGAGGCAGCCAGGCTACTCGACCGGCTGATGCGCGGGGGTGGAAATGGAACATGTTCTCACGATGGATTTTGTGACTTGCGCGCGGACATATGAGAGCATGATCTGCGGTGTGGGTGATAGTGGATCGGCTCACCAAGTCGGCACATTTCCTAGCAGTGCAGATGACCTTCACACTAGGGGAATTCTGCGAGTTACGCATCTCGCGAGGCCAACCAGGTTACATGGAGTACCAGTGTCCATAGTATCGGACAGGGATCCCAGGTTCATGGCACACTTTTGGAAGAATTTCTAAAAGGCCATAGGGACGTAGTTGATGATGTGCACTGCGTTTGATCCATAGACCGATGGTCGGTGAAGAAGGACGTCTGATTTTTTAGGGCGTCTTGCAGGCATGTGTCACGGATTTTTAAGGGGTAGTGGGAGGAAACACTTGCGCCCAGTGGAAATTACCCATGGCTGCTTATCGAGGCGAGCATGCGGATGCCCTGCGGGTTATATGGAGCTATCTTCGATCTCGTTGCCAGACGGAGGTGGGAGAAGAGGATCCATCGCGAGTGCAGATTTTGATTAAGTGACTTGCAAGAAAGGTGGGTTTGACACTCTGGGGCGTCTTCTCACGGCTCGAGGCCAAGCCAAAGAGCTCGCTATGACGGCAGCGACCTCTAGAGTTTGGCGGGACGATCCGCGTGCTTCATGAAGGTGGATATCTAGAAAGGAGTACGTTAGTTCGTGGCGGGAAGCGCCAGAGGTATATGAACCGCCGGGATACTCAAAGAGGTGAGAGCGATTCACGTATCGGTTGGATTACCGTCGAGATTGCTCCAGGTGTCCATGAGGTATTCCATGTCTCCATGCTCCGGAAATACACTCCAGATCTGACTCATGTAGTGGATTGGGGCGAGTTTGTTATTGATGCAGATGGGACCTTCGAGGAGGGACTTGTGCGTATTTCGCATAGCAAGAAGACCGGAGTCTTCTGACGTAAAAATTTGTGAGACTAGTGAAAGTGTTATGGGAAACACCCCAGAGGGTGGAGGAGGTAACGCTAGAACACAGGGGATACAATCGTACAGATATCCCTTCTTGTTTGAGGGCAGATGCCTTGATTTAATCATTGAATATTGAATGACTTATACATATGCATGTGATTGTATGTATATGTGTGTAAATTTCGAGGACGGATTTGTTTTTTAGGAACGGAGAATGTAAAACTCGAGAAAAATTCAACTTTTCTAAAAAAGGGCAAAACGATAATCTACCACTATAGTATAAAGGAAAATTTAGAATTTCCACTATCTTTGCTTGGGTGATGGAGCAGACCTGCACCCGATAAATTCAAATCATTGCTATAGTTTAGTTGCAACGAATTGTTAAATTATGTGGCGGTCATTTCAAAAGTAATTCCACAAAGTGAAGAACGAGTAAATGGCATGACAACGTGTAGCCGGTACACATGGCATCATGACGGAATAGGGACATGGCACATTCCACGTGGTGAGATTCATGTGTGGTCTTGAAAAGAATCAAGGCTAGGGGAGTGGTTTTTAGGTGTCATCTGAAGCTCAAGCCTTGTCACCCAATGGCTCAAAAGAGGACACATGGGAGTAAGTGTCACACCTTGCAAAAAAATCGAGTATTGGATAAGAACGGATGAAAGGGAAGGAAAGAAAGGAAGAGGGGGGAAGAAAGGTAGAGAGGCAGAAAGCCATCGCGACACTTCCTTGAATCCTCTCTAAATGACGAATGTCCAAAACTGGGTCGGACGAGGCGGATTTATCACAACGGCGAGGCTTTTATGGTGCACTGCACGAGATCGGGAGTTTTGTCAAACTCCCGAGAGGAATTTATCAGGTTCTCTCCTACTCTAGTTGATCCTTGTCTAAGGGCCATCCGATGGCTATGAGTGTAGTACCTAACGGTGGGGCTGATTTAAAAGTTGTGATCAATGTGTGAATTACGGACAATTTCTCGGTCCTCTTTTGTTCTCAGGTATGATTCAGGCGGTTGTACTTGATGGAAAATATAGGCTTGACTATGATGATTTTGTAGTGTGTTACTTGCTGGGCATGGCGACATATTTGAGCGGTGTGTATTGTTTTGGAATTACGAACATGAATCAGGTTTATGTTGTTGTGATTGAATGACATCTGAGAGTGTGTGCCGAAAAATCATGTGGATATCTAGAAAGTGATGTATTTACATGGGTTGTATTATGAATGTAAATTGTATACTATAGATATGATTATCATGGATATTAAATGTTGCGTCTTATTCTGCATCGTGAATATAACGTGAAGGACATGCATTGCATATACCTGAGGACATTGGTGGAGCAAGGTGTGAGTGCGTAGTGAATGAAACGCGTGTGTTTAATTGTTTAAATGGTGGAGCTCTTAAAAAGGGATGTGTCTTACGATTGCACCACAGTTTACAAGTATATTATCGGAGTAATAGCAAGAGGATAGACACCTTCGAGGTGAAAAGTCACGTATTCTTGGTTAGAGCATTATGCATCAAATCGGTGAAGTCGAGAAAGTGTTGTTGGAAGGTGTCTGACCTTTGCGGTGAGACCCGAAAGTTCGTTACCCTGAGACATCTGACTTTTGAATAAAGCGGTTTTGGTTGTCGAGGAGTTGAAATATAAAACAAAAATCTTTGTTTTGGAAATTAAGGTTTTCATACATGTATATGCATGTGAGGAGTCGATGAGACTCGGGACATTGGCATGACATCACGAGCATTCATGTAGAAATGCATATGTTATTGCCCGATGTGTTTATATTGGTGAATCATGCATTTGCATGTGCGCAGGTGGGGAGTAGCGCCCCTTTGGAGAATTCCTCTAGGCATTGCTTTCTTGTCGTGGGAAAATATTTTTCAAGTCTTTGGAGAATTTTTGAAGATGGGAGCTCATCTAAGGCCTTAATGGCAAAGAAGGCCAGATTGTGGCTTATTCTATATTTATACAAAATTAAGACCCCATTTTCGGTTTTACATTGTAAAGAGAAGGGTTTTAATAGAAACTCATTTTGAATTGTTTAATATAGTTTGACATGTTCCCGATTTTTATATTTTACATTATGCAGTAACATTAATTTAAGAGTGTCTTAGGAATAAATTTGGAGGTCAAAATGTGAAAGAGGCTGTTGTGAAGTTTGAAGCGAGGATTTTAGATCTCAACGGGGTTTCATGATGCAATAGGGTTTTTGGTCTTGTGTCACGACAGGGGTTCCCTATGTTGCGACATGGCTCTCAAGATATAGGCGATTTCTTGGTCGTGACATAGTATTATCATGTCGCGACAATGCTTTGTTTCTCTGTCGTGACAATGTCGGGACATAGGTTTCCTTGTCACGGCCAGGGACGTCAGCGTGAGAGGGTTTATGAGTGTTCTGTGACTTGGCCTTGGAAGGATTTATGTCAGAGCTAGAGTGTTTTGTGTGTGACGATTTCAAGGCTGGGGAACATGTCGCAGCAAAGCATTTACGTGTCGCGACAAAGACGGCGGCTGGCTGGAGTTTTTATGTTGCGATAGAGTATTCTCATAGCCAGTAATATGGGGTTGGCTAAAAAGGTGAAGAGAATTTATATGTGATGAATTATTTTATGTGACGGTGTTTGGTTTAGACCGATGATTTTCTTTGTGATAGAGTATTCTTACGTCACGTGAGGTTGGCCTAGACGGGGTTTAATTCGCATGAGTATTTTCTTGTCTGCGGCTGAGGTTGGGAGCAAGGGCCGAGGTTTATGTCGCGACAAAGTTGATGTCGTGATAGAGTTTGTGTAAAGATTGTGTAAGTGACGGAGACTATGTCTTCGTCGGAATGAGTTCCAAGACATGGGGTTCCATAGTGTTAAGATTTAATTTGCTATTAGTCATTTAGCTCCATATGTACCATTAGTTGGATATATTTTCCTTCTTACATATAATGAATACTCTCTTTTATTGTACAATACCAAAAACACCTTACAAGAGATTGTTTTACTATTTTTTTCTTAATCTTCTTTTCTTCATTGCCTTATTTGTAAAGTTTAATGTAATAGTATAGTAAAGATTCAATCAAACTGCAATTGCAAAGTGGCATCAATCAATTTGAAAAATGAAAGTCATAATATTTAAGTTTTAAGTGGTAAAACACTGGAATGTGCTCATAATAATTGATTGGCTGTGAGGAATAAAAGTCCATCAACAATTTCAGAGAACCCTCCTTGGATTCAAGTCAAAAATTGATCCCAAAAATCAACCCATTATCCAATGGGAAATTTGGAAGAATTAATTGCAATGGACGGCCAAGAACCAACATTACGTAGAATGTTGACTATGAATTTTCAAGGGTTATTTGATTAAAAGAACTTTTAAAACATGAATTTTGGAAGTGTAACCCTTCATTAAATTTTTACCATATTTTGACAAAAGTATCCTCATTGTTTTCTTGTAAAAGTAACAATTTCTTTTATAAGACACATGTAAATACATAAAAGGAAAAATGGTATTTTTGTCTAAATTGAGTTGTGTTTTCAAGAAAAAAAAAACATGAGAATGATGAGATTCACAAATTTTGGTCTATTTGATCTCTCTTAACCAAATATTTCAATCTTTTTAAGAATATGATGGACGGAACAAATTAATGTAATTCTGAGCTAACATTTCTAGTAACATGAAAATATCCAATTTCAAGATGAAATATCCTAAATGTGTAAAAATATATCGTCAACATGATAACTAAATGTCTACACATTATAACTAGATACTCAAGGGCTTTTTTGTCTGAAAGTGTGTTTCTTTTTTTTTATGTGTTTGGATTTTTATTGGGATTTGTCATTTTTAAACAGTTATACTTTTTTTTCAATATATAGCACTGAACAGTGGAACAAATAATGCATTGATGATCGAAATGGAACATGGTTGCTGTCATCAATCTACCACTCTGTATTGCTGCTTCCTTCAAATGGCTATCATTTCTTCATCATCGGCTCATAACAAAAGTTTGACCCAAATTCGCAAGGAAGGTTCTCTGAAATTGTTGATGGACTTTTATTCCTCACAAGCCAATCAATTATTATATTATTCTATCTAAAATTAAAATTTTCATCACTTTTAATTTTGAAATTAATTGATTCCATGACTTTGTGTTGTGATTCGTGTAATAATGGTGATAAAATATAATATCATACGTGAGAGCGATTGGTCGAGCTTTCTTATATCGAAGTAAGATTACATGAGAGGGTATTGCGATCAATGGATATAATAAATTAACAAATATCTGCTGCTTTCTCACTGTGAATATTTGGGACATCCTCCATTGGCTAAGGATGATTCGTTTTTCATACCGGGCCCATACCCTGAAATTGGAAAGCAATGTGATGCTGGAACTAAACTTGTAATGAAGCATATGACTTAGGTGGCGTTTGTTTTTGAGCATCTTTGGTAAATGAGCTTTCAGGCGTTAAAGTGTTTAATTTTTTAAATTTTCATGTTTATTCTTTGAAATTTTTAAAAAGTTACAAATGAAAAAAGTGAAAATATTTGGCTTTTCTATTCGAGAAAAGTCATTTCCACAAAATAAGAAAAACTTCGATAATTGCCGACAGAAGAAAATTGCGACGATATATCTACTAGGGATATGTGGGAGGTTTGGGATAGAAGCGGTCATCTACCGACTTGGCTCATTTATTTTTCGATTCCGGCTTCGTATCATTAAAAGTGTAAAGCGAGATGAGAATGAAAGTCTCAAAGCTACATTCCGTTCCACATTTTATTTGTTTTTATTTTTAATTTTAATTTTATATTTTGCTTTTATTTTATTATATTAAAAATTAGTATTTTTCATAACATTAAAAATATTATGAATTTTTATAAATTATTTATTAAAAAACATTATAATAATAATTATTATTTATATTAAAGTATAAAAATAAAATAATAAAATTATTTTTAAAATATATGTCGGGACCAGAACTATTATTATTATTTTGGATACGTGGTTCGTATTAACTACCATTGGTCCGTTTCTACCCGAAAACGATTTATTTATTTCGATTCGCTTTATTTTAAATATGAGCTTACTTCACGTAATTTCACATTTCGAAGTTTTGTAAAATCTCGTCGCAGAAATCATTATATTATCTGCTGAAAATCGGAAAATTTCATGTATCTAGTCAAATGAAATTTTACATGAGTCATTTAGGCCGAGATGAATTTAGCAGGAGCGAGGTAGTTTAAGTAATCGAGATCTAGATAATTTCTGGAGCTTACTACAAATCCTTACTTAATGATTTATTATTTTACTGCGTTTTGCGTTTTGAAAATTTCTGGTACGGGTTTACATAGGTAACAATACTTGAACCGTGTGAAGTTGAGAAAATAAACTCAAGCCACGTTAAAAACGAATTAAGGTGATCGAAACACATTAACTCTGTTAAGGGCGCGGACGGCAAAAATGTCAGATCACCAGTTGTAAATCATACTTCCATTCTGCAATGTTAAAAAACGAAGCGAACTTAATCTTTAATGATATTAAAGTTACATTTCGGCGTTAAGGCTCAAAGTTCTGATGATGTTTAAGTAAAAAAAGCAAGCAAACACGCTTTGATGCAATTTTTCTATAAATAATAAACTCTTTACTGATTTAGTCTGTTTTTGGTTCATTCTAATATTGATTATGTTTCAACGATGTCTGTGTTTGTATTTGGGTCCATGATTCTGGATATGGATTTTAATTTGGGTAAAAGAAAAAAATTTTATTTTTAATTTAAAAAAAAAAAAAAACTTTGTAATGAACCAGAAAAAATAATTCTATAAATTGTTAACTCAAAAATTTTTTTCCAAATGCAGTCAATTTTGGCATGGCAATGACAAATTTTTTAAAGCCTTTCCTGTATATAAAAGAAAAATGCGCATGTCTGATGTCTTTACCTGTAACATATTTTCAGGAGATATTCCAAAAGCAATTGAGGGACTCTGGATTTTCTGAAGTTATGGTCTTGATTTTCTGAAATGGGATAAAGTTTATTTTATCCAATAAAGATAAAGACTCACAGAGTACTCCAAAATCCTAATCTTGAACATTATTATATGGTGATTAGATGCCATTACGGGTGGGTCAGTGTCTGAGTTAAACTCGAACTTGGCTCAATTAAAACTTGGCTCAAGCTCGATCAGAGCTTTTTCCTTATATGTTCAACGGCTTCGAGCAATAGTGAGGCTACTGATTCAATCGACAAAGCTTGAATAGATTGAAAAAATATAACTATACTCGAAACAGACTTGAGCTTGCGAGTGTGCGAGTTCATTTCGAATAATAAAAATAGTAAAAATTTTGGTAAGTTTATAAACATGACTCGAGGATGGCTATGCTGTGATCTCCGAAACATTTCTGTGCTTCAGAATCGAATTTGAGTATTCTCTGAGTCGAGATGAATGCGCTTCACTTAAAGTAGTTTGACTAGTTTAAACCCCTAGATACCATATCAAATATAGAAACATACAAGAGATTTAAGTACAATAAAGATGAGTCTAAATGCTAAAGCTGATTGATTAGGCATTTAACGTTTAAAGGTAGGATGAGAAGGGAGGTTCGAGTTCTATTGGGATAGTTCACTGTTGTATTTAGGTATTATTAGATTTACAAAAAAAAGTACAATAAAGATGAGACTGAGAGAAATGAAAACCAATAATTTTATATGAGTCTTGGGCATAACTGGACCTGCAATGGATTCTTCATCACTAACCTTGAACTTCCTGCTTTTCACATTAGATCTTCACATCTCCCTCCACAGCCTTTGTTGAAATTTCAAAACCAAATTGGCCACAAAGTACTCCAAATGGAGAATTGCTAGCTCATACCCTGGACAAATTCTCCTCCCAGCCCCAAACGGAATCATCTTCATCTCCTTCCTCCCACTCACATCAAATCCTTCCTTGTTCAAGAACCTCTCCGGCTTGAATACCATCGGATCTTCTGATGCTGCATCCCCATATTGTCTGCTACCTGAAAATTCACTATCGTGTTTTCAGATCACAAATCAAATCCAAGGTTGTATCTTCCGCCACTGAATGAGGCAGCAGAAAGTGCGACGGAGGGTGCCGCCTCAGCCCTTCCATTATCACCGCCTTCAGATATGGTATTTTCTGCAAATCTTCTTCCTCCACATATTCCTTCCCTTCCCCCAAAACCCCACTGATCTCTTCGAAAAGCTTGGCCTGAATTTGAGGGGCAGTTCACCGATTCATAATATCCATTCAGAGCAGTGGAAGTGGTATCCGGTGCCGCCGTTGACTCCGAGCTGCGACTGGCCATCTCTCCTTCACTTCTAAGCTTCCTCCTGTCGTCTCCTTCCGGCAGCTGCACATCCAGCAAAGTGTCCGCATACGACAAAACACATTCGTTCAATTCTTTTTTTCTTCCCTGTCTGGATCTTATGAGTGGAAGCATAATCCCTTCCTGATCCTTCCGCATCTGCAACGCCTCCTCGAAATCCTTTGGGAACAACAGCTTTCGCAGTCTCGGCAAGAGGCTCATTATACTGATTCGACGAGACCGCAACAGAATTCTTCGTTGAATCGTCTCGATCTCCCGAATCTGATCTTCCTCCAGCTTTCCCCCAAAACACATTCCCACCAGTAAACAAAACATAGCGAACCGGAATTGATCCACCGGCTGTACCGGTCCCATCTCCGCGCCGATCGTAAGCCGAGAGAGGAGAGTCTCCATCACACCGAATCTCGAAGCGTGAGCGAAACTTCCCCTTCGAAGATTTGGAGGATCTCGGCGGCGAGGTTGCGGCGGAGACGCCAAGGTTGGAGCCGTAGAAGGCGAAGTGCTGATGTTATGCTGATCACTGGAGAAAATTTTTGGTGATGAGGAGAGCTTTAGGGCGTCGGCGAAGCGGCGCCGTTCTGGACTAAGGCAGTGGGAGGGAGGGAATCGGAGGGAGATGAGGTGACCGGACGGCAGTCGAAATAGACGGTGAGGATTGGACCGTACTTGGTAGGGAGGTTTCGGAGGACAGATTCGAACTCCAACAAGGATTTACGGAGCAGTATGATGTTTCCGATGAGAGGAATCTTGGTGGGTCCTGGTGGGAGGTTCAGTTTTGGGAAGAAGAAATCGAAGAGAGACTTGAATGAAACAGCAACGCAGAGGGAGACGATGATGATGAAGAACCATGTCTCCATTTCGATCATCAAATACTTAATTAACTTCTCTGTTCAGTCTGGTCTATATTGGAAAAAAAAAAAAATCTAAACAAAAGTACAAAAATAACCTTAAACAATTAGTTATAATACGAAGATGGATAAAATAACCCCGGACATTTAGGCGCATTTGGATTATGAAAATTTTATTTATCCGAGAAGTCGAATATGAAAATTTACCGATGTATTGTCTTTAGTTTTTCGTTTTAGAAAATGCGTTTCGATGTCTTGAATTTGATTGAAAATAAAGAACGAAAAATAGTTTTGTAAAGCGATTTTAACGAAAATAGGATATAAAATGTTGAAAATAATCTATTGTTTTTCGATTTGGTAATAAGCTTCAATAGCGGTTCAGTTATATATAGAAATATTGAAAATGGTAAATTTAAACTTTAACTGTTTTGGTGCATTTGTTTTGTATCTATTCATAAATGCTTAGCATTATTTTTCTTGTTTCGAAAAGTTTGAATAAGAAAAATGAAAATTTTCATACAACAGGCGCTTGATATGAGATTTATCTTTACTCACTTTTCTGTATATTTTTGTTTTAATATTTTCAAGGTTACTTTTTCAAGAGTTTAACTTTGGAAATAACTTTTAAATTTATCAATTTAAACCAATTTCTCAAAAAATGATTGAAATATTTGGTTAAAAACATCAAATAGACCAAAATTTGTGAAATCTCTCACTCATTTCTTTGAAAAATAACTCAGTTTAAAAAATATAATTTTCTGTTTTATTACTTATATGTATCTTGTAAAATAAGTATATTTTATAAAAATAAAAGTGTATTTTGTCTATCAGAAAAAAAAATTGATGGAGGATTACACTTCAAAAAATTCATGTTTTAAATGTTCTTTTAATCAAATTATCTTTAGAAATTCACTTGGCAGAATTCTATTGAAGGTTGAAAGGTGGATTTCTGGCGAAATACATTGCAGTGTTAATTTTTTGAATTCCCATTGGATAATGGATTGATTTTTAGGATCAAAGTTTGACCCAAGTTCTAAGGAAAGGTTCTCAAATATTGTTGAGCAGACTTTTTTGACAGATGATGGACTTTTATTCATCAACTATCAATTATTATGAGCACATTCCAGTGTTTATATTTTAAAATTAAAAAACTTCATGAAACTTTATTTTTCACTAATGGGTTCTGACTTCCAATTCCAGCTAATTGAGATCTTACTATAATACATTAAACTTTTTGATAAATGAGCAATAGATGGGAAGAAGATTGAAAAAGAGGAAAAATAATCTTGGTATTTAATGTTTCTGTATTTACATTTTACAGCAACAAGTATCATATATCGTAAGGAAAAATATATCTAACAATTGCATATGAGGAGCTAAATGACTAGAGCAAATTATATCTAAATTAATTAAAATTAATTATGTTTGGCAATACACACTAACAGCATAAATTTGGTTTTACTGTCCAAGTTTTTACGATCAGCTAATACTAATTAGTGATTCCAATTTTTCTATGATGAACTTTGATAATTGGTAGCTAATTTTCAACAGAATAAACAATTTAAATATTTTATTTATTCCCATTAATAATTTTATTTATATACATTGCTCTCCAGATCAGATTTTTATAATTTGTGACCAAATCATTGATTGATTTGCAAATGTATTAGTATTTATGATAAATCATATTGGTCACAAAAATACTGAATGTATAAAATATATGGCTCATTCTTGGGTTTGATGTTTCTGTGGGGGTGTTATTTTCAATGCCACCGAAAGCGTCTTATAATGTGACCACTTATTGATTAATTATTAATGAATATATTAATTATGAAGAACTTTATCTTGTCTCAAAAAGTTCTCATTGTAAAAATATTGCAGCAACGTCTCTAAAGCGGCGATATTTACAACAGGGAGTGGTAAAATGGTCATAAAATGTCATAATCTATGATCACTCATTGATTGGTGTAGGCAGTATAATTGTAATGAAACTTATGTTGATAAAAAATATATAATCTACTAGAAATATTACTTCAACTCTCTAAAGTATGACATGCAGCGGGGAGGCGGTAAAGTGAGGTCATAAGATGCACCATAGAATCTATGACTACCCATGATTAGTTGTAGAAAAGTATATTAATTGCATTATAGAGCTTTATGTTAGTCTAAATAAAATATACCATCAAATGAAATATTTTAACATGCCTACAAAAATGTATTTTGTGAGAAGAAGTAAAATTAGTGTAAAGATCTGCTATGATCATGATCGCATTATTTAGTCATAGAAGGTGTATTATTTACAATGCGCCACTATATTGAATTACCAAAAACATATATTATGAAATAATTTAAACTTTATCACGTTTGATATATTGCAGGGGCAGAAGATATAGTGGCAAAATCTTATATTATTTGCTATTAGTCATTGGTTGGCCTAAAAATGCTTTATTCTTGCAACAACTTTCTGTTGATCACGTGAAAGACTTTAAACATGAAAGTGTAATTAATTCTTTGAAATTTTATTATTTTGAGGATTGATAATTACATGTTACAAATGTCTAATTTAGGATCAATATTTTGTGACTTTTCAAAATATACTCTAGTTAAACAATTTATATTATTAAAAGTTACCTTCTTAAAATACATGAGGCTTTAAACACATTAAAAATATTACTCTCCAATATAAACCATTTGTTAAAAATATTTATTCAAATTATTTCTACTGTTTTTCAATTAGTCATATTTTCCATGTATATATATGAAATCTAATTAAAAATATCTATTTAAAAATGAATTCAATTTTTATGAGCTTTTGGACCCATTGTAATAATTAGGAAGTAAATATATTTACCAATTATTTTTGAAGTAAAAATCTATAAAATATTTATTATTTTTAGTTAGACAATGATATAAAGTGGGTTTTAAAATTTTATAAAGTTTATATTAACACCTTTTAACTATATCTAAAGCTCCTTAAATCTTATCCGGTGTTTTATTAATATTTTCCATTTATAGATAATTTTAAAAAATTATTCAATGATTAAGTAAAGAAAATGAATAATGATTGGAAAACTATATTTATATTGTATAAATAATTATATATATATATATATATATATATATATATATATACTGCCTCATATATATATATATATATATATCTCTATATATTAAGTGTCTTTGATAAAATTCTACCAAAAAATATTTATTACTTTTAGTTAGACAATGATATAAAATTGGGTTTGCAAATTTTTATGAAAGTTTATAATAACACCTTTTAAACTATATCTTAAACTCCTTAAAATAATATCAATGTTTTATTAATATTTTGCATTTATAGAAGATAATTTAAAATTATTCAATGATTAAGTAAGAAAATAATAGATAATGATTATGGAAGCTATATTTATATTAAAATAATTTAAAGCAGCTATTTTTTTATACGAGACATATAAAAGAGTGCACATGTTTTGCAAAACATAGATAAACATCAATTTTAAGGTACATTAATACATAAATGTAGTTTGGATTTATTATTAATAAACCCAAAATATATTAGTAATTACTAATTGGATTTTAAGGATAAGTAACATGAGATTTTGAAGTTTTATTCACTTTTCCCACAAAATTCAATACGTGACAGATTTTTAATATAACAATGGCGAGAGTGTGTGAAATTCTGGTCCTTATGATTTTATTTTATTTTAAAAATTTTTTAAATTGTAATAAATAATAATACTTTTAGAATATATATTAAATTAAAAACTTATAAATTATTATTATCAGTAGCTTTAGAATATATGTTAATTAAAATCTTATAATATTATTATTACTAGTAACTAATTTTTTTCAACTACAAAAATACCCTGTAATTAAAATTTTATAATAATATTCTTATCTTTTAAATATTTAATTAAAATCTTATAATAATCTTATTATTAGTAACTTTTATTTTCAAATGCAAAATATTATATTTTAATTAAAATTATAATATTATTATTATCTTTTAAATTTAATAGTTTTTCTCTTCCATTTAAGTTACACACAAATCAAAAAGTTTTTTTTAAAACGTAAATCATACAAGTTAAAAGCAAAGAAAAAAATTCAATAAAAATTACATGAAAAACAAATAATCCTTAAGCTTTATCCTAAGAATGCTTTAAAAATTAAAATTTTATTTTATTAAATTAAATTTAAATATAAATATTAAGTAATAATAAAGGCCCTAGTTTAGATTATCTCTAAATTAAATATTTAAGTATCACTCTTCAAAAAGGTTAATTATATTTGTAATTTATGTATATTATCATTAAAAAGAAATATAAAGAAACACAAGCCCTAGTTTCTTTCTGCATTCTCTCCACAAAATATGTACAAGCAGTATTGTGTTTACAGTGCTCGAGAAACTAGAAAGCGAGAGTGTAAGTCACACTTTTTGGGTTAGTTTTATTTAATTTTTGTTTGACTTTAAGTGATTATACTTTGTGCAAAGAAGTTTTGATTTGTAGAAATTTTGTTTGTAGGTATGATTTTAATCATGACCAAGTAGAAAATTATTGAAATTCATTTGTATCGGTATGTAAAGACACTATCTTATTTTTTGTTCATTAAGTTTGCACTTTCGTAAAACATTGTTTCATAAAGACATATCACGAGGATATATTCAGTTATCATTATTTAATATATTTATCTTACGTTTTGTGATGAGCATCATTATTTATAAGCTCTAGTTGAAACTTTTCTTTGATCGTATTAAAACTTTTATACTAATAAATAATTTGCATTTACTTGAAATGCTATCATTATGGTTTTATCGATTGGGTGGTCATTATCCTTCTTAGGGGATAGGATGGAGTTCATTATTGATTATTATATGGTTGTAGCCATTAACCACAATGGACATCTGAAAAAATGATAAACATTATATGAGTTGAGAAACTAACATGGCATTAGATATTCGAAAAGTACACTTGTTAGTAAGGAAGTACCTTTTAATTGACGTATGTATCTTTAGATGTTATTACTCGATACATATAGGATTCAGGTGACCTATAATTGGGTTTTTGAATTTTTAATATATTTACGACTTTTCTAAAATTCTTGGATGTTTTAACTAATTTTAGTAATAAGATCATTGAAATTCTTTAATCTATAAATAATATTTAAAAGTGTAAGTTGTGCTAATGTTTTCCAATTCTAAACCATTATAAGTAGTAGAAAGAAATTTTTGCTGACTTCTTATCATCTTACTTAATTTTTCTTCCTCCAATATAATACTCTCAACCTCAATAATTTTGGAAGTCTCCATTGAAGCATTTATTGGTTGTGAATATGATTAATTCATTTTTATCTTTTGAGTGTTAGAAAATATTTGCCTCTTATAATTAGTAAAAGATGTTCTTATAGATTTGAACATAGACAAAACTATCTTGGTAATTTTTCTTGTATAAGAATAAATTTTGTAGCAATGGTTATAAAAGCTCCAAAAAGCATCCTTCTAAATGTATTATAAAAACTTAAATGTTTTTTGTTTTCCTTTATTTGAGTTTACATTTTTATATTAAATTAATTTTTTCCTACTACTTTAATATTATTTGAGTTATATAATAATAATATGTCCATGACTTATTCACCATTGAAATAAATTATATGGAGTATCTCAAATCTATAATCTCAACTAGTTGTCATATTATTATCATATTATATTGTAAATGATTCTACATGGCTCCGAATTGGTATCAATCCTATCCACCAACATTGTTTGTGCTCCACATTATCCAACATGATTACTACAAGGTATTATTTTTTATAAAACTATAAAGGTAATTGTTATGATAGGCTTGTTTCAATCAATACCATCCTCTTTTTATCATTGTCATAGGAGGTTCATCAACAAGAAAGGCGGGCCCCATCTAGAGGAAAAGTTAGATGTACTATTAGAGAATGGAAATTCTTTATATCATTTATGGAAGAAGAAAGGAGACGCTATATGTTTATCCTTGCAAATTTGCTAGTGAGATTATTCTGCAGTGAGATTAATTTTAAATATTTATTTTATGGCTATGGAAATGACCAATTGTGACCATTTAATTTCATCCTAGAAATATTTAAACTATTTCTAATTTTTTCATCATGAAAATTATAAGCCATGACAGTTGTTCTTCATCATTACAAATGTGAAGTACATACATACACCTCGCATCGTAAAAACACTTCTGAAATTGTGACCACATAAATTCATTGTAGAAACCTGAAATTGCGATCATGTTAATTCATCGCAAAACAAATTGCAACCATGAAAAATTCATCGTAAAACCAAAGTACAACCATATAAATTCATCATAGAAACACAAAAATCGTGACCATATGAGATTCATCGTGAAAACACGAAATTAAAACTACTTAAATTCATCACTGAAACATGAATTTGCGAGCATATAAATTCATCATATAAACAAACAATTGGGACCATGTAAATTCATTGTGTAGAAAAATGAAATTTACAACCATGTAAATTCATCATATAAAAACTTTTAATTTATGACCATGTTAATTCTATTTCGTAGAAACATGAAGTGCGATCATGTAAATTCATCTGTAAACATTCAAATGCGATCAAACTGTTTTCTGTGCAAAAAAAATAATTTGCGACCAATTACTATCGATGGTAGAACATGAAATCTGCCACCAAGATGTTGGATAAAAAATTTACATTAATGGCCAATATCATCCATCACACAAACAAAATTGTAATACGATGAAGAAATTAAAAATTGATTAAGTGAAAACATCACAAACGGACATACTATAGCGATTATGCGACCAACATTTTTTGGTTGCAGATTATTATTCGCGACCAGAAATTTTGTTTTTGGGATGAATAACGTAGTCGCGGAATATCATATTTCTAGTAGTGTAATTAGCTCAATAGTCTAGTAGTGAGAACAATGAATTAAACTTGGAGTGGAGAGTGCCAAAAAGTAGATAATCTTTTTTGACAACTAAGTATTAGAGAATATTTAGGATTTCTTTTATTGTCTCAATGCTTTTACCTTTTTGCCCTTATATTGGTATATTTATATACCTCAACTCTCTCAATAATAATCAAGTTTCTTCTCGCAATATGATATCGAGCCAAAGCAATAATACTTGAGGCCCCCAGCCACCTTCGGTTGCTGTGATCCACCTCTAACCGTTAGCCACACTTATTCTCCCCACGTGGCCAGCGCCTCTTCCTAACACTCTTAGTTGTGCCCTCTCGTACCCTCATGTGGTCACGACCAGGGCCCGGCTCGCCTCGAAACTTGAGTAGTTCTCAATGTTGTTTGCTCAAGCACCGCAAGCTCACGATCTGGTACTGCAGTAATGGCGACTACGATTTATCTCTTTTATTCGGGTATGACTTACTTGGGTTCATCGATGGCTCAAAGTCATGTCCTCCGGTGACTATAACTATTCCAAATGTTGCTTCTCCCTCCCCAAATCCGGATTATACTCTCTAACTCCGACAAGATCAACTACTTAATGCAATTATCGGATCCATCTCTCCCATGCTCTTGTAGTTTCTCTCCATCACCACAATCTCACATTGCGTGGACCGCCTGAAGACATAATACCTCTCCCTCTGTAGACGGATCATGGTCCATTTCCAGAATCTTGGGGTCTCAGGCAGGTACTTGGACAAGTATAGAATACATGCGATCATCAAACAAAACGTGACTCTCTGGCCTCTGTGGAATGTTCTGTTGAGCTCTTTGTCCGTGTCTTAAGCGGACTCAACTCGGCCGACTCGAACTTATCTCATGCTCTCCAAGTTCAAGAGGGATTCTGGATTAAGTTCAAAGCTTACCTCTAAATTCACGAGGCTGACTCCCTTTGGAGCGATGGTTCCTTTGGTTATCACCGCCGTTCTGCGATTGCCATGGTTGCTGCCTGGTTCCGCGTCCCATCATTCGATCGAACAACCATGGCGGTAGCCAACTGACGATGTATCTATAGTCGAGGACATCCACATTCCCGATAGTACCCGACCTTTTCTTCCAGCTTGAATCGAGCATAGTCGATTATCTTGGGCATGCTCTGTCCGTCTGTCTCTGCATGCCTCCACCGTCCTTAGTTCAAAGCATAAATACGCTGCTGTTAATAACTTTGTAGTATAACCGAGCACTGCGCTTTCGACAATGTGTTTATCTACCCCCCTCGGCCTTTCGACTCTTTTCCTTTACTCTTGCATGCGCCTTTGATGCCTTCACTTTTATATGCCCACACTATAGTCCATCCCTCCACTTCTGGTAACTCTCTGGATTGAGTTGTTGTAACGCCCCAAAAATACCTTAAAATTTTTATAATAATTTTTATTATATATATTCAGTGCAATTGAGCCAAACTTGCAGGTTTAAGGGAAAATTGATAAAATTGATAAAATATGAAATGTAAGAATTGAAAATTAATGAGCATGATTTAATAATAATATATGCTAAAATGAGAAAATTGATCGAACCAAATAACTTGCCAGTGAAAAATGGAAAATGTGGAAATTTGTAAAATGAGGACCTAAAGAATTCGGTTGTTATAAAGAATAAATGTCTAAGTAACGTTTATGATAAATGAATGGCAAAAGTGTATATCGGAGGTCACCGTGGAAAGTGGATTTATTGGGTGGCCCAGGCTTGCGGCTTTATGAAGAAGATGAGTGACTTAAGACAAAAGGAGAAAAATAAAAAAATGAGATGAGGTTGTGTAGACCAGACAGTGGCCTTGCACTTTAAGAGGATTTAAGACCAAAATGTGGTCTTAGAACCATATGAGCAAATCACGTTCTAGAAGAAGAGAGGAAAATGGGAGAAAGGCTAAGGCAAGAAGAATCAAGCTTTGGTGTGATCTTTTCCCTACTTCTTGCTCTAAGAGACCAAGTAACACATACAGAAGAATTTAGAGGAGTAGGAATGAAAAATCAAACTAACCTCATTCATTTTGATTTAGTTTGGGTGAAAAGCACAACAGAGAAGCGTGGATTTTTGATAAGTCTAAACCATTTGGAGTTGTCTTGGGTAAATTCCATAGTGGATTTTGATATGGAGGAGCGGAGTGGAGAAGATTTGTGGAAAAGAAGAAAATGGTGAAATGCAAATCCAGCATTTTCTGAGCAAAAACCCATAGGATGTACGATTGCGGTTGGTGGTATTAGTACCCGGGATGCGTCAGGCCGATGGTACGGTACATCAAACCCGATCTGCGATACCAGCTAATGATGGGTAACGGTGTGCGTACGGTCAGCGTCTTGTTCCGCCAAGCGCCTGTTTTTGACATGTTTCCGTGATAACCGATATTTACGCCTGCCGAATGTTGCAGGGACCCTAAGCAATTAATGGGGTTAGATAAGGTTAGAGCTAAGTGAAAAAGCCTCATTGCCTGCTTGGCCAGTGACTTAGTTGAGCATGTAGTGTCTTAACCGAGACCGTTAAAGGAAATAAACTGTAATTCACTAAAATTATTTAACAATTGTTTATCCACTATAAAATTAGAAGCGAGATATTTATTGACTGGGGGCGGGTGATGTCCTTTAACCTAGGATTGAGATGAAGAAGGAAGCTAAGCCGACTGACTCCGGTTTAATTCTCGACTCTATTCTTATTTCAAATATTCGATGGTTGCAAGTAACTCTGAAATGAGGACATGAATGAGTATATGAAATGAGGCACATGAATGAGTATATTAAATAAGTACATAGATTGGTATATCTTTGAAAAGATATCTGAAAGTGAATATAAAATTGAAGTGTGATATTTGGCAATTGAATGATGATGGGGCGGGGATTCATCAAGCGGAATCGTCATAAAAGTGAGTTGAATGATATATCGAATGAACGCTGGCGGGATGCACCGTCCCGACATCGTCGGAAGGCACCCGAAATTTTCAATGTCCCACTTGGCGGGATGCACCAATCGGCATCCTTCGCCGATGCGTATGACGTTGAAGAAATATTCCGCCTTGACGGGATGCCAATCGGCATCGTCATGATAAATGACATTAAGTGATACCGCCAGCCGGTGCGCAAAGCGACATCAAGTATGATGGGGTAGATAATTGATACCATATGTCGGGGTGTACCCAAGCGACGTCGTCGCGATGGGCGGGTGTTGGCCAAATGTCGGCATTCTTGAATGATAATAAGAGCGATTCATCAAGCGAAGATGTGAATGTAAATTGAATAGTCAAGGTGAAAGAACCAGCATTGGCCCGAGTGCTAAGTAGGATTCTTATGTATTTAGCCCCACGTCATAAATTGAATTGTGAATTGAATTGTTGCATTGAAGATCGTGTTGTAATCTGTGTGATTTGGAAATTGAAAGCATCTGAAAATGAATAGCATGGTATATGTTGATATAATAGGCATGTTTAAAATGTTAAATGCATGTCGAGTTAAATTGAATATTGAAATAGAGCGTATAGAACCTTAAGCATGTAAAGAAAATACTTAGCGTATGAATCCACTATGCTCGATTTTGAGTGACGGGAAGAGAGAAACATGAGTCGTTGAAGCGAGTCATAAAAATGCTTGTGTATAAGTATACCCTATCATTTGCATACCATTCCTTTCGAATAAAGTGGTATTTTGTAGACAAAAAGGGTTAAACTTTGAACCTTGATTTTTGTATATCATTAGAAAAGGCATAAGATACCTTCTTTGTAAATGTATTTTGTTAAACTATGTTTGGGCCCTCAAATTGTGTGAAATTGTAAATGATTATGGGCTTGCCCAAAGCGAATACTTCTGAAATGACATAATAAAATGTTTTGATAAGATAAATGAAAAGTCAGATGTAAGCCGGGCTCGGTGGATCCGCCATTCTGGTAGTAGGGGATTCGGATCATGACATTTTGAAAAAAAACGAAAATTAATAACACAAAAATAAAAAAAGAAGCCATGGGTGCTCCACAAGGGTTTGGTCGGACTCGCCTTCGGGTCGGGCCGGGCTGGAAGATTACATTTACGATTATTGATTCGAATTAGCTCTTACCATGTGAGCCCTGGCCCACTACCTAACCCTTCCTTAAGTCGTACTGCCTGTCAGTGTGATTATTGGTGATGACTCAAGTTTATCGATTGCAAACATTGGCTCCTTCTTCTTACCTCTCTCCCTACACCTTTATTTTTTAAATATACCACATGTCTCACATCAGTATGCAGAATCTTATTTTAGGTCTCAAACTCTTTGTTCTACAACCAATGTCTTATTCTTTCACTTTTTCTTTCAGGCGTAAAATCGTCACACGGGGGTCACCCTAGTTCGCGTGCAATGTAGAGACGGTGTCTATTACTGATCAAAGTCAGTTTCCCTTTTAGTCTTCAACCCTAGATTTGTCATCCTCTGGCCTCAGTCCTCCGCCCTAGCCCCATTATCATACGAAAATACCATAACAGTTTATAACATGTTGAAGTGTAAAATAAAACCAATTATATTTTTTCGTTTTAAATGACTAAAAGCAGAAAAATGATAAAAATCGAAAATTTATAGGAACGAAACTCAATTTAGTAAAAATGTCAAATAGGAGACCCAAGGGTTCTAAATAAGTGTAATCTTTAAAATGTGAATAAAAATGAATTGAAAGTGAAAATGAAATGTTAAAATGGCAAAAGAAATGAAATGGGAATTAATGGAGTAATAAACATGTGTATGCATATGTGGGATAAAGACCAATTTTGGTCTTAGAAAAGCCATTTTCACATTTAAGGCATTCAAGATTTTGAAGAGAGAAAGAAGAGCTAGGGCTATGGAGGAAGGAGATTGGTGATTTTCTCAAGTAACCAAGAGTTTGAGAGATCGAGAGGAAGAAGGATGCTTGGTATTGAAGAATCAAAGATTAAAGATATAAACAAAACCTAACTTTCTTTTCTTTGTGTTAGGTTGATAGAAAACCCAAAAAATTTTGATGAAAGTGTTTGTATTGGTTTTAAACAAGTTTTGGGGGTTTCTCTAAGTTGTGTTTGGTTGTTTTGATTGGTTTGGATTGGTTTTGAGAAATTTTTGTATAAAGGAAATGGTGAGGTTTCAAAGGAGTTGCTGTCAATTTTTTTCAAAAAACTCTTTTCCCATTTTAATTTGCATAGGTTAGGGTATAATAATCCAAATGAAGTGATTTCAATTGGTAAGAACCATACGAAACTCTAGAGCCCAAATGTATATAAGGGGACCGGGGAGAAAAATTGCAGCTCTATGAACCCACATTTGAGTTTAAAGGTGAGTTTAGGTGTAGCTCATGGGTATCTATCTGTTTTGGGTGTAGTTATGGTGTTTTAGCCATAAGTTGAGTTCACTCATCAAATTGAGTAGTTTCAAAATTATGGGTAAGCAGACCTAAGGTAATAATTACCTGAAGAAGACATTATCATATGAAATTGTAACCCCAAAGTGTCCAAAAATCTTTCAAAGTGGAGCTATGTGCAGATTCTGTTTTCTGAAATTAGGTAGTCTAGATGTAAAATGAGAAATAACTTGAGTTTGTTTATCAAATTGGATGGATTCCGATTGGAGAAGAAACCATATAGAACCATAGCTTAAAATTGGTAAAAGAACCATTACCAATTTATGGAGTTAAGACCTAGAAATTGAAAATAATAGTAGGTGATCAGTGGTGGGCATATCGACTAGTTTGGCATTGAAATGCTGTATGGCAAGGTTTGGGTAAGTAAATGAGATGATTTCAATTCCTACTGAAAATAGACTCATAGAGATATCATTTTATTGAAGGAAACATGAGAAAAAAAAACATATTTGTATTCGTATCGGTAGCGCTGGACTTTACATATATTTTGGTATTAGAGCTATAGTTAAATTGTTAGAAAAAAAGGGGTGTTACATTTTATTTTGGTATCAGAGCCTAGGTTTAGGCGGTTCTACAAAATGATTTTGAATTTTTTTGTAAATGATTTTGAAATTGTTTATGACATGCATTTCATTTGCATATAAAGGATGACGTGACTCGATCACGGATTAATGGGATCTTAATAGGTGGCATGGAAAGTTCAGGCCTCAATAGTGTCATTGTGAATAGATTCTATAGAGATTGTCCCATTAGAATACAAGAGTATGAGTTTTCGGGAGATTTGATCGAGTTGTCATTTAGAGAGTTTGATGTGATATTGGGGATGGATTGGTTGTCCACAACCTCGGTTATGGTTGATTGTAGAATGAAGAGAGTGACGCCCAGGACACGAGTGGTGAGAAGTGACTTTTATTGTAGGAAGTCGGAACCACCTCTCTAATGTGATATTCGTCGCTAATGTTACCGACGATGTTGAAGGGGTATGAAACTGCCGGCGTATGTGATCGATCTGAAAAAGGTGCGGAGCTAGTTTCGGACATCCTATGGTTTGTGATTATCCGGACGTGTTTTCGGAGGTTGCGGTGCCTCCACGAGAGGAGGCGATCGAGTTCGCAATGTCAGCCGTTAATTCGAGGTGCCACTCTGGCATCCATTACACAGTATAGAATACTCAAGTGGGTTAAAGGGTGAGTTTTGGGTTAGCCAGGTTGTTAGAGAAAGGATTTATTCGTCCGAGTGTATCACGATGGGCAGCGCTAGTCTCTTTGTTAAGAAGAAAGATGGTACGCCGTTTGTGTGTTGATTATAAGGCAGTGAACAAAAATGGCCCGTTTGTGAAGAAAAATATCGTTACCACGAGGATTGAGTGACATTCGACCAATTGATAGAAGTGCAAGTGTCTTTTAGATATAAGAGCTTTTAATTTGGAGTATATCAGATGGGATTAGGATGAGGATGTGCATAAGACGGTGTTCAAAATGCGATATGGACATTATGAGTTCCTTGTAATGCTGTTTGGGTTGACAAATTCTCCAGCGGCTTTCATAGACTTAATGAGCTGTGTTTTTTGACCGTATGTAGATCACTTTGTCGTGGTGTTTATAGATGACATCCTTGTGTATTCAAAGGATCGGGAAAATCATGATACACACCTTCGAGTAGTGCTAGAAATCTTGAGAAAGGAACAATTATATGCAAAATTGAGCAAATGTGAATTTTTGTTGGGAGAAGTGTCTTTTCTTGGACACATTGTATCGGAAGAAGGAATTTGAGTGGATCCAAAGAAGATAGAGGTGATTATTGAATGGAAACCACCAAGAAATGTCATGGAAGTGCTTAGTTTCTTGGGATTAACATGTTACTACAGAAGGTTCGTTAAAGGGTTTTCGATGACTGCAGCCCCAATGACGAGATTGCTCTAAAAGAATGTGAAATTTGAATGGAGTGAAAAGTGTCAAGCCAACTTTGAAAAGTTGAAAGCATTCTTAGCGAGGGCGCAGTTCTTACTCGGCCAGCCTACAATTAGGAATACGTGATTTTAGTGATGCTTCATTAAATGGACTTGGATGTGTCATATCTGAGAGAGGGTGGTGGTAGATTATTACTTTGGCGGTTGATCGCATTAAAAGAATTACCTTCTGCATGATTTTAGATTGGTTGCTATTGTGTTCGCATTGAAATATGGAGACACTTTGCTTTATGGGAAAAGTGTTTCATCTACACGAATCACAAAAGTCTTAAGTATTTGCTCTAAGTAAAGAGGCTTAACTTGAACAACGTAGATGGATGGAATTGATTAAGGATTGAGTTGCATGAGAGAAATTTTCCGCAGTGTAAATCAAAGTAGGGGAAAAGAAAACCAAATTTCACGATTGAGCGAGGAGTGGATTTTTTGTACTATAGAGATTGAGACTTTGTGTGCACTACTACAGTGATGATGGATTAATCCATTCTTGAAGAGGCACATGTCGTTTTCTAACCACCACTGGTAACACAGATATTAGGACAAATACTTCATATTGGTGAATCTAAGATGAAAAGATGTTTTGATTTGACCATTATGGTGTGTCCGAGAAAGTGAAAGGCCCGGACATCAAGTCCCTTGACATTATTCCGGCTGCTAATCTTCGGTCGATGGACAGAATCCTGATGGATATTGTGGTGGGATTCTGTTGATAGGAAGCATGAGATTGATTTGAATATGATGGTAGATTAACTAATTAGACTCTTCCTACTAGTGAGCAGAGCTATTCCGCCCAGTAGCCTGTTTAGAGCTTTTCATAAAGGAAATAATGCGATTACATGGGTTCAATGCTCCCGATCATTTCAGATAGAGATACTAGGTTTACATATTGTGAATTTTAGGAAAGATTGCAAAGGCTTTGTTTTCAAATTGAATTTGACTGAACCCCCATGACGGAGGACAGAAATCAAGTGATCAAAGTATTTGGAGATATGCTAAGAAGTTGTGTGATCGACTAGCAGGGTGGATTGGGATAGACAATCCCTCTGGTTAGTTATTTATAATAATGGCTTCGGTCGAGTATTGAAATATGGCGCCTTATATGGGGCTCTTTGCGGAAGAAAATCTGGAACACCATTGTGTTGGATAGGATTCAAGAGAGAGAAGTGATTGGCCCGGTTGGGTTCAAGAGCCGAGAAGAAAGATGAAAATGATTAGAAAAGATTGAAATGGCCATGGATAGACAAGTATCACAGACATGAGAAGAAGGATATTCGATATAGGATCGGCGAAAGTATTTTGAAGTATAGTATGGGAAGAAATAATGAGATTTGGGAAAAGGGCAAGTTGAGCCCTAGGTTCATTTAAGGCCATATGAGGTGATAGAAAGTGGGACACAATGGCATAATATTAGCATTACCTGCAGAGTTGGAAAGATCCGTAATTTTTTTCCAGCAGCTCAGCCGATGTTGAGGAGTGCAGTCGGGACCCGTAGCATGTAGTCTCTTCGAGAGACGATTGAGCTTAGACCCGGTTGGCGTGCTGAGAGGAAGAGCCCGGTGGAGATCTTGGCTCTGGAAGTGAAGAGTTGCAGAGCAAACAAATCCATTGGTGAAGTGCTGTATGGAGAAATAAACGAGGAGGAAGCCACGTGGGAAAGCGAAGAAGTTATGCGGCAACAATACTCTCCATTTGTTTAATGAAGGAGTGAATTTCGGCGAAATTTTTTTTTTTAAGGAGGGAGAGATTGTAGCCTTTTGAAAATAAACTAACAGTTTATAACACATAGTCATGGTGTAAAATAAATTAAATTATAATTTTTAAGTGTTTAAATGGTAAAGCAAAAAATGATAAAAATTAGAGAAATTTTTAAAGAGCCAAATAAATTTAGTAAAAATCATCCAAATGGGGACCCAAGGGTCCCTAAATGAGTGTAATGTTTAAAATAATGAATAAAATTAGTAGTGAAATAAGTCATTAAAATGGAAAAATGAGAAATGGGAATTAATGGAGTAGCGAGCATGGCACTTAGCCATGTAATGGGATTAAAGACAATTTTGGTCTTAGAAAGCATTTCACATTTGGGCATTTCCGTTTTGAGAGAGAAAGAGAGAGAGCTAGGGCTTGTGGAGAAAGGAGATTGGTGATTTTTCTCCAACTAACCAAGGATTTGAGAGATCGAGAGGGAAGAAGGATGCTTGTGGTATTGAAGAATCAAAGATTAAAGATATGGAAACAAAACCTAACTTTTCTTTTTTTCTTGTGTTGGGTTGATGAAAACCCCAAATTTTTTGGATAAGTGTTTGTGTGGTTGTAAACAAGTTTTGAGTTCACTTTAAGTTTGTGTTTAGTTGTTTTGATTGGTTTGGATTGGTTTTGAGAAATTTTTGTATAAAGGAAATGGTGAGGTTTCAAAGGAGTTGTTGTCAAATTTTTTTTAAAAACCCTGTTCTTGTTTTGGCTATAGGTTAAGTTATAATAATCCAAATGGAGTGATTTCAATTCGTAAATAACCACAATATCTATTGCTACAAATGTATAGAAGGGACTAGGAGTAAATTGTGGCTCTAAGGCTTCTGAATAAGGGTTTAATGAGTTTCGGGTAACTCACGGGTATGCTCTATTTTGGGTGTAGTTATGGTGTTTTGGCCATAATTTAAGTTTAACTCATCCAAATTGAGTGATTCAAAATTATGGGTAAACTAGAATTCTAGGGAAATAATGTACCTGAAGGAAATATATGTAAATTGTAACCCCAAGGTGTCCATAAATCTGTCAAAGTGGAGCTATGTGCAGATTCTGTTTTATAAATTACAGAAGTCTAGATGTAAAATGAAATAACTCGAGTTTTGTTTATCCAAATTGGATGATTCCAATTGGAGAAGAAAACTTAGAACCATAGATTAAAATTAGTGAAGGAACCATTACCAATTTATGGATTTAAGACCCTAGAAATCGAAAATAACGATGATGATCTAGTGAGTTGGGCATATGTCGACTAGTTTGGCAAGAACAAAATGCCATAACTTGAAGTTTAAGGTGATCCAAATGAAGATGATTCAATTCTAATGAAAAAGACTCACTCAGAGGGTACTCATTTTCTTAAAGGAAGCATACATAAAAATATGAGAAATCATGTCACAAGGGTTTTCAATTGAAGGATTATTGGGTGAACCTTGACTGCCACCAAAAATCCTAAAATGAATGAGATTTTCTTTCTTGGATTGTTCTTTGTTGTGATATTTTGGATGGACTAGGGGTTGGTGACGAGGAGTCTTGACCCAAGAACAGGATTCTAAGGATAGGAATCGAAGAGTGACAAATTTTTGAGTTTGTTCTTCAATCTCTCTCTTGTTTCAAATTTGTGAAAGTTTGATCTACACTCTTCTTTCATTGTTTCAAAATTGATTGTGAAATATTGAAATGATTTACGATAAATTGCATATTGATTTGTTTTAAATTGATTTGAGACAACCGATTGTGAAATAAGGCTACCATATGAAAATTTGCGGGAGTGTTGAAAAATAAATTAACATCCAAATGTATATACACTATTGTAAATTGTGATGAATGATTTGAAGGCCCTTAAAGAATATTAGCCCGGTAAGTCGAGGCTGGGATAGATTAGTATACACAATAAGGGAGTCAAATTAAGCGATCTGCGAATGTAATGAAGTGTCATCGATCCGTAAACGGCCCGGGCGATCATCGATGGTGTTCACGGTGATTTTTAATAACCCGGGATTCGCGACTCCGATTGGGACCGTACTATGTTATAAAACCATTTTGATAAGGCGCTGTAGCCAATGGGGCCAGTCTGGTGGTCTGCGTTGCTTATCTGTGTACGAATGCGCATAGGTTAAAGTCGATGGGGTAAGGCGTATCGTTGAAAAATACATGGTTGTGATTTGAATGATTTAGTGCGTAAATTGCATAACTTAAAATGACGATGAATTGTAATTGAATGAAATGAAATGAATATATATATATATATATGTATTGTCTTGCATTGGTCATTGGAAAATAATACCAAAGCATTGTTTTATAAACATTGTATGAATTGATTTAAGCTACGAAATGAAGAAAAGAAATTCTTTATAGAACCATTAAGCATGAAAATGCTTAAGCGCGTTGTTTTATCATCTTGTGGCGGTATACGATGAACAGATACGAGGACAAAGACCATGAAGATTTAAATTATTAAGCTTATGGTATCGAGTAAAGATTCGACCATGCACATTCATGAAATGGTTAACAATTTTGTATAAGCTTCGATTTTATTTGTAAATGTTTTGATATTGAAAACTACGTATATTTTTGTAAATGATCGATTAGAAATGGCATATAATGCCATATTGGCCACAAGTGAGGTTTATCCCAAAATGATGGGGCTACCACAAATGTTTGATGCATATTATATACTAAAAAAAGTATTTGTATTCATTATCGATTATTTGGACTTTACATTTATTTTTTGGTATGAATCCGATTAAATTAGAAAAAAAAAAGGATGTTACATTCTTTGTGTTTTTATTTGGGGCTACCATCGTCAATACGGACTTATCCCCAGTGCGTAGTGCATGGCAGGTTTCATGTAGATGCATTGGGGAGGCTTTAGGTGGCTTATTTTCAGCTAGTTCATGGAGCTTTAGATGGCTGAAATTTCAGCTTGGTTATGGGGAGTTGAACAGGTTGATATGGGTTTCATGGGATTTAGGTGGGTACAGATATATCGACTAGATTGCATGAAGTTTAGGTGTGTTTGTATGTGGGGGTCAATGGGCAGAGATTTGTTTTGGGTTACAATGGTCTAGGGGCTGCATTTGCGCAGTTAGTGAGCTCCATGGCTTTAGTTTTAATAATAAAGATTTGGGTGGCTGAGGTTGACATCTATAATGAACACTCGGTTTTGTTTTAGCCATATCTCACTCACTCGGACTTGGAATCATCCGCCGTTTTTTTTTTTTTGTTGGTTTCCTTATTCTTTAAGGAATATTCTGACCAAAATTGAGGATTTTCCTCAATCGGTCGAATCGATTCCGCTGTGTAGCTTGAAAGCTCATCCTGTTGAGACCTAAAATCTTCTGTCTAGGCCAAACTCTGTCACGATATAAAAATACATCCGCAGCCGAGACCGCCGGTCTTGGCTAAAAAACTTCTGTGGTGACATAAAATGCTGTCTCCATTGACATAGACCTATTCTAACCTTGACCCGATCCTATTGCGACATAAAAGCTGTATGTCGCAACATAGAATCCTTTAATCCCAGGCACACTGCGTGTGGCGACATAAAAACCTGTCTCTCGCACTCAATGAAATCCTGTTGCGACACTACAATTTTTTGTCGTGACCAGAAATCTCTTGACCTTAACCAAGCTCCTATCGTAACCCCGACATAAATGCACTGTTATATGCATCTAAGTTCGCGACAAGAAACCTACATTCTGCGAAACATGATGACGAACTAGAGCCTATCTGCAATAAAGAAAGCCGTGCGAAGCGGTTTCGCTGGCTTAAATCGAACCATGTCCGCGACCACGAGGAGATTCTGTTGCGACATAGAACCCGAGGAAAGAACTCTATCAGCGACTGAGATTCAGCTGGCATTGATTCTGACCTTGCCCTGATGGGTGATCAGAGAATCAATATTTATATCCTAAATTCCTCTTCTTTAAAGGCAGCAAGCCCCTCTCTGCGGTATAAGCGATTCTAAATTCGAATTTTTCTGAGGATGAGTTTTCTTCATTACAAATGATTCTGATGAAGGCGAAAATGGTGAATTTAGGTTGGATTTTTAAGGTTAGTAGAAACAATGTAAGGAGTATTGTTTAGAAACCAAATTTAAATACAATAAAATGCTAAAAGAAGTCGCATGAAGTGTCGAAATTCTTTGGATTTGGGTTAAAAGGTCACAGGGGGTTCTCGAGGTTTATTTCCTCGTTTAGGGAGGATGACCTATGAATCATTTCCCGAACGGATCTTCATTACAACTTTAGAAACTAAACCCTACTGATTTTCCTTTTAAAACAGCATTCTGAGCATAAATGTTCCTTGCGATTGAATACAGTCCACCCAATCTACCACATGTGACTCATAGAACCTTCTTGAGATCTCGGTGGATCTAGCAATAAGCATCCAGACCCAAAAAGATTGCCCAAATCTTGGTGATCAAGGCATCTCAAGAGGATTTAAGCTGGATTGAGTTTAAACCCTAAATGCTCAAAAGCGCTTGCGTTAAAAAAGCAGAACAAAAGTGTACCTTAAAACCGTTACTTGAGTAGCCCTGCTCTTCAAGGAGAAAAGCGGTCTAATAATAGCCATCACCAGAGTTGTCATCCTCAGAGGTGTTTGGTAGCGTGAAAGGAAAATGAGAGAAAGTACAAAGTAGGAGAAGTGGGGCTTCTCCCATCAAATTATTAGATTGATTAGTGATTGATCTGAGGCTGAGGCTTATACTATGCTTAGAGACAAAGGAAAAAAATACAAAAAAAACAAAATCTGGGTGTGACAGAAGGGCTAAATGGGAAGAAAACCAAAAAATCTAACAAAAACACCAAGCGTCAAAGCAGAGTGAGCGATCTTTGGAGAGGGGTGAATAGTGGTGGGAGGTGAGCGGTGTGAGGCGGGAGCAATTTTCTCAAGCGTGCGAAATTTTGATGTGCTCATTTTGTTGCATTTAAATCTTAGCATACATTACCAGTCATAATCAGTAGGTTTGACTCTGATTCTTAATTATGGATGGATGTTTAATAATTTAGACATAAATAACTTGCAAAAGCGCAAAAATTTATTTTACCACAAAAATAATCTCTGGAGTGAGTAGAATAGCAAAGGACCTTAATGTGTAAATTGGAGTTAATTACAACGATTAATCTTTTGCAAAAGTGCTCAAACACAGTAATAAGCGGGAGTGCAAAATAGCACTTTTGTGAGCACCAATCACACACCCCTAACCTACATTGCTAGTCCCATAAAATGAAGAAAGAAGAAAGAATGATACAAACAGCCATGTAAAATTATGTTCACAAAAATGATATTTCAAAAGGTTGTGAATGAGTAATGCCCTAACCACAAGTAAGTCATCAAAGCCCTTGATAACTATCTTAAGAGAATGAATGCCACTTTAAAGAGTTTCATACCTGATGACTCAGCAGAGACTTCCACCTAAACCTAAGTGTTTGTTTTGATGATTCTCGATAATAAAGCGCTAAATGCACTCTCCCCAGACCAAACTCATTTTGCCAGGACACCTGTAAGCCTAAATAGATCATGACCCGCTCACTTATTCCACCTTCTTTTTTGTGTTGTAGGGGTGCAATCTTTGAGGAATGCGACCTCACAAAAGTCCATATGCTTGAAGGATCTCTGGAGTGACTTCCAACGAGTGGGCTTGGGCTGAGTCATAAGGATCTTTCGACCACTAACTCTTGGGTTTCACCGGTTCAGGGCGGTTAGAGACTCCGGCCTTGTGACAACTTGCTAAGCTCCACCCATCACCCGCGCCCTTGGCTTAAGTCTGTGGCTCATCCGATTGAAAGGCCGGGCACCAATCTTCAAGGCTTTATCATATACCCCTCGGACCGTGCTCGGGTTTTAAGGCAAAGCGTTGTAATTTTCTTCTTTTTCTTTTTCTTTTTCACTTCTTTTATTTTGGAAGACACATTGGCCTTCTATTCTGTAGAGTCCTTAGCCACAGTAAGGTGGTCAGAAACTAGAATTGCAGGTTATTACCACAAGGCTTAGGAGGCTAGTAGTTTTGAGTTATTGAAGAAACTGATGTGCTATGTGTAGTTAGCTAATGGTGGAGGAAAAAGGTCGAAATTAGCAAGAATTCAACTAATCATTCACTCAATTAGGCATGGAACCAATCTAACATCAATAGAATTGGACAAAGTTTCAATTTTTCAAACTAAAGGCTAGGCAAAACACAAAAAAAAATGGGTGCAATTTTTGAACAAAATAAGTTGTATAGTATAACAGCTTCACAAAAGGAAAACTGACAAGCCCAGCTGAACATCTAAAGTAAGAGCACTCAAACTAACCAACAAAGAAACATAAAAATGCCACTTCCCATGCTAACTCTCACACCAAATGTCACATTTGTCCTAGCAATGGGAGCTTGGATTGAAGTTAAAGAAGAACCTACCTCTTGATGAAATGTACTCGTTGTTGTTGGATAGGGAGCACTTGAAGCTTTTCCATGACACACTTATTCACTCCACGTTTGGGCTTGAATGAACAAGTTAGAAGAAGAAAAGAGGAAAAAAATGACCAGTTAAGAATTTTGAAAATTTTGCCTTCATAAAAATTTCAAAGTGTTCTTTATGGTTAGATTTAAGATTCTTCACTCTACAAGCTCCAACGGTACGAGAACTCAGCGGGGTTAGTTAAAAAGTTATGGGCGAAACAAGTGGGTTGCAAAATTGGGGCGGGTTGCAGAAAATTCGCAACTGCAGAAATGCACTCTATGAATATTCCACTGAAAAATAAATAAAAATAAAAATAATAAATTTAAATTTTTTTTTTTGAAGACTGACCAAAAAATTGTGTATTTTTTTTTTAATATATTATTTGATATATAATTTAAAATTTATTTATATATATATATCTCTTATATATATATATATATATATATATATATATATATATATATCACTTAAAGACAAAGATGACAGTGTAGAACTTTTGAAAAACAAAAATGGGGAAGAGAGTACATCTGGGTGTGGATCATAGACGTTTTACTTAACCAGTAAAATTTCTGCCTGAAAATTCATAAGGTTATAAAATTTAAAACAGGCCAAGAAAAAATAAACATGAGAAAAAATTAAGAAAAATTGTAGAAAATTGAATTAATCTAAAACAAATATTAACTAAAATTGAAAATCTAAGAAGAAAATTAAAGAAATCAAATAAAACGAATAAAATAAAATAAGAAAAGATGAAACAAAAGTGGGGAAATTGTGCTCCCAAACTAATTCCTTAAACCCGGAGGCTGCTTTAGGCCCAATTAGACTTAGAAATGCCGAGGATTCGGGTGCTCAGTGAACCGGCTTGAACCACCCATGCCATGCGGTGTGGGCGCGTGCATATGTCTTTGATGTAGTGGCGAAGGCTGTGGCCACTATTGTTCTTGATGTTTTCTTGGGCGGCCGATTGCAAATTGGGTGGCAGCCTTTATGGTGAGATGTTTGGGGTATTTTGCATGCTGGTATGGGTGTAGGCGGGATGTGGCATTTGGCGGTGGGATTTTTGGGTTGGGCAATGGCATTTGGATCCAAATTTATGGGGATTGGGTGAAGGTAGGCGCTGGTGCTCATCCCACCTGCTCTCCTTTCCTCTGCCTCCCACAGCACTTGCTATTGGGTTCCCTGAGAGCCTTTAATGGACACATCCAATTCTGAGGTTGCATTTGAGCACATTCATCAATATACACTTTTCCTCCATATTCTCTCACTGATGAACAAGGCGATTGGTGAGCTTTGAGGCGGATGCTGCGGGATCAAAATTTTCATCAATTTATTTCTGAAACTCTGTCATTCTGTTAGTGACCTCTATGTCAATTTCTGGTGACAATATATACTGTTCCTGTATCGCTGATTATAAGTCGTCAGTAGATATAAAATGGGGATATAGTCATGCAGTCAGATATCAGTTAGGTCGACAACATCAGTGATCATCATCATTAATCTCATAGTCTCATAGTTCTAAATAGTTAATTTTCTCTAATTAAGTGATTATGTGGGAAGGTTTCAAGATCCCTCATTGACATGCTCTAGAGGTTTCTCTCCTTGAATACTCTTTGTATTATTCTCCCTCTTCCATTTGGTCACAATTCAAACCTTTGGACATGCAATCATCTTGTATATCTGGCTTTGCAGGCAAAAAAAAAAAAAAATCTGCAACCACTGTTTTTCAATCAAGCTCAGAGGTAAAAAAGAAATGTGATAATATAAAGGAGTCACCATTTTGTTGAGAATCATAAGTGTTCATAGCTTCGTCAAATGCCTTCAGGAACTTCATCCCAGAAACAACGTATACATTTGATTAAATGCCACGAGTAGGGTGATCGAAATCAAAGAATTTACTCATCTATAATTCTCTATTCGCGCAGAAACCTACGATTATAGCGGTTCTAGGGTCGAACACAGGGATGAGTTTTCTTCGTACAAATGATTTACAGTGAAGGCCAAAAATGGTGAATTTGGTTTGGATTTTTAAGGTTTGATAAGCAGTGAAATTATTGTTTGAGCTTTGAAATTAAGCATCTGATAAAATGTAAAAGAATCCTTGAGTATCAGACTGTGATTTGGGGTTCAAAAAAGATCTGAGAGGGGTTCTGGGTTTGTTTCCTCAGCGTTGGGAGGATGACTATAGTCATTTCGAACCGGATCTTCGATTGCTTTAAAAACTAAACCTAGTTTCCACTGCTGAAAAAGCATAGCATTCTGACGTAAATGTTTCTGCGGTGAATACCGGGTGCAATCTACCCCTCTGGTGACTCATAGAAACTAACCAGAATCTAGGTGGATCTAGAAATAAGCATCCATTAAACCGAATTGCCAAATCTTGCCCCGGTCAATCAGGCATCTCAAGAGGATTTAAACACAGTTAAGATTAAACCTAAATGCTCAGCTAGCCCCAATTAAAAAAGGGGAACAAAAAGAGTGTGCCTTAAAACCGTTGTGATGGCCTCTATATCTTCAGGGAGAAAAGCGTTAAACCAACCATCCTCCGGTTGTCTCTCTCGGGGTGTTTGGCGTGACAGAAAGGAGAAAATGAGAGAAAGTGGAGAGAGGAGTCACAGCGGGAGGTTGGAGCTTCTCGAGTAAATTCTATTGATTGATGATTAGTGATTATTAAATCTGGGGCCGAGGCTTATATGCTTTCGACAAGGAAAAAAAAAAACCAAAATCTGGAAGGTATTCAGAGGGCTAAATGGGAAGAGAAAACCAAAAATCTAACAAAACACCGGCATCTAACGGTGAAGCAGTCTTTGGAGGGGTGAATAGTGGTACAGGAGTGAGCAGTGGCGGCGGAGCAATTTCTCAAGCGTGTGAGGAATTTTGCTAACCCTCCCATTTTGTTGCATTTTACATACAACATACGGTCTCGATGTCTTAATCTTGGGATTTGATAGAGTACTTCGTCGCGGATCGACTCAACCGATTTAAGTAAATAAACTACAAAGCTGCAAAATTTGCCACAAATCTATCAAGTAGAATAATAAGGTTATCAATATGTACAATTGGGTTAATTTGTTAGTACATAAAATGCTCAAACATATCATAGGGTCCAAAATAGCACTTTTTGAGCACTAATCACTTGTCACGACCCAAAACCAACGATGGCAGTTCTTGGCATTTCTCACCTTTTGGCCGTGACCCGGGGAATCCTCTGTCGACCAAACATCTAAGTAGCTCTTTTAGGCCTTTCACTAAATCCGACACATTTTCCTTTCCAAACACACTAAATTTGATATACAATAACCTTTTTATTATTACGAAACCTTGTGAAACACAGGAAAAATACTTATAATTAACAGTAATCCATACAAATGGAATTTAATTACAACTCTTTTCTTTTTATAAATAGAAAATGGATAGGCATCCGAATTTTCTGTGAATTACATAACAAAGTAAAATCTGGCACTTATTTCTAGCAGACCTCGATGTTTTTCCACACTCCTGTTATACCTGCAGCACTTGAATGTTTTTAAATGTGAGGGTGATAAGTGCTAATGGGGGAATTTCTATTAGAGCTACTCTGCCTAAATTCTTTATCTGATAACACATGGCATCATTCAAGTAAAAATATGCACATTCTATAGATCTGCCACATGCGTGGATGAGAATGTGACTCACTATCATGTCAGGAGTCCTCACCAGGCTCCTGCATCTGATGCCTGGTACGAAAACTTTGTCATTGGTGTTTCCTGCAATTCCCCGTTTTTCCAAAACAAGGCTTTTGTTTTTAAAACTCGTAACCCATTGGAAAAACCTCCATTGTTCATTTTATTTAATCAATCTGTGTGTTTATGCATTTTTTCACGGTTTTTCGAGTTCAAACCCGCAGGGATGCCGTGTGCCTTTTGGCGGTACAGCCCGAGGCTTTCACCGTCGGTGATCATGTCCCAACCTCGATAAATTTGGGTCTTTCACCACGAGGAGTATCTGACTTGCTTTGCCGACACCGGCCATTTTCCTTTTCGCCGCTGTACAACCGTGAAACTTATTTCTTGGATGTTGTCCATTCTGAGCTCACCACGTTTCACGAAATAGTGGGCCAACCTGTTGCGTACACCGCCCGATATCACGGTGTCCCGTGCATATAATCAGAATGCCATTTTCTGCCAATTCACGTTAAACGGTTGATGAGAGCTACGCGTATAACGACCATACAAATCATGGATAATTATATTTTCTACCTATGGTATCCATCATATAAATCCGTATTAATACATAGTAAACATATATCAACATGATTTTCACACACTTGCATGTCATTCAACTACTAAGCAACAACACACAAAAGATCTTTGATTTAGGACCTTAATTCAACAAGGCATCATACAACCTCGTTCCCCGAACGGTCCAGTTCGGTCCGATTACCAACACTTCCAGGTTGAGAATGGCGGGCCTAACCAACACCAAAAACACACGGCAAAAGCAAGACATCGATCCGGGATCAAAGTCATTGTAAATAAGTCGAGATGCCTAAAACAATCCCAAACTTCAACATTGATTAAATTTTTGAATTTTGAATGCTGACTCCTCAGGCTGAGAAACCCGTACCATTAAATGGCTCTTAGACGAAATAACGAGCGGAAAGCCCTACATAAGGTTTGTGGCTACTCAATTTTGTTTGGCAGTAACTCATGTGGATAACTTTAAAATTCTCCCGGGGATCAGTGACGGCAGTGAGCATTTAGGAAATCCTCTTATTTTTCCTCTCCTCTCTATGCGTAGCTCTCCATGTTGCTTTTTACTCATTTCACTCTTTCTTTCTTTTCTATTTTCTTTGCCTTTCTTTTCTCCTTGTGTTTCTCATCCATTCTTGAATTTTTTTCTCTCTCATTTTTGTTGTGGATCTTATCATTGTGAGAGGAAGCTTCCTCTCACATTCAGCCATTTCTCTCCACAGGCTTGACACATGGCTCTTGCATGAGTATTAGTAACCTTAAAACCGAAGTCCAGTGACTGCGGCCATCGTGTATCACCTTTTTTTGGAATATATTGGATGTCAAGATAACGACTTCACTCATGAAAATAAGTAGGAGTGTCTTCCATCTGGGAGCTCTACAGTACAAAGCACTTTAGCTAAATCTCGCCGATAAAATCACGGTTCAAAACAAAAGCTTTTTGTGAAACTTTCTAAGATTCGATCAAATATTGGACTATAGGCTTGAATCTATTTGGATAACCCTCAGAAACTTAGGCTCATGTTTCATGAGCCGTGGTGTTGGACAAATCTCTAACACGATTCACAAACAACTTTCACGTTTTTGTTTCTTTCATGTCATTTTTCAAATCTAATATTCTAGGGTGCCCAGTCATATAGATTACAGTATGTCAATCCACAAACAAGCCTGCTAATATATAAACATGTATATACTGACTTTAATTCGTCATAAATCATATTTCTATTATTCACATCAATAACACAAGGTGCTCACTTGGGGCTAATTAACAAGCACAAACAATTCTGTTTTTGAATCCTCAACATCATAAAATTCACCAAAATCCACGTAAATATTCACGTGAGCAGTGAAACCCCTCGGGTTACCTTTGTTCGTAACCTATTAATGGGAGTTTTCTCCGCTCGATTCAAAATGTTTTTGAGACCAAACATGTTCAAACTCAAGCCTCAGGCATCACAATGTTTACATGGCTCTTGCAAAGTACCTAAGTAGGAAAAGATCCTACCTCTTGGGTTGTCGAACTCACTGAATCGGTGTCCACGTGTAGCCCTACGCCGCGTAGATCCAACTTTGCGCCGTGAGAACTAGTTAAGGCACTGAAATCCTAGAGAGAAGGAGCTCTCTCTCTCTCTAAAACTCGAAATAACCTCACTACCACTTATATCAGTTTTTTGCTTTCAAAAATGGAAAGACCATTTAGCTTGCCTTGTCTTATTCTCATTAAACATTTCCATAGCAATTCCAGTGTGTCCCTTTGTGTGATTTTTGACATGGCATAAATCCAGGCCATTCACATCTCATCCCTCTCACTAAATCTGGCTGAAACATGTTGTCACATGGGTACATATAGTGGGTGACTTTTGTCTCCATGTCTCTGAAGTATGGATTTTCGCTCTGCAGGCACTTGATGCCTCAAAAAACTTGGAAGTCCCGATGCAATCTTAGGTCGACAGTAATAGATTTCTGGGGCGGAGTTCCATGATAAGTCTTTCCATGATCCGGATCTGAAAATTTACGGTTTGACCCATTACGATTTTATCCTTTTTAAAGTCTAGAATTTTTCTTGGGTCTTACATTCAACAGTGCATGTGTCACTTGCTGCACCACATGGCTATGTGCCATGTCCATCTCTAAGAGGTTTCATGGCATCCGCATGGTGCTATAATGGCACCCACTCCATGTGTCACCCCGAAACGCCTCGGTGTCGAAAAACGCCAGAATTCCGACTACTCTGGAATCGGTAAATTATTGGTAACTTCAGATTGGTGAGGTAATTCAATGGTGAAGTCGTTTGTCATCGAATCTATAAAAATTCAGTTTTCAACCCATACTATTACGTAAATTATCGCTCTTACCATTTTTTCTCGGTAAAAATTGAATTTTTCCTGCTTCACGTAGCTTCACGACGTTAAAATCTTTGTCGCGATAATCACCAAAGAGGATCGCTGGGCCGCATTGGCCGCGATAAGCTTTTGCAACAAAGGCTAAAGAGATAGGAGCCGCATATGTCGCGACAAACACTTCTGGAAAGCAACATCAACAATTGTCGTGACATTACAACAACAAAGCCTAACGAAAAAGAATGATGCTCTAATGTCGCGACATTGCCACGATTTTCGTGACAATGTACCTAGTTGGGTCTGCATTGAAACCTGTGAATTCTACCTGGAATTAAGGCCCAACATTTATGAGGCCTATAAATAGAAAGAGATAGGGCATCATTTAGGGTGAATACACATCATCGAGAACAACAATATTTAGGGGACGAAGAGAGAGAAACTAAGTTTTTGTACATATTTTTATTTTCTTATTTTAGTTTCTTTACTTTTCATTTTCATTTTCAAGGATTAGAGTAGTTGATTTGAGATGCAATATTGAGCTGGGATCTTTTTATATCAAACTTCATTTATGTCTGAACTTGAGTGGAATCTGGAAATATTTTTGGAACCCATTTTATTCAGTTTTGATTACAATTTCAAAGGATTTGTTTGATCAACTAGTCATTGTTACTTGTGATCCAGTTATGGAAGGCTAATTTTTGGAACCCATCTAATTGGTATTGTTCTTAAAAAGAACTGTTCTAAGTATTAGTAGAGTATACCAAGAAAGAGCTTATCTGTGTTTCCGATTTAAGACTTTCTATGACATAGAAGTGAGTTCTCGAGAGTAAAGAGTAGTAGCCTGGGGCTATGCTAGAGATTGATATCTTTAGAACTACATTATACTCTATAAGTCACTTTGATAAATCACGTGTAATGTCTTAACCTCGACTTCAAGGTTCCCTTCTGTGTGACGTGAAGTGTGTTCTAGGAATATGACCATCCGTGATTTGTTAGTTTAATACTTCGAGGTTTCACCTCAATTTGAGAGAATGTTTGTGATTCTATATGATGGGAGTGATTATTCTTACCAAATTGCAGAGTGAGATACCAATTACTTTGAAGGAGACTTGTATTACCATGTCTATGGGAGCAAGTGGACTTCAATCCTAATAAATGGTTGATGAGTACTAGTTTAGGAAAGGCAACCAATTCTTGAAGAGGATCAGATCCTAAAAGTAGCTATTTATATGCATTGACCTGGTATAGGAATATGGTGTTATAAGAAGTGAAATGTATAGTGTCAAGAGGTATTCCAAGGCTATACTATTATGCTCTTGGACAATTCAGACTTCAAATCCATGAATTATATCATTTTAACCATATGCAAATTGATGATCATAACATTTTAATCTCATTCTGTTCTTAAATCTCAAAGAAACCTATAATCACTTTTTAATTTGAATATCCTTTCATTATTGAAAATTCTAATGTAAATAGTTTTATTTCGCTTATGCTAGCGGCACATTCATCAAGTTAGAGGTTCAAATAGTGATGACCTTGAGTAGTAGAGGTACTTGATCTTAAATTTTCTTACCAATCCCTGTGGGAATGATATCTGGACATATAATCCACTTTATTACTTGTTGATCTATGCACTTGCAGTGATTTAGACCAAACTGAATTTTAAAAAAATTTATTATAGATAAACAGTAGAAAACAGCCTCAATAGTCACAAGTTTTTGACATTGTTGCCGGGGATTCTAAACAAGTCTCTAGTGGCAATGTTCCAACAATATTAACAACAATTTGGTCTATATGGAAATCAAACAACAGGTTCTTCTCTGATAGCCATAAAGGCTAAATTGAGGTGAAATTCTTCACCCGTATTAGTTATTATAATTTTATTAACATGTTTTATTTTTTATATAGGATCACAATCTTCTTGCTTTAAAAAGGATCTGCAATCTTCTCCACATATCTATTTATATAACAAAATTATTAGATTTTCTAGTTTAGTGTTTGATGATTAGCTTTTGTACTCATTATCTCCATTTTTCTCTTGTTATTTTGTATTTTGTAAGATACAAATATTTGTTTTAAATTCTTGAATTGTTTATCTTGGTGATTAGGTCAACCTTGGGAGCTAAAAGCAAAAACAGAATAAAAATGAAGCTAAAAATCATCAAAAAGACCAAACTCTAGCACATGTGCAGCATGCTATCACACCAAGTGTTGTCATGCCTAGGCGTGACACTCACCCCCCAAGCATGAAATAAGGCTCCCTAACTGTTTTCTAGTCATGACTAAGCGTGAAAGTCTTACGCCTAGGCGCCATGTCGGGCCCAACTTGCTAAAAAGCCCATTTTTAAGTCCATTTGAAGGGGGCCTTATATATTGAACAGTTCTAGGGTTTTCAAACAAATAATTGAGAAATTTAGAGACCTTGTTGTCTCTAGAGAGGAAAACAAGAAGATAAGAGATGAAGATTGAAGATTCCACTCTTTTCCTTGTTCTTTCTCTCTCTTTAGGACTCTCTTTTGATTTATGTATATATTCAACTTTAGGATGTTTTAGGTTTTCTTTCAGGGTAAGATGTAGCCAAGTCATGAATGTTTGAACCCTCCTAATTTCAATTTATTGATGTCTTATTTCACATCTATGTTGAGTATTTCATTCCTCTCTTAATGCTCGTAAGTAGTTGGCCATTATCTACATGACTTGTGATTCAATATGAGAATGAGAAGTGATTATTGATTGTCATAGAATAAAGATATTTATGAGATTAAGTGTGGTTTATTGATTTCATGTGCTTACCGAGTCCCATAGATTCACAATTATCACAAAGATGTAGTTAGCTTGTCTTTTGGGATATGTTATTTATGCTTGAGAAAAAGATCTATCTATCGACCGCATCAACTCATCAGAAAATAATGATGAAATTCGCTTTATCAGCTCAGCACTGCAGTGACACGATGATCACGCTAGAGTCCTCAGACTCACCTCGCTCACCAGATTCAGGTCCTGGCTACATCATCATCAGCTCAAATCTCACCGATAATAAAATGAGTTGGAATTGGAGTAGAGATGGTACTATGGAAATATAATCTATTTGGGCATTTATTCATATCACCTCACCCTATATACTAATCATGGGCGTCATTAAGCATTCATTTTTATATCATATGGAAGTAAAATGAAGTTTTAATACATTGTTAGGGATTGTACATTGCTATTAATATTGAATTAGAATAGCCTGATTCTACTTTGGATATAGATAGTCTTATTTTTAGTTTACTTTTTTACCTTATCTTATTTTCTCTTTTCTATTTTACTTTGGGTTTCTTTTTATTTTCATTTTGTAGGAGTTTGAATCACAATGGATGTTTTTACCAATTAAGTAGTCCAAATGGCTTTTCTCACTTAGAAACTACAAAGTAAACAACTAGCTTATGGTTCGCATCAAGGGGTGGAATGTCAAGGTAGGAATTTGTATGTGCACAGGATCGAGTTCGTATTTGTGTACTTACAATCAACAACAATATAACCCATACTTGAACACATACAATCCAGGATGGCATAATCTTCCAATAGTGAAGAAGTTGAATCTTGAAGAGGTAGTACCTCAAATGGCTAGTTCACACACCCAATTCATCAATGAGACAAGGATAAATTTCTAAAATCAGTTAAACCAAATCATGAGATTGGAGGTGTAGGTAGTAGATTAGCAAGATGGTTTTACGAGAAGACAACAAGGGAGTTTGCTTAGCATTTCTAAGGTAAACCTAGAAGGAGAGGATATGGAGCATTATAAGACCATCACCTTGAGAAATGGAAAAGAACTTGAAGAGTAAAAAAGAGCTGAGGTAGTTGCTAAGAAGCTAGATGAGGTATAGATGAAGAAAATGGGTCAATTTCTCCCGAATCGGAAGAGGAAAAGCGAGAGTTAAACGATTTGGGGATGACCCTTTGGGGAGATGTGAATCAGGACTTAGAAAGTGAGAAGATACCCTATATTTTAAAGGTTGACGAAATCATATTGGCATTGAACGAGAATGAAAAAGTGACCATTGTGGAATAAGAGCTTAAAATCTTTGAAGACCTAGTGCTTAAATAGCTACATGAGCATAGTTATCCCTTCTTAGGGAAGGATGAAGCAAAAAAAAAAAAAAAAAAAAAAAAGAAACTCATCCTTCATTTCCTTGTTATTAGGAGTCAAGTTGGACTCTAAAAACATAGCACTTCTTAGGAGGAAACCAAGGATTTGTAATGTTTTTTTTCCCCCTTTTCAATTTTTGTTAGTTTTGAGTTTGTTTTCATATGACTTTTCTTGATTGATCTTGTTTTCTTTATTTTAGTTTTGGTTTTCAAGCATTTTGAGGTTTAAAGTTGCCTTGGGGTTGGAAAATATTGAAAAATTGAGGATCAAGTCATCTTGGAGGTTTAAAGAACCAAGGAGAACATCAAAAGATTGAGTTGTAGCAGGTATAGTCATGGTAAGTGTTGGTGGACCAAAAGACATATACAAATTTATGTACCATTACGAAAGGACTATTGCCAATCCTGGCGTCAATAATGCCATGAAACTTGTTTGTTGTATTTCTTGCAATTATACTCATTAAAATCGGTTTCCTTAAGATTAGATAAATTTCTAACTTTCTACTTTTGATCAAAAGATCACGCAAGTGCAAGGTCGAACAAGTAACTAAAATGGATTTAAGTCCCGATATCGATCCGAGAGATCTAAATTATCAATCAACTACCTGACTAATCAAATTTCACTCTATTTGGACTTTAAAACGGTGAGATTGAAATCGGCTTTAAAACCCTTAAAATAATGAAAACTAAAGGAATTGGATTAATAACAAATGAATTGAATATTTTGAAATAATAAAATTACAAATTTAAGTGAACGATTATCTTTTAAAGGAGCATTGAAAATACGACTATTGTGAAACATCAATTCCACTGCCCAGTGCAGCATCGTTGCTTAATAAACCCTGATTTAAAACTAGTCCAAGGAATATGATAGTGCGATTTGGATCTCCTCTAAACCCACCGTTCATTATCTAATCTTCCTTTGTTTCTCTCGAAGGCCCAGTGTTAGATAACTACTTTTAATCAGGTTTGCCTTGTTACAGGTATTTTCTTTCTCAATACTTCGGACCACAACATGAATTTGCAAACCTTAGCTCCTAAGATTAAGTCATTGCATAGGTTTACACTATACTGGTTTCTCTTCCTCAAAATTAGAATAGCTCATTCTTTCCTTGATTAGATCTTTGCTAATACGGGATTGAATTCATTATTCGAATCGAGGCGAACTCTCTACAAGCTTAAATTGATAAAAAGCCCAACCCATTCTCGTCTCCAAGTGAGAAGAGGATTTATCGATTTAATTTCTGAGCACACTAGATCAGCAATATCGGGTTAACATACCTTCGAAGTATTCATTACTCGGGAATGCCTTCTGTGTCATCACGGGGCCTCCTGGAAATCGAGAGCAGAACTGATCCCGTTAATGGGTATGAGACAACGATATTGGGATCAATATGAGAAAATACACAAGACCGACAAGTAGATTTACAAGGCGAAGTTCGGCTTTAACAGATAAAATTACAGGGAAGATAATTTATGACAATAGCGTCAATTCAATGGAAGATTTGGGTTTCTAAATCAACTGGATTACACCATCTGATTAGCTTCGCGATCAAGAAAGCAGCTGTAAATAGGCAATGGTAGTTCGAATTCCAAAATTTATGCGAAATTCAAAAAACGACCAGTAATTTGAGGAAAATAAGTGCGCATTCGGCTAAAATTTTAACGACTAACGTTAAGATCGAATTTGAAATAAAAGCAAACTAATCTAAAAAAAACAAAACAAAGAGAATTAAAATCTGAGACCTTCAACAACGGATCTCTCTTTAGTGGCAAAAGGCTGTGTTCCTTGATGGCATTTGCGTATTTATAAGGGTTCCTAAAGTTGGGCCTAATTTTGATGCACCTCTTTTTGGACTTGATTAACTACTTGGTTAGTTTACATTTGATGTCGCGACGCCGATTCTTTGTCGCGACCTTTGTTGTCTTGAGTTATGTTCGCGAGGAAGGCTTTGTTTGGTCGTGACTTATATGCGTCATTATCTCTTGAAGAGCTGTTGTCGCGACAGCTAAATGATGTCGCGACCTTCATTATTCACAATTGATGTCGCGACCACTTAATGATGTCGCGACCTGCTCCCAACTTACGGTGTTGCGGCCAGAAAACTTCTTGTTGTCGTGACCTTAACTCGTATTTGATGTCCGACTCTTGTGTAATGTCGCGACATGCAGTGCGATGCGGAGGATGTCAGCGACCTACATTTGTTATGTGACCCTTACGCCTTTGTAACTAATGCCGCGTGGTAGGCGTGTCGCGACGGTGCTAGTTCAGCGATGCCACGACCTCGACATTTATCGCTACCTTTCTTTCACTTACATTTATTTCGCGACCGTTTAATGATATCAGCGACCTCCTTCGGTGCAGCGTGTCGCGGCAACTAGAGTGTTATCGCGACTTATTCTCTTTGCTCGCTGATGTAGCGATTCTTTGATGTCGCGGCATTTGTTCATGTCTATTGATGTCGCGACCTCGGCGATGTCGCGACAACATTCATGTCTATTGATGCCAGCGACCTCGGTGATGTCGCGACAACTTCCTATCTGATGTTGATGTAAAGCGACCTACGATGTCGCGACAAGCGTATTCGATCAATTAATAAATCTTATGTCGCGACTTATTTGGTGTCCGCGACAACCTTGTCCACTTGCTGCTGGGTTTAATAGTGCATCCGCGACCTCAGTGATGTCGCGACCTCGTATCTTTCTTCATCAATTCGCAGATTTGCACGACTTGGAGTTTACGTCGCGCCCATTTCGTTTGCCTTGATTACCTGTACATTTGCAATTGGAGTTTTATGCGTCGCGACCTTGATATGAATTTTCATTCTTTGTCAAGACTTTACGACGCCGGGTCCTTTAATCGCCGCCCATGCCTCTCTGCTTTGCATAGCTTCTTGATCGATTACTCGGCGCGCTCGGCCACCTTAAACTCTTCCTCTTTGAAAATTCCTCTTTCTCTTGAATTCCACCTTTGCATTAGCAAGTTGGTGAGTTTTCCATGTATTTACGCACATAAATCAGTCTTTTTAGATAAAAATCAATCAGAAAAATGGACTGAAAATGGATGAATTTTAAGCTCATCAAACTCCTAAACATGCTTGTCCCCAAGCAAATAAGAGAAAAGATTTATTTGTCCTCGAAGCAAAGACGTTTTATTGTATTGTTACTATGATTGCAGCAATTTAATTGAAATAAAATTGCATTCTTTTATGTATATCTAGCTTTAAGTCAGTTGAAGGTTAGTTTCTACTCAATCAAGTGTACAAAAGGCTTCAATTGTTGAATTTAATTTATAAATAGTTTAGTCGATTGATCCTGGCAGTAGATTGGTTTTCTCCATGCTTTTCTTGGTAGAGTCGAACAATCCTCGCTTTGAGTTCCTTCACGAGTTTGATCCTTTAAAGATTTTTTAGATTAATATCACTTGTTCATATTGATCTCCACTAATGTAGGTAATTCCAACCTTGAATCAATCGGGTCTTCCCGGGCTTGTAATGTTAGGCTTGGGTCATGGGTAGGATGGATGGAACTTTTTAGGTTAAGATTACCCAAACTCTTCCTTCTTTCTTACTTAACTGCTGCCTTCCTTTTCCTTGCAACTTCTTTATTGATTCCCCCAAACTTCATCCTTGGGAATCTTCTTGATTTCTTCTGTTTAAAATTGTTTGTTCAATTTCACATTTATCTTCTCATTGTTGGAACTTTTTCTACGCAACCATTGGGAATAGTGCACGTGTTGCATCTTTTCATTTCTAACACTCTTGAACTTTGGGTTAGTAGCTCCCCATACAGTTAGCATTAGAATTTTACGGTATTTAGAAACACCCCTAGAACAGTATTCGAGAATTAGGCGCGAAATAAGCTTCTTCCTTTAAGCTTTCTTTACGACATTTGTATCATACCTTTAGATTTTTTCTTTCTTCACCCTTTTCTGTATTTCTCCTTTAGTTCCCCAAAATATACTCCCCCAAACTTTATCTCTTCCTCCCTCCTTGAGTTCTTGGGTAATCAGAGGTTCTTTACTGGAGGATTAGTTATAAAGGATGGCTTGGGATTTTCAATTGCTTGTTTTGAAGATAGGGAATGTTTTGGCTCAAATTCAGGAACTAAGGTGTATTCCGAAGCATATAAATAATGGTGGCTAGACTGGCTCAAGCTGCCAAGGATGGCCTGCATCATTTCTTGTTGGTTGTATCACCTAGGATTTCGCCTTGATCAATAATCTAACAAGTTCTAGAATTCGGTTTGGTTAACTGTGAATAACCTTAAGGATGTTCTTGACTCATTTCAGTTGATGAGGGGTTACCTGATCTAAGGTTCACCAAGTTCTTTGGCTTCACGTACACACTTCAAACCCCAATATGTTTTCCTCCTTCGATTGCATAGCACCCTTTAACTGGACTTATTAAGCTAGAATTGAGTCAATTGCTACATTTGTGTTTCAATTCAATTATGTGCCATTCGGCCTTTATTACGCAATTATTTGTGTTCATCCTATCATCTAATCAATTACCTCAACTAGCTCATATTATGATATATGAAGCATTTTCATTCTGGCTAAATTCTCTTTATTATTCTACAGCGATTAAAGCAAAAGTACACACACAATTTGACTTCAAACCACGTGAGCAAATTCTGATTTTAGTATGAGAATGTGCAAATGTTAGAGAACAACGGGATAGGAATAGAGGAGAGATTGACAAATCAATGAAGGTCTATTTTTCTTTTCGAGGGAGGCAGATGTTTGGGGATCGGATCAAGGGTAGCCGGGTTGGGGGTTGAACTTGGGGAACTTCATTCTCTCTTCTTCTTCTTGACATTTTCCTTTCTATTTGTTCTTCAATAAACGGTTCATTGGTGAGATCAACTTTCTTATTTCAAATCACATCATACCTTTAACTTGATATGTTCATTATGCGCTCCATTTACAATAAGTGACCTGCAAAAATTTGGATAGATTATTACGGTAATCAAATCCGAATTTTCGACCAGGCTTTTTCTTCTATAAGCATCATTGTCATCAAGCACTTTATCTATGTCCTTCATCTTCTTCTTGAAGTCCTGTAATAATGACATATAGAGATTTAAACCCCTTGATCTGCTCGGCTGTCTTAACTCTTATACAGATCCGCTCTTTTATGAGTTTAGGGTTTGAGAGTCTCGATCATGCGATTATTGTAGAGATGATTCTTGGCTAAGCTGCAATTTTTTGATGAATCTGATCTAACCCTCCATTTCCTTTTGAACTTTTCTTCTTGGTACTCTAAGATCTTTTATCTGCTCTCAGCTGTACCTCGACTCCTCTTCCCATTACCTTTCTTTTCTCTTCAACTCTTCTTCATACATTTCCTCCTTTCACATTCAGTTCCTCTTCCCAGCTTGTTGATCTCTTCTTTTCAATTGAGCCATTACATCTTCCTACGAATTTACATTTGGAGTGGCTCCGTTTCTCTTCTCTTTCTTCCAAACTTTTATGCATAGAAATGAGCATTTCCATTATTTGATTATTTTCCTGGGCTCCTCTAGAGCTTTGTCCTGGTTCTCTGAAATCCCTGTTCCTTATTGGTGGAGAGCTGGCCAGTGGGGTGGTGAAATCTATAGGACTTCTTTCATCTACTTCCATGTCCTCTGCAAAAATAGAGGTGTTCCCTTCTGGCTGTGTTTCTGGATTTTGTTCTTCTTGGTCTTCAACCCGAAGGGTGTCCTCTTCTTGTCTTGCATTCTCCTCTTCATCTCAGTCTGCTTTTGTGACCTTTTTCTTGAATTTCTTGGCCTTGCTCGCGATCGAGGTTAATGGTGAAACTTTGGGGCACTCTTCTTCTTCTGCCCAACTTCCCTTCACACCAGCCTTCAAACAAAGCCTAGTGATGGTTGTTGGGTGAGGGATTAAACCTCTTTTGTTTCCCTCATGGTATCTCATTATTGAGTTTTCAATAATAGCCCTAGCATTAATCTTATAGCCCTTCAGTATGGCATAGAGAATGATGGCTTCTGTTCTCTTCTCTTTGTGCAAACATGCTTTGCGGAACCCCGGAAGCGAAGCCGAAAAATAGAACCATACCTTTGCTTCTTGTCGGATCTCCCTTGTTTTATAATCTTTTTCTCTCCTTGACCAGCCTTCATTTCACCTTGTCGATGCAACCCGGTCTTCTAGCTATCTTTTCTCTGGTAAGAGTTTGTACGCTAACTTTTTGTGTACTTGGATCCATGCTTTTGACCCTCCATTAGTACATTTCATTTATAGTCTCGACTCCATATGGAACCCAAACCCCTCGACAAAACGAGTTCTCCTTTCTCGACAAGGTTGGAGTAAAATTCTCTAGCATTTGGCATAACCGAGGATCTTTGATGTTTGCAGAATTTTTCCCACCTTCTTTGCAATATCAATTCTTTGAATGGGGAGATGAGTTGGTTGAATCCCCTTTCTCCTACAAACCCCTTTCCAGCATAGTGCTTCTTCCAATTAGCGAAAGCTTCTTCTGAGACGAACTCGCCCTCCTCTTAACTACTTCTTTCACCTTCTTTTTAACTTTCACTTCTCTTGTTCTTTGAGTAGTGGTTGAGACTCAATTTTGATGATGGTATGTTCTCCATGGTAGGTTCCTGACGAACTTCCTCTGCTGGTTGCATATACTCTTCCATGATTTCGTTCAAGTTTGGGACAAGGGTAGAAGGATCAGCCATTTGCTAGTTAGGAAGGGTTTTAGGAAGGATTTTATTAGGGTTTTCAAAATCGAAAAACCGAGAGGGAGACGGAATGAAGAGTTGTAGTTGCTTTAGAGAATGGAATGGGAGTGGAAGGATTTTCCCAACAATTGCAATTCAATGATGATTGTGGGTTGTTTATTATTTCATTTATTTCATGTCACGATTTAAATTTATGTTGCTATTGTGTGCTGTCATTAAATTTAGAGGCGAAATTAAAAATTTCCTTAATGGAAAACTTTTCTTTATGTCACGACATAATATTGTTATCAGCGACATAAGTTCTGTCAGGAGGACAAGTCATCCTAAAGGCTGCGACATCGGCTGCGACATCGGGCATCTCATGACGTGTTAAATTCTGTCGCGGGCCTCATCACTCTTTGAAGGGATTACTCTTGTCGCGGATTGTTCTCGTCAAGGATTTCAATTTATGTCGCGACATAACCTTTGGTCGCGACATAACCTTTGGTCGCGAATTTAACGCTCTTTTCTTCCTTCTGCATCACCAAGTCACTGACATCAAACTCTCGTCATGATTTCAGCCACGCGACATAAGTTTTGCGCGATCAATTGCACTACCAAATTTAATGAACATACAAATTTTCACTCGACACTACCGCATTCTCATCATCAAATAAACCATTTCACACAAAGAATTAAACATGTATACTATTCAATTTTTCGTTGTAATTTGTATAGGAAGAATGCTCCCCTTTTTTCAAATAGCCCTTCTTGTAATTGTTGAGTCATTCCCGAAGTTGTTACTTTTCTCTCTTCCCTTGTGCATTTCGCAGACATAAACACTCGCAACATTTAAAGGATTCAATTAAACAAAAATTAACTTTGAGTACTGAACTAATCATCATTATAAAAACTAAAGAAACAAAACAAGGTGAATTATAAAAATCAAAGCTCAAAATCGTAAAACTAAATTCTATGGGTTGCCTCCCATCACCGCTTGGGAGTGAGTCCCAATGACTTGCTATTTTGATTCTTTCTCTCTCTCAATGAACCAACTAGAGCTCTTTCCTTTCTTTCCTCCCCTCGCTTTGATAATGCTTCTCAGCTTCTTTGTCCATTGACTTTAAATTCTTCCCAAAGCATCGCTTCTCATTATTATCACCAAATGTAGCGCGGACACTACCGTATGGTCCACCCATCTTGATTTTAACCCTCCCCGAAATAACTTCAATATGGAGTTAAAAAGAAGAACCCGGCTCTCCCTCGTCTCCGAACTCTTTCTCGTAATCCTCTCGATCATGCCATTTCTTTGTTTTGTCCTTGTATATTCTAGCATTGTCGAGGCTTCATTTCGCCTTCCAACACCCGCTTGGAGGCCTCTTCCTTTCAGCTTAAAATCAAAGTTCAGCTTCGACGCCCACATAGCTTTGTATTCCGGGGCCTGCGAGGACACATGGTTTGCCAAAGACAACTCTGTATGGGATTATTCTGAACAGTTTGAATGCACCAGAAGCCCAAAGTGAACAACTGGGATTGGAAGACCAATCCTTCCCGCTTGAATTTACTACTTTTTCAGATTCTTTAATCTCCCCTGTTGGAAATCTCTCCGCCCGTCCATCGTCCTGGGATGATAAGCTAGACTCCTCATATGCTTGATCCCATACCGCCATGAGTTTTGCAAATATTTTGTTTGAGGTAAATGGCTTCCCCATCACTAATGATAGTTCCGGTGTTCCAAATCTGCCAAAATATTCTTTTCAGAAGAAACTCACAATCAGATAGCATCATTCCTTGACAAGCCATCAGTTTCCACCCATTTGAAACATAATCCACCGCACAGCATATACAGTGTTTCCAAATGATGGTGGGAATGGTCCTGCAAAATCTATTCTATACATCAAAAAATTTGCACCACCATTATGCCTTTTAGGGCATTTCATTTCGTCGATATTTCCACCTGGCATCTATCACACACTCACCCATTCAAAGACAATCTCCTCAAGATAGGGCCAATAAAATCCGTGATTGGTTATCTGTGAAATGCTCTTCCGTAAAATGCCCTCGGCTATGGTGATGCATGGCATTCATTCAAGATTTTACATTGTTCACTCTCGCACACATCTTCTCGGGATAATCATGTCAAGACTCTTTAATAGCAGCTGGTCATCCTGCATGTAGTACCGCTGTCGTACCCGAAGCTTCTTTCATGGTAGTCAATTCCCGAGGTACTACTTCACAAGCTTGGTAATTCACAATATCAAGATACCATGGAAGTTGAATGACACCTAAACAACCGCTCATCCGGGAAGTTCTTCCAAGCACTCGCCTCCTCCTTTCGTTTATTCCTTTCTACTGACAAGTAACGCCATCACATTGTCACACCCCTTTATCTTTAATTTCCGTGATCAAACTCTTGTAGTAGCAAAGACTCCACCTTATCGCCTTCCGCTTAGCTTCCTTTTTGACACGATATTTGATGGCCGCAGGTCTCCAGGTGAACTATAACATGATCCCAAAATGTATGGCTCGACTTCACAAGCAAACACTATGGCTAAGATCTCGCTTCAGCCTGTGGAATAGTTTTCTATGCTTCATCAAGGTTCTCGCTAAAGATAGTGCATATGGCTCAATATTTTCTTTTCTTTGCTCCAATACAACCCCTATTGCGAAATCAATCGCATCACACATTATTTCGAACTCCCCCCTCGTGATCCCATTCCTCGTGCAGCCATGATAGGTGCTCGACCAATCCGATCTTGATTTCTTCAAAGGCAAACTTACGTGAACTATCAAAATTAAACTTCAGGTCCTTCAAGAATCTCGCATACTGTCCGGGTTATTTTTGAGAAGTCTTGATGAATCTCCTATAAAAATCCAAAGATGCCCAAGAAACTCCTTATCCCCTTTACTGTTGTGGAGGTGGAAGGGTTTTGATAATGGAAATCTGGATTTGTCCACTTCTGTACTGCAGCTGGTAAAATTTTATGACCAAGAACAATACCTTCGTTACCATGAAATGTGACATTTTTCCCAATTTAGTGCTAGTTGTTTGTCCTTGCATCTTTGGAAGTACTGCTTCCGTGCTGTTCGTATTACTGTTCAAAAACTGACTCATACACGTGAAGTCCATAAAATTTTATGACTTCCTCAATCAAATCCGAGAACATCGACATCATACATCGCCGAAAGTAGCAGAGCATCACTGTACCCCAAATGGCATCCTTCAAGGCAAAGGTACCATAGGCACGGAATGTGGTCTTTTCTTGGTCCTCAGTGCAATTAAAATCTGGTTGTAATTCGAATACCCGCCCAAGAAACAAAACGAGGGTGTCTTGCTAACTGTCCAACATCCGATCAATGAAGCGCAAAGAATGATTCTTTCCGGTTACTGCCCAAACTCGTAATCAATGGCATACCTATCCCACATCGTTTGTTGGAATTAATTCATTTCTTTCATTGCGATCACAAGAACGACCCTCTTGGAACCACATGGACTGGCTAACCCAAGGATCGTCCAAATCAAGATGATAAAAACCAGACAACCATTCGGCACCTCCTTCCCGACTACTTCTTCATCGGCCGGATTCGGGCCTCCACGATGTTCAACATTGGCTTGCATTTTCTTCCAAAGTTAAAGATTTGTGCATGCATATTGATGGATCGATACCTTAATTTCAATGTAATTCAAGCCATGTGACTTTAGTGATTCTTAAAATTTCAAAGAATCTCTGCTCCTCGCCTTCAATTCACCGAGTCTGGGGCCACAGAAATTATTATCGGGTTTACTTTGCGCCTGTGTAAGCATACTTTAAAATGATTCTGGCAACTCCTTTAAAACTAGCCCTCTATTCACCTGTTTCTTGATGAAATTCCTTTCTTCATTTTTGTCTCCTTTTTTTCATCCCATTTGCTCAAGACTCATCACTTTTCAATAGAATGTAAACCACAAAGTGAATCAATCAAAACCTTCAAGATACCGAAATTCATCTCTTTTCATCGATTGAAAGTCGGGCCATTACAATCATAGTAAAATCGTAGTTGTCGACATATACATCTTCTATCGACTACATCTTCCCTTTCTATGTCTAAATTCCCAAACTTCCGATTAAATCAAGTCACCGCTCTTCTCCAACTCGAGAGTGAGAATTCCCTTCTCGCATATCGATTAGATGCTCCAATTGCAAGTGAATGGCCTTCCCAGCAAAGAGAGGACTTGTGAATCTTCCTCCATATCCGCATGATGAGAAGTCAACAGAAAAATAAATTTTCCCACCTTACCAAAGACATCTTCTATGATTCCTTCGTGTTTCGCTGTGGTTCTATCCGCCATTCGGATAGTAACAATAAGTGGCAAGCTCCCAAACTTAACTTAGCAAATGCACAGGCATTAAATTGATATCGGCACTCGAGTCACGTGAGAGCTTTCAAACTCAAACTCCAATGGTGCGTGGAAACGCGAAGCCCCGATCCTTCATCTTTTCCGCAAGTCTCGATCACAAAGATCAAGTCGCGTACTAAGTTCACAATTCTTTTTCAAAGAATCTTCCTTGCTCAAGATGTCTTTCAAAATTTTACTAAAGGCACTGGAAATACCACTTCTCGTGGAAAGGCATAATCGATCTCCAAATCTTCCGAAGGTTTTCAAAACCTTGCAAACTGCTCCTCTATCTTTGATTTGCAAATTTCGTGGAAATGGGACCGGCAGCAAGATTGCTCGGGTTTTCTTGCTTCCTTCTTCTCCCGACAAATGCTTTCTTCTTTCTTTCTTTCTCCAAAGGTTTCAAAGATTGCCCGGGCCTTCCTCTCCCTTGTCTTTCATTATTTTCTGCCTTTTTCCACCAGTCTTTCCCACTTCGAGTCGCACACCTACGCAGCCTTTTCTGATTTTCAGGTCACTAGAAAGGCATCTTCATCCGGGTTTTATAGGTTTAGCCGCTGCCCTATTTGTGTCCTGTGCTCCTCGAGGGAGGCATTGGGTCTTCTCGAAAATTTAAGAATTGCATTCGAGGCTTCCACCCGCAAACTCCTTGTTCATAGAGGTTTAACAGCTCTTGTCATTCCCCCATGAATCAAGTAAAGATTCGATCTTCAACGGTCGAGCCTCCTCTCGACTGTACTGCTTTATTTAACCTCCCCGTCGCTGATTAGTCCCCAAAAAGTGCTATTTGAAGCCTTATTTTATATAGGTTTTGAGGCTTACACTAATCATGTCAATAATGCCAATTGAAGTGTTCAGTCTTCTTAGCACACTTTATGTCCGCTTAGAGGTTATTTTGGTTGTTTTAAGTGTTTTTGCATATTTCGAGTTCAATATCAATATACGTGGTCGAACCATGAAGATCGAACTCACGATCACTCCCTTCAAACATATCAAAATTCAATGATGAATGAAGGCAAAGTGAGAAGAAATGGGATGCGCAGAGGATGCAACAGGTAAAGAAATAAGAATAAGTGAACCTGTGAATTTCGCTAAGATCGCGAATTTCAGGATTGCGAATTTCAAGAATCATAGCTTAAAATTTCAGCACTTACGTAAATTCGAGAAATTTTGCTAGGCTTAAAATTTTCTCTATTCACTGTTCCTAGCGAAATTACACACTTTCGCTATCTCTAAAATTTCGCTGTTACCGAATTTCAAGAACGAAATTGCTGCCTAGAGAAATTCCTCTATTTATCGCTGCGGCAATTTCGCTACCTAGCGAAATTTGCTTTGCCTAGCGAAATCTCCTCGCATCGTCATTATCCTTTTGTAATTAATGCAAACCGACTTCCATTTTGGTGCACACTTCCTCATTCTCGATTTAGCCAAATGTTAGGGCTTTCAGATTTTCATACATCATGTCTATATAAACCCTCATAGCTAGAACCTTAAGCAACTTGGAAGGAATCTTTGGCACAATTTTATTTTATGTAAATATCTTTCAGCCTTTATTTAGGTTTGGTTTTCTTCTCTCTTCTTTCCCTTATTTTCAGTCGCTGAACACCTCTCTGAGGATGACAACTCAAGAGATGTCGGGCTAAGCCCCTTTCTTCAAGAGGAAGGTAGCTAGCTTGGCTCGTGCGCCGCAGTTGTCCCTCATGTTAAATGATACGTGCACCGTATTTATGGCTCCCATCTCTCAAACTAGGTTGAATACCATTTAATGTTATTAATTCGGGCCAATACTACTAATATGCTTAAAAGATACAAGGCATACTTATTGCTGGGGATAAAAATCGCGTTCTCAGACGGCCTTTACGAAACATCAAATGATGTCGAATGTTGTGGTTTCAAACTAAAAGGGGCTGTAGATGCATGTTACTTGTATCGACTCAAATAGAGTGGTTTCTAGGTTAGGTTTGCTAGTTAAACAAAGATCCCAAGTTATGGCTTCACTGCTGCTTGTCATAATGCGAGGATAAACCCGAGGACACTTGTTTCGCCTCTATTATCAAGTTAGCGACCTAAATCTTTCAAAGTCACCTCTTCACACTCCACTTTCGATTGCATGCTTAATCGGCTAAACTACTCACACTGCTTTTGAAAAAACTAAAAATCCAAATAAAAGCCTCTCACCATTTTCAACACGATGCAAGTCATTCATAGATGAAAACCCATCCTCGTGTTCTAATCTTCTAGATCGCTATACCGCAGCAGGGCTTGACCACTGGCAGAGGAGGAACTTAGGATATAAATTCTGACCGATCACCCTACCGTGGCACGTAATCAAACATACTATGTCGGATCGAACCAAACCACGCTTGATAAGTTGAAGTGTACTTCAGAATCCTCATTACAAGTGAAGGTGACCTTTAATCCTTTTGTATTCCAGCCACAGAATTCCAAGTGTTCATCACTTGGCAAGAATCATACCGCTTTGTTTTCATACAAATTACTTTTATTTTGTTAACCCTAACCTTTGGTAAGTTGGCTCAGGCTGCTGCTGTCTCGCCTCAGTAATTAGCTTTGTATGCAAGATCGGGACAAAAGGAACAATGTGTAGATTACAAAGGATCGCACACCAACAAGACACATAGTGAAACATGATCCCTCACCGAGGAAACAACAGAGTCGCACTGTGCACCCTAATGAATCCAATGTACTCTATAGATCGATGAGGGAATCATATTCACCCTCCTATACATCGTAACAATAACGATCAACAATGCCATGTATTAGCGCCTTCGCATCGTGACCGAAGACGAGCAAAGGAGGCCCCCATCTGGTACCTCTTACTCCCACATATCATGGTATGGAAAATGAAACCATACACTCACATAAGGTGGGATTTTCGAGGGAGGTTCGCACAACCTTTAAAGGAAGGTGCATGATTGACATGGATTTATAAAGCCAAAGCATTTCCTTATCGAATCTCTAAAGGATAAGGCAAGATTTGTCTTAACTCACCGAGGCTCAGAATCCATAAGAATTAATGAGTCAAAAGCCAGAGTTTTTAAAAAATTCTTCAAGCTTATAAGACCAACACCTAAGAGACAAATTTACACCTTTGTTCAAGACTTCCAAGGAAAGGTTCTACCAAGTCGGGAAAGTTCATAGAGACCACGTTGCTTGTCCACATCACGTGGTTCGATACATGGACGCAGCGAACCACTTTTACGGAGGCATGTCTCCGCCATGAAACAAGCAGATTTGAAACTACAAAAAGGGGGAGATTTTTCTCGAGTAAGCATCCCGATGAAGCCATGGATTTTTAAATCATGTGGTCGAACTTCAGTTGGTTGATGAGCCAAACCCTGTGGATATGGAAAATGAGACCTTTAGCCAACCTGTGGGTGGGATGTATGCACCATTGCAGGAATGGAAAATGAAAGCTAGGATCAACCTTAGCTAGGAAAGTGGAGGAGCTCAAGGAAAAAGGCTCCATGAAGTGCATGCAAAGACCCAAAACATCGCACGTGCCAACCCATTCACCGCTTCAACCCACGTAATCCAGAGAACATGATATGGTGCTCCATCAATAAAGCGATTTGATGACAGAGCAAGCAAATGTTGTAGTCAATACAAGCCACCACAACCTAATACCTATGGTAATACCTACAATCCAAATTCGAGGAATCACCCTAACCTCCTTCATGGAAACCCAATCCCCGCCATGTGCCCCTGTGTGCCAAACAACAATTTGGTTCCACATTCAATCCACAACCACCTCCATCCTCATCTTCCTGTGGAAATGCTTTCTTCATTTTAAATTTGAGTAAGGTGGTGGGTAATTAGAAGAATAAAGCGGATCAATGTGCACCTGAACAAAGGATTGAAATCAGAGAGCACACCGAACAAGAGAATGTACTGCTAGAGAGCACCCAAACAAAAGAATTGATAACCTACAGAACTCAATCACAAAGATCAACAATATTCGAGGTACATGAGAGAGAAAGGTTCCTTCCCAAACATTGCCAAATCCAAAAGTGAGTCCACAGGTAGTTCATCTAAGAATTCAGAATGGATGAGGTAAAGGCTATAATCAATTCTTAGAGTGAGAAGAGGTTGATCAACCAATGCAAACCTGTTAAGGAAACCAGAATGAAGTAGAAATGGAGCTGTAACACATTGTCCTCAAAGAGGACCCAATGAAGCAATCGCATGCCACCTCCATTTCCCTGTGCACTTAGAGGCAAGCAGTTAAGGCATCCTGAAGAGTGTATCTTAAGTCCTAAGGTGAAGGTCATATACCTCTCGGGACATCATCAAACAAGTCCTTGCCTATGCAAAGTTTTTAAAGATCTCTGCACAATCAAGAAGGGATTGCATTGGTGAAAAAGGCATTTTAACTCGAACAAGCCGCGCCATAATCCAAAGCAAGAACCCTGTCAAATACAAGGATCCTCGATCTCCCACAATTTCGCGACATTGCGGACTGCATAGATAAATCATTGCTTGATTTAGAAGCTGTGAACCTACCGCCGTATTCTCACAGGCCAAGCGCTAGGGCTCAGGAACTTAAACCGACCAACATCACACTTTCATCGGGCCGATAGATCGAAATCCCTGCGGGATAGTTGAGGATGTCTTAGTTGAAAATAGACAAATTCCCATTACCCAAGATTTTTGTCAAAGATTTCACACAGAGCCACAGAGAATGAACCCAACCATGTGCCAATTATCCTAGGAAGACCATTGCCACCGCTAATAACCATCAATCACGAAATGGAGTCATGCAACTTACATTTGCAACATGACCTCGAGTTGAACATATTTCATTTGAACAAACATAAGTCGAAGAAACCTAAAATCAAGTGCTCGATGGAGTATGTTCAAGCAACGGATGCGTGGTGCCGAATGTCCGTAGAAGTGCGTGATACACTCAACCAAGGTGAAGCAAGTGTGTTGGAACTTCCATCAAAAGCCACTGTAAGGCAATTGCTCAATTCAGAATCCATCAGTGAGAAACCGAACAACAAAGGGGAATCCAACACCAAGGATTCGGGCCTCACGACCGTCGGTTTGAGGATCATCCTCCGAATTCTCCTTGAGCAATTTATAAAATTGAATGATTTCAGGTTCTCACAAACCAAATCATAAATAACGCTTTTGTTGGCTTAGTTTAGTCAATTTCAATAATTTCGTTATTTTTAGAAAGTTTCTTAATTTAGCGCTTTCCATTATTAGTAACTTTGTAATTATAATATAATATCTTATATTAATTTTTAATTATAGTATCATATATTAATTTTCATTATAATAATATTTTTTTTAAATATTATATAATCAAATACTGAAAATTTGATATTCTGGTGATGCAGGCTAAGTCTAAATTCGCTATACTAGCGAAATTAAGTGCAAAATGACCTGGGCCGCCTCAGTTTATAAAAGAGGGGGAGGGGGCTGGCCATTCATTCACTCATTTTCCTCTCTAAATTCCTTTCCCGAGCCACCCGTGTCATAGCTCGAAGTCACCGAGAGCAAATGACACCACCAAACGTTCGCACGACCGAAAGCCTCCATCAGCCGCACTACCGCGCACCACGACCGAGCCCCGGTCACCACCACTGCTGCTCCGGTACTGGTCCGCTCAATCGCCATCAGCCGGGTCGGCATCATACCACATACCGGGCCTGCATCTATAGCCACCCGCACTCGAGTCAGCCGCATCGCTCGCGCCTACACCGCCAAATTAGTACCAGCCCGCTCACTACTTGCCCGCCCCAGCGCGCCATCCACTACCAGCTCGATCGCTAATTACAGAGCCTGTGTGAGCCGTAGCCAGCGAGCCTTGAGTCATTAGTGTCCTATTTCAGAGTGACTCAGTCGAGTGAGCCCCAGATCAGATTTACAGAGCCCTGGTTTTTTATTTTCATCAATGAGTCAACTTGTTTCTTTTCAGTCTATAGTTATGGCACGCACCCGAGGTGGTCCCGCCTTCTGGCCGGCGTCGATGAAGACTCTGAAGAGAGAGCAGACCGCTCAGCCCCACCTGGGCCCCAAAGATTATCTCCCAATCTCGAGGGAGCCTCAGATTCGGGACGATATCGACGGATGGACCTTGCCCCGTTTCACTGCGACTCGCACAGTAGATAGAGGGCCCGCCTCTGCGGCTCTTCACACGCCATGAAGCCATCCCCATTCAGCCCTGGGCCATCGCCAATATATCAGGTTTAGACGACATCTTCACCTTTCGCTTGTCGTCGCTTCCGGATTCGAGGCCATTGGTTTGGCCGCACCCCATTCGTGGAACGTCGCACTTCACTCGAGGGACTTCCATCAGGAGTCTTACTATGACGTCTCGCTTGATAGCCGATCCCGCATTCGTGGATTCTATGAGGTCGACAGGATCATTCTCACCGGCCTTCATGACTCCGAGGCGATATTACCCCGGCGGTGCTGCAATGACACTGATGACATCCCTGGGAGCAACCGGTCCACCTGAGCTCAGCTTCTATAGATGATCGCCCTGAGTACTTGGGGATGACAGATATTTCACAGCCTTAAAGTTCGCGCATACCACAACACCTGGAGGTTACCGAAGCCAGCCCACCCACCCCACGGAGATGTGAGTTCAGATATCACCGAGACATCACAATGGCCAAGCTTCAGAGGCGCCCTCCTCGCATGTCGATTGATCACCTATTGAGGATCACTTATTTCCGCTAATAAAGATTATGTACAATGGAGGCCATCCTAGTTGGCTCTTTGCACTCCGATCTCGAGGGATAATCGGTTTAGTCCCTCTCAGCTTCGCTGATGACCTCTCGATGCATTTCAAGAAAAGGTCCACCTAAGGGGCCGGGTTCGAGCAGAGAGTCTACCACTGCTGATTCCACGACTACTATGCCAGTCCTCAGCATTTAGGTTCCTGAGGAGCCCCTGGAGCAGAGCAGGAGGATCCGATGCCCCTCCGGTTCTCATTATCGGAGTCGAGCGATGACCATGCCCGCATCTTTTCTCCTCCAAAGAATGAGACCAGGAGGAGGTCCTAGCTCCAAAGAGGCGAGCACCCACGTAGATGATAGTCACGCCCCGAGCCCGAGATGCAGTGCAGTCCGCCCGCATATGTCCCTCCATCTCCTCCTCCACATGTTAATGGGCCCACACCGCACCGATACCCCGCCCATCATATACATCACATCATTCACGGAGTAATGCTCATGCAAATGAGAGATACCGTGGGTGTGATGGATGCTATTTGTTCTTTAGCAACCATCAAAGATAGGATCGAGGTTGGCCTGTCACCTCCATGTCGCAAAGAGATTACGACTCACCCGGGTCTTCATCGTGTTCCGTGTCGTAGAGAGTGAGCCCACCACAAGAAGAACATCTGATGTGTCAGTCGCAAAGAGCAAATAGCTTACAGACCTACCACCACCACAAAGAATGAGGTGTTATTTCTTTTTTGTTTTCGCATAGCTACCAAATTTTATCACCGCCTACTCGATTTGTTTAGATTTATGTGTTAGCCATAGTAGGCGTTGGATACTTTGTATGTTTAGCTTTATATTCATGTACTACCATTTCGCTATATCAAAAGCTATTCAAGATATATATACGTAATTCTGCATATCATGTTTGTGCCTTCACCATGTGTAACTGCTTTTGTCTTCACTGGATAATTGAATTGCTTCAATCGAACAATTGAATCGCTTTTAATCGAACAATTGAATTGCTGCACTGACAATTGAATCGCCTTGTCGAAAATCGAATCATCAGAAGTTACCTTATGTTAGAACAAATTCCATGTTTGAAATAATTTTTGGTCACAGTTCCGCGATGCTCAATCCTGAACATTTCTCCCTTAAGCTAATTCACACACCGCACACCGCATTGTTTCACAGTTGTAATTTGTATGCCTCCTTTCTTTGCATACCATCCTACATGTCAAGTAACCTAGATAGGTTTGTGTTACCCATATTTGAAGACCAATGTAGTCTTCCAAAAGGAAAAGAAAAGAAAAGCAAAAGAAAAAGAGAAAAAGAAAAGAAGAAAAAGAAAATAAATAGTCGTAGCTACTTAAGCCCGAGCACTGGCCCGAGGGGCATATGGCGAAGCCTCAAGCCCGATGCCCTAAACCTTAATCACTTGGGAGTCATCGACTTAGTGTTCGCATGCGGTGAATGGGTATGGTATACGCTTTGTTGGTGCGACTAAGTCATTCGAGTCCGGTGAAGCCTGTAGCTCAGGTCAAGTGATCCTTTCGCTTCGATGCTCCCAACCTTAATCACTGAGTCATCGATGGACCTCGCTACACCTGACTTTGGTGAATTCGATTTGCCATCAGACCCTACAATGTAGTTGAATAATGAAAAGAGTGTAACTATCCTCATCTAGGTTGTTCAACAATTTAAGGCCATGCTAACGCTAAAGGTCGGGGGAGGGAATAATTTGCAACTTATTGGCCTGACCGTTATAATTAGAATCATTAATTTTGATGGAAATTCAAGTTGAGAATCATGGAACCAATGTTGATCTAAAATTGTTCTTATATGGTTTTGGCTCTTCATGCTCTACACACTGTGTCAATTTCTAAAGGTAATGTTTATACTTTTGCATAAACTCTTTTTTCGGATCATAAACTTTTTTGAAAATCACCGCATGCATGCCCTTTATTATTTTTTCATCATGGCGACTAGCAACGCTCTGGGCTGGGGGTGTGGATTATCCCCAAAAAGTGCTATTTTGAGCCCTATTTTATATAGGTTTTGAGGCTTTACACTTAACTATGTCAATAATGCTAATTGAAGTGTTCGTGTCTTCTTAGTATCACTTATGCCGCTTAGAGGTTATTTTTGGTTGTTTTGGTGTGTTTCGTGATATTTTGAGAGTTCAATATCAAGATATGTAGTTTAACCATGAAGATCGAACTCATTTATCAGCCTTCAAACATATCAAAATTCAATGAAGGAATGAAGGCAAAGTGAGAAGAAATGATGCAAGAGAGGATGCAAAGTAGCAAAGAAGAAGAATATGCAAACCTGTGAATTTCTAAGATTGCGAAATACAATACGTACCAGACATAGCTTAAAATTTTCGGTGAACTTAGCTAAATCGAGAAATTCCCGCTTGCTTAAAATCTCCTCTATTCATCGCTCCTCAGCGAAATTACACACTTCGCTTATCTCTGTGGCCTTGTTAAGTTGTTAAATTCTCACAATGAATAAATACATACTAGCGAAATTTCTTCCCGATTCGCTTATCTCTCAGGCAATTTTGCTACCTAGCGAAATTTTCGCTACCTAGCGAAATCTCCTGCATTGTCATCCTTTTGTAATTAATGCAAACCGACTTCATTTTGTGTATTACCTTTGTCCCTTGATTTAGCCAAAATGTTAGCTTTCAGATTTTCATATTACTTGGGCTGTCTATATAAACCCCTCATAGTTTTTGTAACCCTAAAGCAACTTGAAGGGAATCTTGGCACAATTTCTATTTTATGCAAATATTTCACAGCCTTATTTAGTGGTTTGGTTTTCTTTCTCTCTTTCTTCCTATTTTCTAGTCACAAACACCCCTCTCGAGGATTGATAACCAAGAGATGTCACAAGCCCCTTTCTTTGGAAGTAGGAAGGTAGCTAGCTTGGTCAGGCGCCTGTGTCGTCTCATGTGTTAAAATGATACGTACGCATTTATGACTCCCATCTCTCAAACTAGGGTCGAATACCATTTAATGTTATTAATTGGGCCAATACTTACCATGCTTTAGATACAATGCATACTTATTGCTAGATACCGGTGGGTTCTTAGATGTCCTTTACGAGCCACTAAAATGATGTCGAATGTTGTGGTTTCAAACTAAAAGGGGCGGTCAGAGATGCATGTTACTCAGACGACTCCTCAAATAGGAGTGGTTTCTAGGTTAGGTTTGCTAGTTAAACAAAGATCCTGCTATGGCTGGACTATAGGTCAGCTTGTCATAATGCTGAGGATAAAACCCGAGGACACTTCGCTTCTGTCTCTATGTTATCAAGTTAGGTGACCTAAATCTTCAAAGCTACCTCTTCAATACACTCCACTTCTGTAGTTGTTACAGCTTAATCGCTTTTCAACCACTACACTGCTTTTAAACAAATCCAAAAAATCCAAATAAAAACCTCACCATTTTCAACACCCATGCAAGTCATCCATAGGATGAAACCCATCCCCGTGTTCGAATCTCTAGATCGCCATATCACAAGAGTCAATTACCGGCAGTGAGGGAGGAACTTTCTTAGGATATAAATTTTGTTGATTCCGATCACCCCATCAGGCACGAATCATCGTCACAAAGTAGGAACCTGTGGTTGCCGACATCCCCCGGCTGAGGATTCTGCTCCATGCCTCGGGCCTGCAGGCCCCCTCTTACCATAAGGCGAAAATTTTCATGGTTCCTCGCTGATGATAGTGTAGCCGGCAGGTCGATCGGGTTTGAAGTACAACTTCTCGCTCCCACTCCTAACCTCCTCGCATCATAAAACAGCTTCTTCGCTGGGTACATCGCACTTCCTCTCAATAGTTCCTCTCGATCGCTTCCTATATCATGAGCAAGGTGCATCTTCCTCTCGTTGTCCATTCTATGCATGATGTATTTAACTTTGCTTCCATGGCCGCCATCTTGCTCACCTCCATGACTCCTCTTCCTCCGCTAATTACTCTTAAAAACTCGATGGAGCTTATCAGATTTCGCTGTGTCCTCAATCGTGACCTCTTCGCTCTCTTCAAGACTCTTACGCTTGAATGCTCCACAAAGATGAAGCATTAATAATGTCTCTTAGATGTATCATTCAAGGCATGATACACTATGTCCATCCGGGGTCTTCAAGTCTATTCCATGCATCTAGCATCTTTTCAAGAACCTTTGAATCTCTCTCCCATGCTACATAAAGGCTCTATCTTCCCCGATTAAACACAATTATCTCCTCCTCCTCTCCGAGGTGAGTGATTAGGGGAAGAATCTACCCAAGTAGTTTCTACAAGCCTCCCAAGTATCAACAGAATCCATATGGTAGAGATTCATACCATGTGGTTGTTGTATCTCTTAGAGAAAATGGGAATAAATGGTCAGACCTCTCGGGTCTCACCCCATTCAACTTCACTATAAGCTCGCATCCCGAGAAACCTTCCTGTGTGCTCATTCTGGTCTTCCGTGGGATGACCAAGAAACTATTGTTGTTGAACCATTGTAATCAAGTAGTTTAATTTTAGTTCAAAGTTATTTGCATCAACTGTAGGTTGTCTGATTGCAGAGTATTCATCCCGAATAATAGGTCTCCAAAAGTCCCATCAGACAAGATCGAGGCCTTCCTCGGTCATTGCTCATTCCGCCCGATCTTGTCTCTTCATCCTCGCCTATAGCCGAGTTTTTCTCGCTCTTTCGTTTTCTCGCTTCTAAGTGTTCTCTAGTTCAAGATCTGCCAACTCGCATTGCTCTGCTTCCCATGCATTAAAAGTTTTTTCAAATCAAAACATACTACATTATCAGATTAAATAATGATTAGTGCCCAAAAAGTGCTATTTTGAACCCTATTTTAAATAGGTTTTGAGCGCTTTTTGTATACTAATTGTTGTAATTAACCCAATTTACATATTAAGGTCCCTATTATTCTAATGATCAACATTTGTGGCAAATTTTGCAGCTTTTTTGCGTGAGTTAATCACGCCAACATTGCCGAGTCGATCCAAATATGAAGAATTAAAGTCAAACTCAACATCATGGGACGTAGACTAGGGAAGGAAAGAAGAGAAATAGAAGAAAAAATGAAGCAGGAAGGAAATGGAAGAGAAGCAATAGAACAGTACAACGGAACAAGAGTCGCAGAGAAACCCTGACTTTTCGCTAGGCTGGGGCTTAAAAATTGACGGATACGAAATTCCTCAATTTCTCGCTTATCTTTCTTGTGAATTTCACAACTAGCGAATGTCACTATTCCTAGCGAAATTATGCATTGCATCACAAGAATTCAAGCAGTTAGCTAAATTTCATTAGCTAATAAATTTTCACACGCTCTATAAAATTCATGATTTCGTTATCTCGGTGATTTCGCTACCTAGCTGTACTTTTGGGCCTTTTATATAAATCCACGCTTTGTCATGCTTTTTGTAATTAATGCCAACCGACTTCAATTTTTGGTGTATTACTCATTTTGAACTTAGCCTAAATTGTTAGCTTTTCTTGTATTAATATTACTGGGGTCGCTATAAGCCACCTTATAAGTTTGTAACCCTAATTTTAATCTTTCAAGAAATATCTCGCAGTTTTCATTTTCTTTTCAGTTTTTCTCTTTCTCTCTTCTCCTCTTTCTCTCCTCTCTTGGTTGTGCCAAACACCCTCCAGATGACAACTCGAGGATGAGCTACAAACCACTTCCTTCAAGTAAAAGGTCAGCCGGGGGTGAGATCTTTAGGTCAGCTGTGGTCTCCCCCCGTTTCATGCAAAGAAAAGTCATTTTTGGTTCCCAAATCTTCAACTCTAGGTTTTTAGCTTTTTGATTTACTTTCTTAAAGCAATACTTAAGTAAGCTTAGTGGTTTAGCAGCCTTAGCTTTAGATACACTAATATCCATTAGTTGCCCTTTACGAGCCACTGAGGTAGGTTAAGGGGTTAGGGTTTCAAACTGATAGTTGAATAGCATTTAATGTTATCGACGGCCAATACTCTCCATGCTTCGTGATATAAAGGCATACTTATTGCTAGATGCACTGTGGGTTCATTAGATGGTCTTTACGAGCCTCTCAAATAATATTTCAATGTTAGGGTTTAAACCAGAAGCCATAGATGCATGCTACCCGTGTCGACTCAAATAGAGTTGATTTTGGTGGGCTCACAGCAACATAGATCCTGCTATGCCTTGACCATAGGTTGCTTGTCATAACGAGGAAATTAACCTTGACCTCAAGCAATTTAGGACCTTAAACCCAGGCCCAATGCTTCAAGGAGTTCTTTTCTTATTTTCTTCATTTTATTTTCAATAAACATCCACTTCCCCTGCTTTTAACCAAACCCCAAATCCAAATTTAATTCACTGGCTGATTTCATTCAAATCATTTGTACGAAGAAAACCCATCCTCAGGAAAATTGACTCCTAGACCGCTATGTCGCAAAGAGCTTGACTACTTATGAGGAGGAACTACTTGACAAATTGCTGATTCCGCTTCCCTACCGTGGCACTTAATCAAAATGGCGCCGCTGCTCAGGATGGCGCCAAAGTGAGAAGTCGTGGAAACACTTGTGATCCTCATCACAAGTAATCGGTGGAATTGCTTTTATATTTTACTCGTCATTCTTTTTTCAAAAAAAAAAAAAGTGCCGGCAGATCATTTATGGGTTGTTTTTTGTGTGGCCTTTATTTCAACCGCAGGATTGGGCATTTTCCGTGCTGGTTTTAATTTATATAAAATGGAATCCCCATATGGAGAGCAATACAAATAGAGGGTAACCCTAGAGCTTAAGCATGACAACGAGGGACTATAGGAACCTCGCATGGCAAAATCAAGAACCCTCGGGAGAAATCCAACCAAATAGGTCCATGAAGGACTATAGAGACCACTGATGAGTGCACCCTCCTACATGGTGCCCCACGCATATCTCATCCTCTCAGCCACCACAACCACTACAATTAATTTCTCCCGCTGAGTGTGCCACTCGAACCTTACCAAACTCGGTGGGTGATAGTTGCGGGAAGAGCAAAAGAAAATCACTGCTCAATTAAGTCAAAATTGACACTATGGAAAACACAAACAAGAGAATTACGGATCAAAGATTTCGAGCATAAACTGGACAACTCGCAAGATTCCATTGAAGACCTAATTGATCAAGAACAATGTCCACCGCAGGAGGATTGTCAAAGTGACATAATGGCAGAGAGCAGTGTGAACAAATAAACACATCTGTAGAGCGATAGAGATTTATCAATTATCTCAAGGATCGACAACTTATATGTGTGATAAGTTGTTTTTCCAAGGAGAACCAAGAAGAAATCATTTCAGAAATGGATCGAGGGAGGGCAAGAAACAAAAAGCAAAGGAAGTGCCCAAAAAGAATGTCATTCAACCAAACCCCAGATTTGACAACACCACCGCCACGCCCAAGACACCAAATACCCATCGGGCGTGAGTCTCCTTCCAAATTAATTAATGCATATATTCTACCTTCACCCGCACCACAACCAACACCGCAAAGAAACTCAAACCGCAGCCCCAAAGCTAAGTCCAACCCACCGTACGTCATGCGTAACTTCAAAGAGCTAGTGGCCACGCTTCGTATTTTGTCACTACATCAAAGAAAATGGCAAACGTCACATCGCACGGGCACGCTGGTTGGTTCAGCGCTGGTCAGCTTGGGAGCACCTGAACCTAGGCATTTCTAAGCTCCCCCACTTTTTGTTTTAATTTTTTTTTTTGTCTTATTTTATATTATTGTATTTTATTTTGATTTCTATAATTTTTCTTTTTAGTTTTTCTCTAATTTTTAGTTAATTTATGTTTTTAGATTAATTTACTCTTCAATTTTTCTTTGCATTAATTTTTTTGTAGCTTTGTGCAAATTCTTGAAGCATGTATTGAAAATCGTAAAGCGTGCCAGAAGGTGGGATTTTTCGCAATTATAACGGTAATTGCAATTCTAATAAATGAAATTTTCTATAAATGAAATTAATTAAGTTAGTAAATTTCGCTAGCTTAGCGAAAATCTTGAGAAGCGAATAGAAAATTTCGCTTAGGAACAAAGGTTTGAATAAATTCCATGTTTTAGCGAAAAATCCTAAATAAATAAAAACAGCTTCCGCCATGACAAGTTAGGGTGCACAAGACCTAATTTGTTTTTTTTTTTTTTTTTATTATTTTATTTTATTTTACTTTATTTTATATTAAAAAAAAAAATCAAACCGTTGTTTTTTTATATATATATATATTATTTTATTTCAAAAAAAATTCAAAACGCTTGTTTTTTTATATATTATTTTTAAAATCGTTTATATATATATATATATATATATATATAAATTGAAAAATAATAAATAAAAAAATTTTGAAAAAAAAAAAAAAAATTTTTTGTTTTTATTTTATTTTTAGTTTTAATTATTAATTATTTTATTTCATTTTCGTGGTTCAAATAAAAATTTTTCGCTATTAGACATAGTTAGCGAAAATTTTTCGCTACGCCTCACGGGGCCACCTCCACCCTCATTTCTCTCTGCCATAACTTTTTCATCTCAACTCGTTTGTACTGTTTGTACCAAGTGGAAAGCTTAGAGAGTCTAGAATCCAAATATGACCAGAAAGAATACTTGACACTTTATGAAAGTGTAATTTTAAAAATGGTCCAACTGGTCACTTTTTTCCTCTCTTTTCTTCTCCTAACTTGTTTATTTGAAGCCCAAACGGAGTGAATAACGTGTCGATGGAAAGCTTGCGAAGTCACCTATCCAGAAATGATCACATATTATCATGGAGGTAACACTTCCTTCTCTAATTTTCCATTCCGAGCCCCATTTGGATACCCAGAGATGTTTGGGGTTGGGGAGGGAGTTAACAAAGGAAGTGGATTTTGCTGTTATGTTTTGTTATTATTTTGTGCAAGCCCATTTGTGATGTTTAGTGAGTTTCGCTGGGTCCACTTTTCTATAAAGTTGTTATACTTCTGACACTTTTTCAAAATTCGAGACCGTTTTGCAACAAAATTTTGTGTAGTTTTACCTCACGGTTTGAAAAATTGAAGCTTTGTCAATTATATTGATGTTAGATTGGTTCCATGCTTAGTTGAATGATAATTAGTTGAATTCTTTTGATTTAGACCTTTTCTTCCACCTTTAGCCCCAACCACACACAGCACATTAGTTTCATTGTTAATTTTGTTGTGCACCCTCCTTTAGCTGCATAACTACTAGTTTCATTGATACCTTTAATAGAGTTAAGGATTTGTGGAAAAAAGAAAAGAGAAGCGAAAAAAAAAGCGAAAAGAAAGAATAAAAAATTGCAATGCTTTGCCTTGAAACCCGAGCAGTCAGAAGAGGGTATATGGCAGCGCTAAAGCCCAGTGCCTAAGCCTTCAGTTTGGGTCCATGAGCTTAATGTTAAGCTACATGGGTGGATGGAGGTGGGTTGGCAGATTTGTGGTGCTGGAGTCTCGAGAATCGTTCGAAGTCAGGGTGAAACATGTAGAGTTTGTAGTCGAAGATCCTTATGACTTAATTTTCAAAGCCTTGTTGGTTGGGAGTCATGAATCAAGGCCATGTGGACTTTGGTGGGGTGGGTTCCTCGTATTGCACCTCGGGTGTGGAATAAGAGGTGGAGTCTGATCTATTTAGGTTGGATTAGCACCTTTGAGTCGTGTGAGTATCTAGGTTGGGGGGAGAGTGCAGTTTGACAGTTTATTATTGAGAGCTGATAAACAAACACTTAGATTTTGGTGGAAGTTTATGGTCGAGTCATCGAGAAGGAAGCTCTTTTGATACTCAATTTTGTATGGCATTCATTCTCTCATGATAGTTAATGGACACGGCATTGATGATTCTTACTTAGGGTTAGGCATTACTTCTTCACAACCTTTTTGAACTACAACCTTTTTGTGCACATAATTTTGTTATCTTTTTGTATGCTCTTTCTTTCTTTCTTTCATTCTTGGGACTAGCAATGTGTGGAGTTGAAATTGATTAGTGCCCCGAAAGTGCTATTTTGAACCACTATTTTAATAGGTTTTGAGCGCTTTTTGTATACTATTAGTGTTATGATAGCTTAGACCCCATATTAAGGTCTATTATTCTAATGATCACATTTTGTGGCAAATTTTGCCGAGTTTTGAGAATAATCAGCAGTGTTGGTAGAGTCAAATATGAAGAATTAAAGTCAAACTCAGCATCATAGATCGAGACTAGAAAGAAGAAAATGAGAAAAAGTGGCGGGAGGAAATGGAAGAGGGCAGTGGCGATGGAGCGGTAGCGAGCGGACTTTTATTCAGGCTAGCGAAAATTCAACGTGGATAGCGAAATTTCTCCAATTTCGCTATCTCTTCATGGAGCCTTTAATGTGATATCACCTATTCGCGAAATTATGCATTTGCGACTCACGAAAAATTGCTAGCTAAATTTTATATCGCAGTGCCGCACTAGCGAAAATTCGCGAACTAGCTATCTCTTGAGTGATTTAAGCTACCTGGCGGCGAGTATAGCGAAATCCACTTTCTTCCTTGTCCTTCTTTTTGTAATTAATGCCAGCGAAAGCTTTGTTTGGTGTATTACTCTTGTCCTTTAACCAGCCCAATTGTTAAACTTTCTTGTATTTTTCACACACACACATTTAGGTTCTCATAGCCACCTGCCGTTGTAACTAATTTTAATCTTCATTATAAATATCTAAGCGCAGCTTTCATTTTCTTTTTAGTTTTCTCTCTTTACCTCTCTCCTCTTCTCGCTCTTGGTTTCTTAAACACCCTCAAGGACCTTAGCTTGGAGGATGGCCCAGGCTAAACCACTTCCTTCTATAGCATGAAGTAAAAATTTAACTGAGGGGTGAGATCTTTAGGTTCTTTGGTGGTTCCCTGCTTTTCATGCGCGGAGTTTGTCATTTTGGTTCCCCAGATCTTCCAACTCTAGGTTTTAGCTTTTGATTTACTCTTAGGCCGATGGCAGCGGCTTTTGAGTTTAGTGTATTCTTAGCTTTAGATACACTAATATCCATTAACCTTGCCCTTTACGGTGAGGTAGGTTAGGGGTTAGGGTTCAAGCGATGGTGAATAGCATTTAATGTTATTGATTTATTGTCTCGTAGCGAATCACGGTGCATACTTATTGCTAAGATTGCGTGGTTCGTTAAGATGGTCTTCTGAGCCTCTGAAATATTCTTGAATGTTAGGGTTTTAAAGCGTAAAGGCCTGATGCATGCTTGTGTTGACTCAAATAAGGAGTTGATTTTTGGGTGAGTTTGCTAGTTAAACATACGTCAAGTTTATGCCTTGGACTATGGTTGCTTGTCTGAGAGATTAACAGGGGACCTCTCGATTAACCTGGACCTTACAGCCTAGTATTGTCTTGAGGAGTTCTTTTCTTATTTTCTTCATTTTATTTTGGAGTTTGACTTAGCCCTTTGTTTTTAGCAAACCCCAAAATCAAATTTAATTACCCAGTTTTGATTCTTTGATGTTTGTAGAAGAAAAGCCAATACAATGTTGGAATACTAGACAGCTATCTTCTTGATGAAACAAACTGGTAGGAGGAACTCTGGGATACAAATTTTGTTGGTCATGCCTCACCAGTGTAGAATAGTTCAAGCCAATAAATATTTTCAATATAGCTTGTTAAGGTTAGTGGCTAAAAATAACCCTTGCTTGAAAACTATTTTCTTGGCTTTCTTTTAAATGTCAAATTAGTATTTCCTTCTTTCCGATCTGAGATATTGATCTATAAATTCTTTACGATCCTGACAGCAGCCATAAAACTTGTTGGTGGACCAAAGACATATACAAATTTATGACACCATTACCAAAGGACTATTATCAATCACAGCCCAATGTGCATGGAAAACTTTGTTTGTTGTATTTCTTTACGAGTATACTCATTAAAATCGGTTTCCTTAAGATAAATTTCTTTACGCTTTTGACAGATCTTTGCAAGTGCCTGAGTCGAACAAGTAATAAAATGGTTAAGTCGGATATCGATCCACACAGAGGATCTAGTATAATCGACTACTGACTAATCAAATTTCACTGTTGGACTTTAAATGGTGATTGGAAATCGGCTTTAAAGCCTTAAAATAATGAACACTAAGGTGAATTATAACAAATAAGATTGAATCTTGAAATAATAAAATTACAATTTAAATGAGCAGTTTATTATCTTTCAAAGGAACAGTGAAATACGATATGTGAAACATCGATTCTATGATTACCTTTGTGCGTTGCTTAATAAACCACGGATTTAAAACTAGTCGAGGAATATGATAGTGAAGTTTGGGTCTCTCTAAACCCAGTTCATTATCTAATCTTCCTATTTCTCTCGAAAATGAGTGTTAGATAACTACTTTTTAATATCTAGAGTTGCCTTGTTCTAGGTATTTTTCTTTCTCAATGCTTGAGACCACAACATGAATTATGAACCAGCTCAAGTTAAAGTCATTGCATGGGTTTACACTATACTGGTTTCTCTTCCTCAAAATTAGAATAGCTCATTCTTTCCTTGATTAGGTCTTTGCTATCTGAGTTGAATTCATTATTGAATAAAACTCTCTGCAAGCTGCATTGATAAAGCCCAACCCATTCTCGTCTCCAAGTGAGAAGAGGATTTATCAGTTCTTCACGAGCACACTAGATCGACAATGTCGAGTTAACATACCTTGAAATTGTTCATTACTCTCAGGGGCCGCGCCTCTTGTGTCACTCCGGGGCTGCTGAAGTCAGAGCTTGAGGCAAATCCCGTTAATGGGTATGAGACAACTGATATTGGGATCAATATGAAGAAAATACACACAAGACCGGCCAAGTGAATTTGTGAGTTCGACTAATGAATAAAATTAACGGGAAGATAATTTATAATGATAAGCTGATTGATGAGCTGGGTTTTCTAAATCCTTTGGATTACATACAGCCAACTCTTGATCAAAGCAATATAAATGACAGCCCAGTAGTTAATTCCAAAAATTTATTAGAAATTAAAAAAAAACGAGTTAATGGTGAAGGAAAATAGAATTTTGCATTCAACTAAAAATTTTAACGACTAACGTTGAATCTAATTTGAAATAAAGAACAAACTAATCTAAAAAAACAAAACAAGAAAATTAAAATACGGGGCCTTGGCGAAATCGGATCTCTATTTCAAGTCGCCAAAGGCGCGTTCCTTAATGTTATCATTATAGGGTTACGAGTTGGGCCACTAATTTGATGCACCTCTTTTGGACTTGATTAATGATTGGTTTGTTGATATTCAAACGCCAGATTCTTTATCATGGCGACAGCATTTATGTAGATTAATATCGCGAGAGCTGTTTGGATAGTGACGATGTGTCATTCATCTCTTTGAAGTTTGTTGTAGACGATAAATGATATTAAAACCACTAGTTATTCTGAATTGATGTCCACGACACCATAATGATGTCGTGACACGCTTTTTCTAGCTTCTAGTGTCATGACCTCTTCTTATTGTGCGACATAACTCTGTATTTGATATTTCGCGACCTCTTATATGATGTCGCAGCTTAGCACAGTGCAATGCGGCGGATGTCGCGACCTACGACGTTATCAGCGACCCCTTCACCCTTTATGGCGATGCCGACAAGCGGGCGATCATCGACGCGGTGCTAGTTAATTGATGTCGCGACCTCTGACGGTAGCCATGACCGCTGCGCCTCGCCAGTTATGTTGTTGCAGCGGTTTAATGATAATAAAACCTCGCTGATTACAAGCGATGTCGCGACAACTGATCGTATGACTTATTCTTGCTCATGATGTCACCATTGGCGGCGGCGATGTCGCGACAAGCTGTTCATACATTGATATGATACCGGTGATGTGACAACTTCTAATGCGGTGTTGATGTGACCTCGGTGATGTCGCCAGCGCCAGCGTGTTCTGATCAGATTGTACATCTTATGCGCTTCGCGACTTATTTGGTGTCAGCGGTAGTAATCACTTCTTGGTTTAATTTGTCACGACATAGTGATGTCGCGACCTCATGTCTTTCTTCATCAATTCTGGTTACGACTTGGAGTTTACGTCGCGCCCATTTCGTTTCCTTCAATTACTCTTAATTGCAATTGGGTTTTGTCGTCGCGACCTTGATGAATTTTCATTGCGTCAAAGGCTTTACGACATCGAGGTCCTTTAATCCTTATGTGCCTCTCTGCGCAGCTTCTTGAGCGGTGCCAGTAATGCTCGACCACATACGCTCCTTCTCTTGCAAAAATTCCTCTTTCTCTTAAGATTCACACTGTTGCATAGCAAGTTGGTGAGTTTTTCATATTTACTTTACTCATCGGTCTTTTTAGATAAAAATCAATCGAAAAATGGTGAAAATGGATGACAAGCTCATCGATGGCGTGACAATCACCAAGGTGCTTAAGCTTAATAACCAAAATACTAAGTTTTGGGTTCTCTTTGTCACACCAAGGTGTTGGGTGTGAATCAAGTTAGCATTTAAGCATGGGGTACTGCGTATATTAGTATTGATGCTAAATTCACATCTATGCCTAATCAGAGCTAAATTCCTCTTGCTATCTTTTGCAAATAAGAAAGGAAATGCAAAAATGGAAGCGATTTAGGAGAAGAAAATGAAGGTGCTATCTGAGCTAATATTAGCGACATCATGCATCATGTCACTAACAGTGGGGTTCTCTTGGGCATGTGCGAGTGATGAAAAAGCATCGATAGTAGCCATGTAGACATCATAACACCACCTACGACGATCTTGCTATTTTCAACTTGCGGTCATATTGGCGACATGAAGAGTGAAAGCATGGCTCCATTTTGCCAGTTTTCTGGGTTCTAAATTCTTCTTTTACAAACAATTTTAGGGTTTGGATTTTGGAGAAGAAACTCTCTTAAATTAGGGTTTCTTACTTCTTCTTCTTGAACTAAATTAGGGTTTCAATTTTGACAATTTTGCTTTGGATTTGGTGGTTTTGAAGATCCGGCTATATTAAGAAGGATAAGCTTGAAATTTGGGCAAAGTTTGAGTATTTCTCGTCTTTCTAATATGTTTGTACCTCTAACTTTAGTTGTTTCTCTTCTCCTCTTTATTCTTATTATCACTTAGAAATGTGATGAGTCTAAATCTCATCCATTTTAAGTCCATACATTAATATTATGAGGCTTAAATGCAATTTATTACTAAAAATCATGGGGTTTTTCACCTAGATTTGTGTTTTAGAATTTACATAAAGAAGCAAAAATCGATAGAAAACGAGGAAGAAGATGAGTAAAATGCAATCTCTATCGGCAATGTTGCAACATCAAACTCCAGTCTGAAGCGGTTGAAATGTCTTTGCTTTCGGTCGAAACGTCCGACGCCATTATCGAAGAAGTGTAATACCAATTTCAATGTCGAAGAGACATCGGTTAAAAGCGATATGGCGAAATTATCCATGACCGAGTTATATACAGTGGGCAAATATTACAGCGACATCGGCTAGAAATGTCGCGACATCAAAATGTATCGCGACATCGGGGGTGACCAAAAGCGCAACATTGTGTGAGGAATGTTGTAATATCAAATCAATACGCGACATGGTACATGTCATGACCCCGCCAGTCCCGCTTATCGATACGACTAATGTGAGAAATTTTGAGCTTTTTGAAGGCGGGTGACGCTACGCCTCATTTTCAAGGCCCGAATTATTGGGGCCTATAAATAAACTCTATGGTGGGGTATAACCTTTCGTAGCATAATGAGTTTTGAGCTTTTGGAGGAGTTGAAGTCTCTTTGTATATATTTTTCTTTTTATTTTTATTTTGATTTTGAGTTAAGTCGTCGATCCGAGCTTAAATGTGGGCGAGATCATTGTATGTGAGTTTCATTTATGTGAATCTGAAGTGGAATTTGGGAATTTTAGAATCGATTTATTGAGTTTGATTACAATTTCAATGAATTTGTTTGGTCTTCGTCATTGTCTTTTGTGATCCAGTTATGGAAGGATAGGCTCCTCTGGGAAGGAATTTGGTGTTTTGATGATTGTTTGTAGTATGAAATGATGTTTTGGGTATGAAAACTAGATTAATGTAATTGGTACTGCCCTTGTAATGAGTTGTTCTGAATATCAGTGTTTTGTACCTAGAAAGAGTTGTATGTACTATGATTTCGGGATCCTTTGAGTGACGCAGGATGGACGACCAGAGCTAAGAGCGGTGACTTGAGGAGTACATTTCAACGATATCCATTGACTAATGTACTCAGTAGTTTCAGCTACGGTGCACTTCGTAGGTGATGTTTAACCTCGACATTAAGGTTCCTTCTTGGTGAAAGCATAAGTGTGTTCGGGAATAGGACACTTGATGAGATATCAATTTCCTTTGAGGTTTCATCTCAATCCAATAGAATGATCTTGATTCCATGTTAGCTAAGATTCTAATAAAGGAGAAAGATATTTTTATTTGAATTGATGACTTAGGTACCAATTGCATTGAAAAAGGTTTGTGTTACCATATCTATAGGGGTAAGCGATTTCGATCATAGAAATGTTTGTGAAGTATTGGTTTAGGAAAAACAACTAAATCTTAAAGAGGATAAAATCCTAAAAGTAGCTATTTAGACAATTAGACCCATTGACCTGGTTCAGGAATATGGTATGCTAAATAGTGAAATGTGTAGTGTCAGGTGGTATTCCAATGTTACACTATTCTGCTCTTGGACAAATCTAGGATTCATGACCTTCACAGTACTTGTTATTGAACCTACTACAAACCGATAATCATAACACTAATTTTATTCCCAGTGTTATTTCTACTCATTAAATCTCTAATTCTTTTGTTTAGACCTTCTTCAATTAAAGAAAATTTTATAAAAAGCACTTTCGTTACAATTTTGTTAGCTATTTTAAAAATCTTAGAAAACAGTAGTTCAAATAGTGATTTTCCTGAGTAGTAAGGGTAGTTGATCTTTAGATTTTTTTCATCAATCCCTATGGGAATGATATCTGGACTTCCATTCCACTTTATTACTTATATGACCTGTGCACTTGCAGTTATTTAGATCAAAATGAGTTTTAATTACATAATATTATATACAACAACAAAAAATAATTTTTACATCATATTTGGTCTCAACAAGTTTTAGCATTATTGTTGGGGATTGAATTTAGTATTTGGTACTTGATGTGAAATTTGAAGTGGACTCATAAGTTGTTTTGGTCTATACTAACTAAAATGTAATCTAAAACTAAATCTACTGAAAAAGAAATAAAAGAAAAATAAAAGAAAAATAATTTACAAAGGAGACTCTAGCTACGAAATGTTCACGGTTCCGTAGCTACGCGGTCTACTATGTGTTTTCTATTTATAGATTTTCAAATGAGGCATACTTCGAGGCTGAAATTATGGATCCCCAAAAATTGGCCTAAGTGGCGTCTTTATCGTGACATAGAAAATTATGCGTGACAAAGTAACAATGTTTGTCCTCAGAAACTGTTGTGACTTGCGGTGTTATGCGATAAAGTTAAGTGCCTTTTTCTTGGATTATGTGGTGCATATTTTGAAAATAATAAGCGATAGAGCTCGGCTAAATTTGTCTTGTAATTGTCATGACATGCATGTCTTATGTTGCGACATCTCTTTAATGCTTTGCAGTTTCAGTACTCGAATGGTATGTCGAGACATAAAAAGTTTTGTTGCGACAAAGTTTTCTTCTTCTTGTTCTTGATTATGTCGTGACATAAAATTTCTCTGTCATGACAAAGTTTCTCAACCTTCAGCTTTGTTTTATGTCGTGACATAAGTTTGGAATGTCACAACATACATTAACTCTTTTGCTCTAATTGTGCGATAGTCTTCGAAAATGATGCGACATTCTGTAGTTCTCTTATAGGCTCTTCTCTTCAATTAATGTCGCGACATAGCTTCCGATTGTCACGAAAAATATCTTTTCCTTAAGCTCTTCATAATGTCGTGACATAACTTTCTACATCGCGATATTCTTTTTGTAGTTCTTCTCAACCTTTTTCGCGACAATAAAATCCTATGTCGCGATAAAGTTCTCTCTCAACATTTTGTTGTGGTTGTGACAACATAGCCTTCTTGTCTTGCGATGCTAACTTCTGAACTTTATGTCTCGACATACTTAGAAAATGTCGCGACATATTTCCTGCCGTGATCTTGTTATTCTCTAAAATGTTTGTCGCAACATAAAAACCTTTGTTGCAACCAACTTGTCTTGACTTGTCTCTTTGCTTTGCCATTTTCTGTCGCGACATAGTTTTGTTGTGTCATGACATTTTATCTTCCCTCTTTAGTTCTTTTATGTTGTGACAAAGGTTTAATGTCTTGACAAAACTGTACTTCCATATGCTTGGATTAATGTCATGATAGAGCAAAAGAATGTCGCGATATTCTTATTCAGGAACTTCTCAGGCAATGTCGTGACATAAAAATTCATTGTCGCGACATAGTTCTATCTTCTGATCTTCAGTATGTCACAACATAAATTTCTTTGTTGCAACATTTTTCATTCAATCCTTCTCATATTATGTCGCGACAACGTTGTTAAATATTTAAGAGCAATCACTTTACTCCAACTTGAGCTCGACTTTGTATTGCTGTGACATATCATTGTTTGTTACGACATAGCCCTACTGGTTACCTTAAGCTTTTGTTGCGACATTCTGATATTATGTTGCGACATTCTGAAATTATGCCACGACATTTATGCCTTAGCAAAATTTTCTAATTTTCTTGATGGATTTGTTTATTTTTCAATCAAAACCTGCAAAACACAAATTTGGTGATTATTCCATAATTCTGCATTAAAATGAATCATAAACTATTGAAAAATTGGAAGAAAAATGGACTAAAAATATATGAGTTTAGGACTCATCAATCACACCTTGTTTTTTTTTGCTTTATTTTATTTGTATTTTAGTTTAGAAAACACTCTCCCAAAGTCATCGAGTTGCTCAAATAGTGAACGACTTTAGTAATTTGAGTACTCAATCCTCTCTAAAACCACACCTTCCTTGTAGGATCGATATCTAGACTTTTGGTCCACTATTACTTGTATGACAGGTGCGCTGAGGAAATGGTAACAAGTTTTGGCATCGTTGTCGAGGACTCCAACAAAGTCTTTGGTAGCAGGTGCAAAACTCATCTATGTTTGAGTTCATTTCACATGCTATTTTGTGCATTTGTATCCATATTCATGTAAAACTCATAAAATTTCCTCTAAACTTGGTTTTGTGGAATTATTGATGAAGAAGCAAGTGATTTGGCGAGGAAATAGGCAATATATTTCCAAAGAAGAGTCAATGGGAGTTTCTGGCGCCATTGGAAAGGTCATTTCTGTACCATCTAGAACATCAAATGGTTCACACTTCCTCATGGTTGCATTCTACATTCAAAGTGCTTTCCAACGAGTACTCACACGCCCAAATCCGAGTTAAAACGAAGAAGTTATGGCCCCGACAAGTTGGAGGAGAAAAACAAGTTGTTGTCGGCTTGTCGGCGACCAAATAATTTGTCCACGACCGAAGCAGTCGTGACCCCAAGCACTATGTCACGACCAATAAGCGTCCTGAGCCAAGAAACTTGTTCGACCTAAAAACTATGTCGCGACCAAAAGCGGCCCAGAAACCCTAAAAAGGCGAAGAATTGATATTTTGACCTATTTTCAAGCCCATTTCACCTTAGGACCATATATATACTCTCGTTTTTAGGTAAAGGGGTAGCGGGAAGGTGTAAAAACCTCTCTCGTGGGTTTCTCTCTCTCTATTGTAATTTTCTTAGTTTTGCTTGATTTGATTTTTTATAGATCTTAGAGTAATTTTTTATAATTTCTTTGTATTGAAGAGATTTCGGTCTTGTATAACAGAGATTCAGATTTCACTAATGTTTAGACAAAGATTGAAGCTAAAATCTGGATTTTTTCTCTCTCATGGGTTTTCTCTCTCTAAATTTGCCCGATTTTCTTAGTTTTCTTTATGATTTTGATTTTAATAGATCTTAGAGTAGTTTTAGAGGCGATTTTTATTTCTATTGAAGAGATTTGGTCTTTGTACTAAGATATTCAATTTATTCTTGTTGAGGCGAAGATTTAGCTCAAATGCGGATTTTTCTGCTTGTCTCTTGATTTCTTTCTTCATTTTCTTACTTTTTTGTTTGATTGGTGATGATTGGAATCCATTAATGGAACATTAAACACGCTTTAAGTGGGGATTAATTGTTGAACATTCGGTTGCGGAGTTTTTCGGTTATTTTGTGGGTTTGGCCAGATTTATATAATTGGTACTATTCATATAATTAACTGTTCAGAATATTAGTAGCTTATACCTAGAAAAGAGCTGTATCTTTACTCTGATTTTCAGGAGACCCTCTGAGTGACACAGAGATGAAGATTCTTGAGAGTAAAGAGCAGTAACTTGGGGGTATGTTAGACTAATATCTTGGAACTAATGAACTTTGAAAAATTACTTTGATAGATCACTAATTTACTCATGGTGTGAGGATTAATTAGATGATGTATCGATTTAGTTGATAAGAGGTTTCTCCTTAGTCTAATGAAAGGATCTTGATCCCGTGTTAACAAAGATCTAATCAAGGAGATAGAAAATTTTATTAGATTTGAAGGATGAGGTACCAATTGGGTGGAGAAGGCTTGCATAGTCACATCATAGAGGCGAGAATTCTTGATCTAGAAAATGGTTGTGAAGTATTGAAAAAGAAAAACAATCAAAGCTTAAAGAGTGCCAAATTTTATAAGTAGCTATTTAGAACCATTTGTCCTGAAAGGGAATATGGTGTGTTAGATAGTGAAATGTATGGTGTATGGAGAAATCCAAGCTATACTACATTTCTCTTGGGCCGAATCCGGCATTTAACTCACAAATGTTGCACTTTCAAAAATGCAAATTGTTTTGTAAATAATTATCCATCCACAGTGCCTCTCTTCATACCTTTTAAATTAAGTAGTTGTTTATTTGGTAGATTCTATGATTAGTTTTAAATCAGTTTTTTTGTTTTTCGATTAAATTGATTTTATTCCCACATCCTATTTGATTGCCTAAATAGTGAAGAGCCCTTGTAATCGGGGTGATCAAATTCCAATTATAGAGAACCTCGATCCTCATGGTCGATATCTCAGGACTCCTAGAGTCACTTTATTACTTGTATGGCTTGGGTGCACTTCAGGAAGGGTTGAGTGTTGGTAATACTTTTCATTTTAGTTTTTGAGTACACTTACTTTTGTTTCAAATCAATTTTTGAGTATTTACCACATTAACTCCCTTGGCCATATTTTCACATATACATCATTTGGTCTAAACAAGTTTTTGGTGTCGTTGCCGGGGATTGGCACGGTTCACTTTCTCTCATTGGAAGTTGACATTTTGAGAAGAGCAGTGATTTAATTTAGGCAATTTTCTATTTATTTTTGGTTTGTGAGTTGTTCTTAGGTTATTTTTATTTTTATTTTTATTTTACTATTAGTATTTTGGTACTTTATTTTCTTTTGTTTTTCTTCTTATTTGTAGGTACTCATGGGAGGAATATTCAAGTGAAGATGGAATTGCCTCCATAAACCAAGCTTGACTTCATATTCATCATTTGAATCAAAGAATTCGGAATGACTCACTCATGGAACAAGGGTATTGCCTTGTCGAGGGAGTTCAGCCCCACATTTCAAAAGAAGAGTTGTTTCTTGCTAAAGAGCAGAATTTACCAACATGGATAAGAGCAGAAGGTAGGTAGTCTTCATGAGCGAGAAATTCCCAGTTTAGATACCTTCCAAGTCAACACTAATTAGATTGAAAAATAGAGAAGCTCAAATTGGACACTTAGTCGAAGCATTCGAGATCATGTTAGGACACTCTCCTAGTAATACTTTGAAAATTCCCATTGAATGCATAGATGCTCATTTTGAGTAGTAATGCGAAATTTCATATCTTGAAATCGTGGAAGAAGGTGAAAATGAGTTGGAAATTAAGAACAAGACACTCCTAAACAACTTAGAGGATGAAGAGCTATTAGTGGATAAACTGAAATTTGAAGAAGAAAGTCAAGTAATGGCTATTGAAAACATTTTGATGAAGATTGACACATTTACCTTCCCCATGGATTTTGTGACTTGGGGCATTGAAGGGGATCTACAAAATTCTCATATACTAAGAAGACCACTTCTTTCCTCAAGCCAAGCATGGATTGACATCAACGAGAGCTCACCTTGCTTGTAGGTGAGGAGAAAGCAAAGTTCAATCTTCACCAACCATTACCTTTGATGGAGCAAGAAGAGCCGTAATGCAGAAAATTATAGCTTCCTTCAATCAAAGGGCACATGTTTGCAGTCCCCTTAAGCATAAATGTGTTTACATCTACTTCACATAGAGGGCTTTTGAAGAAAGTGTGGCTGAACCACCAGCCATAATTAAAGGGATTTTTGAGTTTATTTCCCCTATTCAAAATGCGAGAAAGAAAACATCCTTGGCTTTGAATGGTTATAAAGAGGAAGTGCTTTCCAAGATGAATGATTGGACAAATGGGCTGCTGATACTTTTTCAATGAGTCTAGCTAGACTCACAAAAATGGAGGCTTGAGCTTCTTGGGAGGCAACGAGTTAAGTAATAATAAAGGATTCTATCCACTCTCTTTTTTCTTTTTCTATTTTTTTAGTTACTTTATTTGTTTATGTTTTTCCTTTGTTGTGATGAAATTCGGCAATGTTTAACTTTATTTGTTAGTGTTATCGAATGAAGTAGGTTTCAAGTTCAACATGTTGTCATGTGAGTTTGCAGAGCGAAGGCAAGAAGTTGGAAAGTGGTTGATGTAATTATAGTGCTTGAAGTGTGAAAAAAAAAAAATGGAGTGGAGATGTTCATCAATTTCGGGTTTTTGAGATGAAATGAACCAATTGACCAAATATAAAGTTGGAAGGTTCGTGATCATGCATGAGAGAATTGAAGACAAGAGATGAGTTTAGCATGAATAGAAAGCATTAAGGGTTGCTATTGGAGGAATTTTGAGAGAATATATAAGCATGAAGGACTTTTGAAGGATAGCAAGTGACATGGGCAGAGACAAAGCAAAGGAGAACCTAAGGAGTCAAGAAATCATCACCTTTGGACAGCATTGAACATTCAGATTTTCTGTGATTGAGGCTCCAAATGGTTCACCTCAGCCCATGAGGCACATTCTACATTGAAGAGCTTTCCCGATGAGTCATACACATCGATTCAGCTAAATTGAAGGAGATATGAGTATAACAAGTTGGATAAAAACAAGGGTGCTGAAGCGAGAATTCTTGCGTGACCCGGCTTTTCATAGTCATGAATGACTCTTTAACCCTTTAAAACCCATTTTTCTTCTTCCTACTTTATACTCAACCTGCCATACTCTTTCCCTCCAACCCTTGCAACTTCTAACCACTTTCAAATTCATCTCCCATCCACTCAAATCCTAAATCACATTCCTCGATCCATCTCCATAAATGTGACTTCAAAACCCGTCACAAACCCACAAACTTACCTTTATTTGAACCCCCGATTTCCATCCATCATTCCAAGCATCAACGAGGAGTTACAATGGAAGAAAATTTTTGTGTAGTTGTTTGTTTTTGGGTTCTTTGTGGATCATTGATGCGGAGTGATTTGCATGTATTGAAGGAGATTTTGAAGAATCGAAAACTCACTCATTTGAGGTGAAGGAGTTGGTGCACGCAAGTGTTTGAGAAAATGCAAGCCACTCATGGCTCCAAAGATGAAAAAGAGTGTATCAAAGGGTAGTACACCAATGTCAGTAATACGAAAATCATCAAGGTTCTATTCAAGTTGCCAAGACTACAAAGGGAGTTCACTTTTCCCTGACTCTCTTTATTACCCTTTTTACTTTATTGCTTCCTTTGCTCATTGCTAGACATTTAGGACATGTTCATCTCAAAGTTTAGGGGTGTTTATTTTAGTTGTAGTTTATCATATTTACACCCCACATATTGCAAATGACAACTTTGAGAATGAAATTTTATGGTGCTTTTCTGGATAATGACTTTGTTTGATGCTTCTAACTTATCTTGGATTTGGTATATTTTTTTAGTTAGAGTTTATTGAGTTAATTGAGTTTGCTTGGAGTTGTTGTGATGTCAATAAGGACCATAAATGAACCCTTGGCATATGGACAATATTAGAGATAATAGGACTTAATGCTTAATGAGTTATCTCTTTAATAGGCTATTTAGTCATTGGTTTCTCAAAATCCATGCACGTGGTAACTAAGTACCCTTGAAAATAATTTTTTGCTTGGGTTAGAGATGGTTTATGAGAATCCATCTAATTTTGATCTCCATAGGTTCTAGAACTTGTTCTATTATCGCTTGAGGCGAAATCCTAGGCAACACAACAATTGAGAAATAATAGGTCATCCTTGGAAAGATTGTACCTTTCAAGCTAACCTGATAATATGCATATGCATATTCCTGCAATGCAGATGTTGAGCCTTAAAGAGCGAGAATTATGTTTATAAAAAAAACCAAGTTTGAAGCCAATAACCTTCCTATACATCACTATCCCTCAATAAAGAACCAAAACTCACCTATAACATGAGAATTTGAACATAATTGAGAAATGTGGTGAAGGCAAGTTTAGGAGAGTTATTTTCCATAGGAAAATAACTCTAAATTAATTGAAATGAGTTAAGTTGAAATCAAAAGAGGTTAATCGAGAAAAAAAAAAAAAAACTGAAAAATATCAAGAGTGTAAAAAAAGCAAAAATACAATAAAAAGTCAAGGAGGAGTGAGTCTAGCCTCATAGCCTTCCTTCCCTAGAGCAAGTAAATCTGGGGTGTCTCATTTTTAGTACCTAAGGCCCGATTAGTGCAGGGCTATTGATTTAAAGCTTGCTAATTAGTGCCCAAAGTGCTATTTGAGCCCTATCAAGATAGGTTTAGTGCTTTTGCGCACTAATCATGTCGGTCGCTTGATTGATGTGCGGAGTCCGCCAGTTCCATGATGCCATTTCGAGGCTTGTTTTGGTGATTTTGCGGGTCTTTGAGTACCTCGGTCATTTTAGTTCAAGTGCGGCGTAAAGATCACGTCTTAGAATCTTTGAGAAATCACGATGTTCTCAGTCATCAAAATGAAAATTTGAAGTGGATTTTGAAGGAAGGAGATGCATAGATGCGGTGAGATGCGATGAGCAAAACGAGCGATCCAGGGATTTTATTATGATTGCGAAAATTTCATTTAGGATGCGAAAATTGTAATCATGGCGAAAATTTGCCAATCCTAACGAAGTGAATTTTAAACTAGGCTGGCAAAATTTACCGCTGCTTCAGCGAAATCTCGTGCCCTAGCCGAATTTGCAATTTCGCTATCTCACAATAATTTCGCTAGGCTAGCAAAATTTCGCTAGCTAGCGAAATTCACTGTTGATAGCGAAATTTCTCAATTTCGCTATCTCTGTAAATTCGCTAAGTGTGAAATGAACTAATAAATTCCTTATGCTATTGAAATCCGTATAGCGAAATTGTTGCCTTGTGATTTTTGTATATTTGATCCTAACGACTACGTTTTTATGTATTACCATTTTAGCCCTTATGTAATCATATTTTAGGTATTTTGGTAGTTTCACACTTTGGGTTGTACTATATAAACCCCCATAACTGTAACCCTAAGCAAGCGGGAAGCAACTTCATTTATAAAGTTTCCCACGGCTTTCATTTAGGGTTTTTCATTTGCTCTCTTCTCTGCTTCTTTCTTTTATTTTTCTGGTTGCGAACACTCCTTGAGGATGACAACTCAAGGGATGCTTGGTTAAGCCTCATAGCCTTGAAGATGAGGGTTGCTAGCTTGGTTTAGGGGCTACTCCAGGTTGTCCTCATCTTTGTAAAATGTTCAGTCTTTGCATTTATGGTTCCAAACTTTCCAAACTAGGTTTAATGCATTAATGTCCTTACTTAGTCCCAATACTTGTCATGCTTTAGGGTTTAGTGCATTCTTAATGCTAGATGCAACGATATCCTTTAGATGTCATTCTGAGCCACTATGAGGTTGAATGCTAGGGTTTTAAAATGAATGGGTTTGGATGCATAATACTTGTGTTGACTCAGGCGGGAGTGGTTCTAGGAGTTGGGTTTTATAGGTAAACAAAGATCCGGTTTTGGCTTTGTATATGTCACTTGCCATAATGCGAGGATATAACAGGGACACTTTATTAGCCCATGTTATCAATCTAGTGACCTAAACCTTCAAGGTCACAATTTCACCACTTCACTTTAAGCCATTACAGGTTAGTCGATCAAACAAACAAACCTCAACTGTTTTGAAACAAATCCTGAATCCGAGCAAAAGCCTCACCATTTTCCAAACAGTGCAAATCATTAAATGGATGAAAGCCCGTCCCAGTGTTTGACCCTAGAGCCATATCTTTGCGGTGGCTTGACTACGGCGGTAGGAGAACTAAGGATCTGAATATTGTTGATTCGAATCACCTGCAGTGGCACGAGATCAAATGGCGCGGATTCTTAGGGATGGATGGTGCTAATTCGATGTGATGAGTTGAAGTGTACTTGTAATCCACATTACAAGTGTTGGTGACCTTTTAGACCCTTTTTGAATTACAATTGTTGTAACTGCAAGTTTTAAGCTACTTTGCGATTCTTGCCTTTGTTTATTTCTTACGATCGGTTTTGTTTTAATGCTGCTTGACCTTTGGGTATAAGTTGCTTGTGTTCTTTGTTGTGTCTAATTTTATTAATAACGGTGTGTATACCCGAGTGGGATAGAGACAATTCAAGTAGGCGCAAGAATCGATTACATAGTTGAACAAAATTTGTGAAATCAGTGTACATAGTGAAAATATGGATCCTCTGCACGAGCAGCCGAAGTCGTAGGGCGCCGTGAATCAAACTACGGTGATGAGGGACCATATACACCCTCCCAGAGTTAGTGCTCCTTCTACGCATCATACCTCCTGAAGATGTGGCGGTGGACCTACCTAGTGCCCCTGCTTCCCAGCTGCTGGTATGGAGAATGAAATCCATATTCACATATCACGAGGATTTTGAGGAGGTATGCGTACTTTTAAGGAAGGTATAGCAGGTATGGATTTGCCTTTCGAGCTGAGAAAGCGACCAGCGACACTTTCAGACAAGGCAAAAATTTGGCTCAATTCACTGAGGCCAAGGACTATTAGAAATTGGGCCGATCTTGGTGAATTTTGAAAGTGTCCAGTCTGACAGACCCAGCCCAGGTTTGAAGAGCGAGATCTACACCTACTCGGCCTATGACAATGAGGATTCTACCAATCGCAGGAGAGATTCATGGATACCATCGGTCTTGTCCACATCCATGGGTTCGATACGGATGTTAGTGAATCATTTCTATAATGGTATGTCCTGCTTGTGAAGCAGTGCTAGAAACCATGTGTGGAGCGATTTTACGGCCCAGCAGGATGAGGCCATGGATTTCTTGAGTTATGTAGCTAAAACTTCCAAGGGTTGGGATGAGCCAAACCAAAGAGAGGTGGAAAATGAGGCCCTCGCTGAAGGGAGGGATTTTTACTCGGAGGACATGAAGTAAACAAAAATCTCAGCCCTAGCTAGGAAGGTGGAGGAGTTAGAAGGAAGAGGCTCCATGAAGTGCGGGCGGTGGCGAAGCAATGCACGAACTGACTGTTCAGGTTGTCAACCACTTTGCCCGATCGGAGAACATCGTCGCGCCTATCGGTGAAGGATTTGATGTTAGAATATGCAAATGTTGTAGGTCAATACAAGCCACAACCTAATGCCCCATATGGTAATACCTACAATTCCAATTGGAAAAATCACCCTAACCTCTCTTGAAACTAATCCCCACCCTTTATGTACCCCTAGGGTGCCCAGGCACGGTTGGTTCCCTACCGTCTCGACCCGGCCACCATCATCCCACTTCTCTAGTTAGACAGTGATGCGAGATTTGAAGCCAGTGGTGGGCAACTTGTGGAAGAACAAAAAGGGATCGGCCTGATTAGCCTGAGTTGATGCATGGAAACCGCATTTGAGCAAGAGAGAATAGATGGAGCTTGAGAGCAATCTTAATCGAGAAAATGAATGACTTGCAATATTGATCGCTGAATCCAAGCGATATCTTTGGAGTGCGGGAGAGGAAGGTTCGGCTTCCCAAACCTTTGCCAAATCGAGAGGAGTCCGTAGGGTAGGTTCATCCGACCAATTCGAGGAATGGATGAGGTGAAGGCAATAATCACTCAAAGTGGAAAGGAATAAACAGCCGGTGCGAGTGCATTGAAGAAACATGCGAACGAGGAAGGCGGAGCACGAGAGAGTAATCATCGGTGAACTCAATGGAAACCTTTGCATGCCACCTCCATTTCCCGAACGAGAAGCGAAAGGCATCGGCTAGGCGGGCATCCTAGAAGTCTAAGGCGGGTGGTGAACATACCTTTTGGACATCATCAAACAAGTCCCTGCCTATGCAAAGTTTTGAAGGATCTGTCTGATCAGGAAGGGGTTGGGCATTGAGAAAAAGCATTTTAGCGAGCAAGTCGGTGCCATAATCAAAGAAAGAACCAGGTCAAATACAAGGATCGGGGATCCCCACAATTCGATCCAACATTGGTGGGACTTGCATAGACAAATCACTGCTAGATTTAGGAGCCAGTGTAAACCTACTGCCATACTCTGTGTATAAGCAATTAGGTTTGGGAGAGCTTAAACCTACTGACATCCTTTCCCCATCATTGAGCGATCGATCGGTAAAGTTCCTAAGGGAATAGTTGAGGATGTGTTGGTGAAGGTAGACAAATTCTACCCGGTAGACTTTGTAGTGCTTGACAGAGCCATTAGCAAATGGGCCAATCATGTGCCAATTATCCTAAAGAAGACCATTTCTAGCCACTTTGCCCGATACGATGTCAGTGCCACGAAATGGAGTCATCGCGACTCATTTAGCGACATGACATTTGGAAGTTGAATATCCCTTCGCGAGTCACAAGCACAAATCATTGGAAGGTGAAGTGGAGAAACAATGAAGTACGCTCGAGTTCATCGAGTTGAGGAAGCCAGCTTGTCCATGAATTGCAGAAATAGCCCGACGAGTGAAAGCGATTGTTTAGAATTGCCATCGGTCGTCAACTGCTGAGAATTAGTCGATCCAAATTCAATCGGTGAGAAGCAAAATCATGATAGAATCAAGCATCAAGGTTCTTTGCCTGAACCCTTTAACGGGGGGTTGAGGAGATCTCTTTTTTGACCCTCCATGGTAAATCAATGAATTTGGGCTGGTTTGGTGTTCTTTAAAAGCAGAATTCATGACTCGATAATTTTGGTTTTTATTTTAATTTGGTCAATTTTAATAGTTTCTATTTTTAGTAACTTTCTATTTTTAGTAACTTTCTCTTTTTAAGTAATTTTATTTTAATATTATTTAATAATTGATTTTTAGATATATTTTCATATAATAATTTTTATTTTTAGTATTATTTTATATTTTAATCTTTGAAAAAAAAAGAAAAATCAATTCTTGTTCAGAAGCGGTCCCGCTACCTTGTGGCTGTCGATCTTCGGCTTCCAGGCGCCTTTATAAAGGAGGAGGAGGGAGGCTTGCGGTCATATCATCCCCACGGTAGCCGTGTCGAAGTGAGCCTGGTTTTTGCCACGAGCCTCAGTGTGAGCCCTAGTTTTGCCCGGCCTGCGGCGCTCTTGTTGATCCCGAGTCCTTTGCCGCCGCCGGCCCGCGCGCGAGCCGCCGCCTGGCTGAATCATTGCCGCCTTCTCAAGAGCCACGAGCCACGATCCAACACGGTATGGCTTTCGACCTGCCCGCCTCCTAGTCTTAGACGGTGACCATGATTTCGATCTCTTGCCACGAGTAAGCCGTGCCACCGGTCGATTCAGTCATTAGATGAGCTGCAGTTCGAGTTAGCCCGGCCGTGAATGTCAGGTGCCACTGGTCCCACCTTGGTCGGTGAGCCACAGTGCGCTTTGTCCGCAGCCTGCTTGCCACCTTGCCTCAAGGTCCTTTAGTTACGACCATGGTCGTACTAGAGGTGGGTCGCTGAGGCCGGTCGGGTTCGGCCTCCCGGCGGGAGGAGCGGGCTCGATTCAACTCGGTCGAGCGGTCCACGAAGCCTCTCGGGGATTGGAGATATCGGACCGGATGGGACCGGGCCGCCTCACGATTACCACAGAGAAGATCGGGAGGGCGGCCTTCCAAAGCGGGCACAGTACTTCGGGACCCGAAGTCATCTTCATCTAGGCCCAGAGCCATCACTTGTCAGGCACGGAGAGAGCTCGTCGCCCCAGATTATCCGGCCTCGAGATCGAGGAGGCCCTTATTCGTCGAGGCACCCCTATCCGGGAATGTAGGGCTCGGCTAGAGATTTTCATGGGGAGTCGTATTCTGACGTTCGGCGTGTGGTGACCCCGGTCGGGGACTCCATGTGATCGAGCGTGCTCACTTAGTTCATGGCGCCACGGCGGTTCTACTATCCGGGTAATTTTCTGATTCTACCATTCCATGACCTCCCGGGGCAAGTCGTGAGCTCCGGTCGATATCGATGATCATGAGGAGTTCTCAGGCGGCGGATATATCGTTTGCATTGGGCGCCACGGTGCGAGCCCGGTCTGGAGGTGCCGGGATTGGCCTCGGTAGGCTTCGGAGAGATGGTCGCGGTCTTGCTCCGAGACACCCTTCTTCGGACGCTACTATTCGGAGGCGCTTTCGCCTCAAATGCTTCTTATTGATCATCTGCTCCGGACCGACCTCTTCCGTGCGGCCTTCACGTCCGATTAATGGGGGCCGTCCTCGAGGCTCTGTGTCGGATCTCGGAGGGTTACGGTTCAGTCCCTGCGAGTTGGTGATATTGCATTACACATTTCCGAAGATGGAGTCACCCAAAAGAACGTTCCCGGCGAAGAAGTCTACCGCTATTAATACCCGCATTTGTTGAGCCATGTCCCCAGAGCACTTGGCTTTCGAGCCCGGATTAGAAGGAGGATCAGATGCCCTCGGAGTCGACTATGGAGGCGAGCTATGGTGATGCCTATTTCTTTTCTCCTCGGCGACCCGAGGACCGGGAGGAGGTGCGGGACGAGGGGCGAGAGGACTCACGGAGGAGATGTGCATGCTCCCGAAATTCGAGATGGAAGGGGAATCAGTCTGGGATATATCTTCTCCATCTCCTCCTCCGCACCTGGCCGGCCCATGACTCCTAACGACACTCCGGCCCATCATATCTGGCCACGGCACTCCGATACGTTCATGTCAGTACCAGGGAGATAGCAGGTGTTATGGATGTTGTCTGTTCGTTAGCTTCCACACAGGCATCGATGGATCAGAGGTTGACTCGAGCCGAGACCACTTTTTAGAGCGTGTCATACCATGCTCGGCGGATCATGAGTCATCTCGGCCTCCGTATTTCGACCATAGAGATGAGCCAGCGTGACATCCTTAGACATGCGGCCACAGCGACTTGGATCCACACCGAAGATTGAGGTGGTCACACTCTGTCTCCTTTCTATCCTGCACATGCTCTGTCTCTTACTAGGAGGAAAAGTTAGAGGTAGAGTAATCTTCCACAATTATGTTTTTGTATAGTTTTTCGGCATTATCAGCGCCTGCAGTTTTGTTTAGGATTCATGTATTGTAATAGTAGCGAGTGATGTTTTTGTATGTTTAATTGTATTTCTTGTATTAGCCACATTTTGGTTATGCCAGCTTTACAACCACTATTCTGAGTTTACTATATTTGTCACAGTACTTTTGTGTCTTTATTTTATGTATCTACTTTTTGCTCAATTGGACAATTGGTGGCACTAGTGAACAATTGAATTGCCTTTAGTGGAGGGTGAAACCTATTGTTACCTTAATGCTAGAGACGATTCCATGCATGATTTTGTTTTAGTCAATTGAGATTTTAAGCGTTTTCCAAGCGAACATTCCTTTAGCTAATTCACACCTTGCACACAGTTGCGCAGTAAATTTGTGAAATTAAGTACCTCCTTTCACTTTGCAAAGCGGCCTTGGAAACGTTGTGACCCATAATAGGTTAGTTTACGATGTGAAGGCCCGATGTAGTGTTCGGAAAGAAAAAGCAAAAAAGGAAACGAAAAGAAGAAAAAGAAAAATGGCCGTGGCGCTTTGCCTTGAAACCCAAATGCGGTCCGTGGGGTATATGGCGAGAAAGCCTTTTAAACCGATGCCCTAAACCTTAGTTGGTTGGAGTCATCGACTTGTCATCGACTTAGTGTTCGTTACATGGGTGGATGAGGTAGAGTTTAGCGTGTTATAGGTGCTCAATTCTCGATCGTCGGTCGGTGAAATCTGCAGGATTTGTGGTCAAGTGATCCTTTGGCTTGATGCCGCAAGCCTTAATTGGTTGCGAGTCATCGGTGAACCCGATTACACGGACTTTGGTGAAGTCGAGTTTTAGCATTGCACCCTGAATGTGACCAAATAAAAGAAATAAAATTAATAGCTAATCCTATTTAGGTTGTTCAGCCGGTTTAAGGTCATAGCGGTAGCTAGGTTGGGGGAGGGAATAATTTTAGTTATTATTTCAATCTGGTTACATTAGGAATCATTAGATTTTTGGTGGAAATTCAGGTTGATTTCCTTGGATCCGATGTTGACTCAACTTGTTCTTATATATGGTTTCTGTTCTCTCATGTCGATTTTCTAACAGGGTGTAAATTGTTTATTTTAAAGGTAATGTTTATCTGTACATACACTTTTTGAACCATATATATACTTTTTGTAAAATCACGGCATGCATCCCATTTTTGTTTTAGCATTGCTAAGGGACTAGCAACGTGTCGGTTGGGGGGTGTGATTAGTGCCCAAAAAGTGCTATTTTGAGCCCTATTCAAGATAGGTTTTGAGTGCTTTTTGCGCACTAATCATGTCAATTAAACCAATTGATGTGTGCAGGTCCACTTAGTTCCACTGATGCCATTTCGAGCTTGTTTTTGGTGATTTTGCAGGTCTTTGAATACCTCGGTCATTTAGTTCAAGTCGGCGTAAAGATACATCATAGAATCTTTGAGAAATACGATGTTTCGGTCATGAAAATGAAGGAATTTGAAGTGGATTTTGAAGGAAGGAGAATGCATAGATACGGTGAGATGCGATGAGCAAAGCAGGGCGATCGAGATTTTCGCTATGATTGCGAAAATTTATTTGGGATGCGAAAATTTGCAATCATAGCAAAAATTTGAAATCCTAGCAAGTGAGAAACACCATTTGAAATTGCGAAATTTATTTAATAGCAAAATCTTTATTACTGGCGAAGAATTTATGATTGTTATCTCACAATAATTTCGCTGAAATTGTGAAATTTAAACAACTAATCCCACTTGTTGATAAATGAGAATTTCTCAATTTAAGCTATCTCTGTAAGAATTTATTTGGTGGCGAAATTTGTTAGACCTAATGAGGAATTTTCATTGTCTTCAGCGAAATCCCCCTGTATGCGAAATTCTTTGTGATTTTGTATATTTGATCCTAAGCATTCAGTTTTTATGTATTACCATTTAGCCATACGTAATCTCATATTTTAGGTATTTTGGTAGTTTCACACTTTGGGTTTGTCTTATATAAACCCCAGTAACTTTGTAATACTAGCCCATTTGAGACGACTTTTCATTTTATAAAGTTTCCATGACTTTCATTTTAGGGTTTCATTTGCTCCTCTTCTCTCTCTTCTTTTTCATTTTCTAGAACATGAGCACTCCCCTTGGGATGGCTGAGGATGCTTGGCTAAACCTCATAGCCTGAAGATGAGGGTTCTTTAGCTTGGTTTAGGGGCTACTACAGGTTGTCCTCATGCGTAAATGTTCAATCTTGCATTTATGGTTCCCGACTTTTCAAACTAGGGTTTAATACCATTTAATGTCCCTTCCCTTGGTCCAATACTTGTCATGCTTTAGGGTTCAGTGCATTCTTAATGCTAGATGCACTGATATCCTTTAGATGTCATTTACGAGCCATTGTGAGGAGGTTGAATGCTAGGGTTTTAAACTGAATGGAACTTTGGATGCATAATACTTGTGTTGACTCGAAATAGAATTAGTTCTAGGGTTGGGTTTTGCTTGGCTAAGCTTAAAGTGGGTTTGACTGACTGCGATACTTGCCTTAATGAAGGATATAACGAGGACACTTTATTAGCCCGTGTTATCAAGCTAGTGACCCTAAACCTTGAGGTCACAATTTCACACTTCACTTTAATATTCTGATTGGTGAGTAAACAAACAAACCTCAACTGTTTTGAAACAAATCCCACAATCCAAACAAAAGCCTCACCATTTTCCAAACAGTGCAAATCATTCATAGGATGAACCCGTCCAGGTATTCGACCACACAGAGGCCGTATCTTGCGGTAGCTTGACTACGGCAGTAGGAGGAACTAAGGATATAAATATTGTTGATTCCGAATCACCCTACCGTGGCACGAATCACTTGCTAAGGGTTGGTAGAAAGCTTAAGGGGGTTTTGACATTGCACCACTCTAATAACCTTGTCTTAAAGATAAAGGCTTCTTAGTGTTTGTTGAAGGAATGCAGAATTTGTGCATAAAGGTGATATGAGGAGTATGGAAGGATGCGCTAAGCGGTTTTGGGGTGTTTGAGAGCGTCACTATCTTTGATGGTAAGAATCGAGGATGGAGTAGAGACATCAATGCGAGAAAAGATGTATGTTTAGGTAAGTTTTAGCCTAAAATGATACTCGACTACCCACACCCAAGCCTTACATTACAAGCTTATAAGAGACCTACTTGATCTTGAGAGTTGTGTGTGCCTACATTAGTGGAGAGTGTTAAGAACAACAAGCCTATGGAACCTAAATAAATTATCTTAGGAGAGCCGCATACTTATCTCAATTCTCATAAACTCATCTAGCTTGCAATTGTTTGGATAGGGGAAGACCATACACACACACACTAGTGAGAACCATGATCTAAATTTGTCTATTATGAGATTAATTCACTTTTAAAATGAATAAATTATCTTGATCATATTCTCTATATTCTTAGTAAGGTAATTCTTGAGACACATATCACATACCCTTACAAGCGATTCATAGTTTTGGTTAAATAAAAGGGTGGAAATGAACTCCTCTTCCCATTTAGCAGGGACAAGCAACTAACTCTTTTCTTTGCTTGAGAGACGAAGCAAAACTTGGTTAGGGGTGTTTGATGAGTGCAAAACTCATCTATGTTTTGAGTTCATTTCACAAGCTATTTTGCACATTTTATATCCATATTCATGTAAAAATCATAAAATTTCCTCAAACTTGGTTTTAGTATTATTGATGAAAAACAAGTGATTTGGCAAAGAAAATGAGCAATATATTTCCAAAGAGAAGAGAGTCAGTAAGGGGAGTCTCACAGGCGCGCCACTAGGAAGATAAATTTTTTCTAGTACCATCTGGAACATCAAATGGTTCAAAATTCTCTTAGTTGCATTCTACATTCACGAGCATTCAGCAGTACTCACGCCCAAATCAGAATTCGAAACGAAGAAGTTATGACCACGGAGCAAGTTGGAGGAAAAGCGAGTTCTTTGTCAGAGGCGTCGCGACGAAGCGGTATCGCGACGAGAAACTTGGTGCGACCCAAAAAGCGTGTCGCGACCAAAAGCATTTGGAGAAACCTAAAAAGGCCAAAATTGATATTTAACCTATTTTCAAGCCCATTTCACCTAGGACCATATATACTACCGTTTTTTAGGTAAAGAGGGTAGCGGGAAGATTGGAGAACCTCTCTCATGGAGTTTCTCTCTAGCGCCCATTTTCCAGGTTTTAGATTTTGATTTTTAGTAGATCTTAAAGTAATTTTTATGATTTTCTTTGTATTGAAGAGATTTCGGTCTTTATAACGAGGAGATTGATTTCATGATGTTTGGAAACCAAGATTGAAGCTAAAATCAGATTTTCTCTCTCATGGGTTTTCTCTCTAAAGCGCCCATTTCTTAGTTTTGCTTGATTTTGATTTTGTAGATCTTAGAGTAATTTTTACTTGATTTTCTTTGTATTGAAAGATTTAGGTGCTATAACGAGAGATTCGATTTCACTAATGTTACGGCAGATTGAAAATTAAAATGCGGGTTTTCTCATGGTTTTCTCTCTCATGCCCGTTTCTTAGTTTTCTTTGCGGATTTTGATTTTAATAGATCTTAGAGTAGTTTAGAGCAGATTTTTATTTCTATTGAAGAAGTTTCGATTGTTTGTCTTAAGATATTCAATTTATTTCTTTGTTGAGCGAAGATTTAAGCTGAAATACGGATTTTCTCTTCTTGTCTCTTTGATTTCTTTCTTCCATTTCTTACTTTTGTTTGATTGGTGATGATTGGAATCTAGTAATGGAACATTAAACACCCTTTAGGGTGGGGATTAATTGTTGAACATTGATTGCGGGTTTTCGGTTATTTTGTGGGGTTTAGCCCGAATTTATATAATTGGTCTTATTCATATAATTAGCTGACAGAATATTAGTAGCTTATGCCTAGAAAAATTTGTATCTTCCTCTGATTTTTAGGAGACCCTACGGTGACACAGGAGATGGAGATTCGATAGTAAAATGATAACTTGGGGGTATATTAGACTAATATCTTGGAACTAATGAACTCTGAAAAATTACTTTGATAGATCACTAATTTACTCATGGTGTGAGGATTAATTAGATGATGTATCAATTTAGTTGATTAGAGGTTTCTCCTTAGTTTGATGAAAGGATCTTGATCCCCGTGTTAACAAAGATCTAATCAAGGAGATAGAAAATTTTATTAGATTTGAAGGACGAGGTATCGATTAGATTGGAGGAAGCTTGCATAGTTAGTACATGGGGCGAAGATTCTTGGAGTCCTAAGAAATGGTTATGAAGTATTGAAAAAGAAAAACAATCAAATCTTAAAGAGTGCCAAATTTTACAAGTAGCTATTTAGAACCATTTGTCCTGAAAGGGAATATGGTGTGTTAGATAGTGAAATGTATGGTGTATGGAGAAATCAAACTATACATTGCTCTTGGACAAATCCATTATTCAACTCACAAATGTTGCACTTTCAAGAGAAATACAAATTGTTTTGTAAATAATTATCCCGTCTGATGCCTATCTTCATACCTTTTAAAATTAAGTAGTTGTTTATTTGGTAGATTCTATGATTAGTTTTAAATTAGTTTTTGTTTCGATTAAATTGATTTTATTCCACATCCTATTTGATCGCCTAAATAGTGAAGAACCCTTGTAATTGGGGTGATCAAATTCCAATTAGAGAGAACCTCCAATCCTCGTGGGTACGATATCCGGACTCCTAGAGTCCACTTTATCACTTATATGACTCGTGCACTTGCGGAAAGGGGTTGAGTGTTGGTAATACTTTTCATTTCAGTTTTTGAGTACACTTACTTTTGTTTCAAATCAGTTTTTGAGTATTTACCACATTAACTCCCTTGGCCATATTTCCACATATACATCATTTGGTCTAAACAAGTTAACTACATCAATCACTTAACACTTATAGAGTGTACAAAAAAAGAACCAAGGCTGTGATGGAATCAATTAATGTGCAATTTGATGAATATCTCCCCCCCAATGAAACATCTAGACTAGAAGACCCTCGTGTGGTGTCTATTCTTAAAGAAGAGAAGACTCTCAACAATCACAAAGAAGCATTGATGAATAAAACAAACGAATGTCTGTAGACGTTTGGACCATCCTAGAAGTCGTGGACCCAATTATAGTCGATGTTCGGACATTAGAGGACTCCTTACTATAACATAATGACCACGATAGTGGGAACACTCTAACATTCAGACTCGAGTAGGAAGACTCATAATAACCATCTTACCAATGATATTATAGGAGATCTAGAAGTGAGTGTCTGGACGAGGGGCGTTCCCAAGGTAAATTACAGAGAAATGATAGGCCTTAGCCATGGTTTCTACACCTCCGTAATTGAACCAAAAAATTACAAGGAGGCTTTGAATGATGAGTTCTAGATCCAAGAGATGCAGGAAGAACTATCACATTTCAGACATAATGAAGTTTGGGATTTAGTTCCAAATCCCCAACATGCAAATATAATTGGAACCAAGTGGATCTTCAAGAACAATATAGATGAAGAAGGAAACATCCTTATGAAAAAACCTTGTCTAGTTTTCTTGGGGATACACTCGAGTGGAAGGAGTAGATTTTATTCAGGAGCATTTGCCTTAGATAGCCTAGCTTGACTCAATTAATTTGCTGATGGCTTTTGCTTGCTCACTTGTATTCAAACATTATCAAATGGACATCAAGAGTGCCTTCTTAAACAAGTATCTACATGAAGAAGTGTTTGTTACTAAACATAAAGGGTTTGAAGATCCTTTTCACCTTGATCATGTTTATAAACTAAAAAAGGCTCTCTATAGACTAAAACAAGCCCCAAGAACATAGTATGAGAGACTCATGGAATACCTCCTAAAAGGTGGTTACAAGTGAGGGGAAGAAGATCATACTCTTTTCATTCAAAAAAGTCAAATGGATGTTAATGTCGTTCAAATCTGTGTGGATGACATAGTCTTCGGGTCCACATCCTAACACCTAGTGGAATAGTTCATGAGACACATGAGCACATAATTTGAAAGGAGTTTGGTCGGAGAACTTACATACTTTATGGTGTTCATGTACAAAAAACCAACTTAGGGACCTTTATCTCATAGGCAAAATATGCTAACAATCTGGTTAGTAAGTTCGGACTTGGTACAACCAAACATCGAAGGACTCTAATAGGGACCCATGACAAGACTATAAAAATTGAAGTAGGGAACAATGTAGATTTGACTCTCTACAGAAGCATGATTGGAAGCTTGTTATACCTAACTGCAAGACGTACGGATGTATGTTATAGTGTGGGAGTTTGTGCGAGATACTAAGCAAGTCCTAAGGATAGTCAACTTGTAGCAATCAATGAGATCATCAAATATGTTAGTGGAGCAAGCGGACATGGTCTTTGAATCACCTTTCGAGACACCCGTGTCTCACCTAGTAGGATATTATGTGACTGGGATATGAAAAAGAAAGTACCTCTAGTGATGTTTCTACTTCCTTGCCCAACAACCTTATATCTTGGATTGGTAGAAGAGTAGAACTACATGCTGCTTTCCCTGATCGATGCTAAATACATAGCGGTTGATATGGATGTCATAACTCATTTGGGTGAAATTTACTTAAAGACTGTAAGCGTGTCAGAAAGTCTAACACTCTACTACCCAACCTTTGGTGCTATCAACATCTCGAAAATTCAGGCATTGCGCATTCGAGGCGTCACGTGGCTTCCTTTACCACATTTACGGCGAGCGGCGTTTGGGGATAAGAACCGATGATCACGGAGGCGTATCCGCGATGATTGAATTGACGTTGCTCATCAGTTTGGATACTTCCAGGGTATAAATGGTCTACATAGTCATCCTCGGGGTTGCTGCATTTATGGACTATATAAGTTGCCACTTTACTATCTACTTGTGAGTCAAATCTTTGATGATCCAAACCATTAAGGCATTCATTCTTGCCTTCTATAAAAAAAATAGGGGAGAGAAACATAGAAGACCAGTGTCGTTTCTTCCAGCCTCAACCCTTTAAAGGTTGTTTCCTCATGAACATACTTGAACAAAGGGGAGGTGTAGGGTTGGGGTATCATATATATCTTTGTCTTGGGGTTCTACTAGAGGTAGTTACTTTAGAGATCGAGTTTAATCAAGTTTATGATGAAATCAGTGAAGTCCTAGTAAGACCATGAGTAGTTGGACTAAAATATCACATGTTAGGAGGGACGTGCCATAGATACTGAATGTCGGGACTAGAAAGCAGATTGAAATCGGTAGATGATCGTGATTCTCATGTGAGAGACCAAGAACTTGGAGAAACCTCTGTTGTTTGGGGATCTATTTGGAAAGTGGATAACGATTACATCTCAAAATATCTTAAAGTCTAATTATCAGGCATTAAAATTAGAAACTTTAACAGGTTCTATTCACAATGAAATTCTTGATCAGTTTTCCTATTTACAATAGTGGCTTGAAGACATAAAAAGTAGAAGGTGGATTACCAGAGTCATATTAGGAGAATGATCCAAGCGTATCTGGACTTCGGTAGTTAGCCGAGCTGGGCGCCCAGAGCGAGCGGAGTTGCCGCGTGGTTGGAGTGATGAAGCTTGGGGCGACATGAGTCTAAATTTGTGATGGGAGGAGTGTGGGTCTGAATCTCGGTTGAGTGTGCACATTCAAAGCCTTTCACTATGTGAAAGATGATGTTTTATTTTTCTTAATCTTATGGCCCATGTATTGTGGGTTATGGGTGTGTGATACTTTGTAGAGCGGAGGGTGGAGAGGGAGTTTATTCTGCAGATTCACTATGGTGATTGGGTTTTAAGGGGATCGTGAATATGGGGAAGTCTGGCTCCTGCTCTCGAGGCATCAATTGTAGCCTTGAATCCTTGCATTTTGAACTTGGCCACTACGGGATAGACAGGTTTCTAAACCGCATAAGAAGTTCTCATGTTGCTTTTGCTAGTAGAATTATATTTACTTATCTGCTTTCGAAACACACTATATCCTGGGGGGTTGGACTATCTTGCACTAAAGTTCAGAATGGATCTGATCCAGAACAATAAAGGTACATGACTTGAGTCCTTCATTATCGTTATCATATATATAAATACACACACACCCACACACACACACACACACATATATATATATATATATATATATATATATATCAGTGTCAGTTGACCACTAACTATGATAAACCATGAAATTTTAATTTTATAGTTTAATGTTTCATACTAGTTTCTAAAAATATTATGAGGGAGATATTTTTTGCCATATATATATATATATATATATATATATATATATTTCTATATATATATATATATATATATATATATATCAATTGTCGGATTTGACATAGCTTTGTAAATAAACCTGAAGTGAATTTTAATTTTTTATAGTTTAATGTTTCATACTAGTTCTAAAAATATTGAGAGAAATAAGCATGACAAAAAAAGAAAAGAAAATAGCGAAAATTAAAGAAAAAGTGGATTATGATGACAGATTTATATACAAGTTTTAAAATTCTCATTTGAATGTAAGGTGTTGCCAGATGAGAAAGAGGAAAAAGAATTGGCCCAGTGGAGTTGTATGTGGCCTTGGGCAGACGTAAGATCCCAGGAAGTGAGTGTGGGACTACCTTGCATTGAATAGCCTGTTTTTTCAGACTTGTGCCAGTTTTTCCTTGGATCGCGAAATCTTGCAGCATCTCATATCTCTTTGTACTGAGAGTGCTGGAAGTGGATGAGTGCTTGACCACTGTATTTGAGACATTAAACTAGTGTGTATATGGGATATTGGTGACCAGGATATCTGTATCTTGACACATGGGATTGTATTCAATCGGGACTGATGGAACTTCTGGAAGGTTCTCTCTCTTAAAAATGTGATGGATCTTGGTTGTTATATCAGACCGAAGAGATGTTGGAAAAATAACCGTCGACGATTGATTAATTATGTTGGTTAAAAATCCGTTTGTTCTCTGAATCACGGATGATGATGGTTTGCGTTACGTGGTATAGAGTATCTGTTGAACTAACAATGATTGTTCAATTCGGCGGGCGGTGGATTACATTGCCAGTGGTTGGATCGTGGACGATTGATAACTGTGAATCATCTTAACGAAGATATGTACTAAACGTAACGTATGTTATTGCCGGTAGAAATGAATGAAAGTGGCGTGGGAGTTAAGTGCGATCCTCCAGCGGAAGAAGGGCGTAGAAGTGTTTTGATCAGGGACGATATTCTGAACAGAAGAAGGAACGGCAATCTTATCTTTGTTCGAAGAAAAAGAGCCATGATACCAAGAATGAGCGGCATTTTGAGTCAACATGGGACTGCGAAGGACCTCGCCTCTTGAGATCATCAGAAGATAGACCGTGGGCGAATCTTCAAGACAAAAGGATTTATCTGCGGGGGCTTCGCGTGGATTACTGGTTGGGGAACACTTTTACTCGACTTCCGAGAGACGGGAGAGTTCCTGCGGATTTCTTCATATTCTTTGAGTAACTTTATATCGGATGTTGGAGATGAGCCAAGATCAGAATGGGGAGGATGATTGCGGTCGATCTCGATCTTGAGACCAGATTGTTCTGGTACTGAGCTTCAAATGGAGCAGCCATGACATTTGATTTAGTTCCCATTTGTTTATAATAAATCGCATAACTAGTTTTGGAAGGCCGGGAATGAATCGTATAGTACGGGTTCCACAAAGTGAGCGATGATTCGAGCCGATGTGGGCAGTAAACCCTGAGGTTTTTCTTGTTCTGTAGAATAATGACAGAAATATATTTTGTGTGAAAATGTGTTTAGTCGGGTGATTTAAAGTCTAATTGCTGAGTATTTTGATCATTAGCCCACGTATGTTAATTTTGATGTAATGAAATGCGAGATTTATGACATTATTGTGAATTGAATTTTATGTGATATCGCATGTTGATGTATTTGCATGGGATATAGTATGTGGAGTTAGCTCAGCCCGTTCCATATGCACCTTTATGAGCACCACTAGGATGATAGGAGTGGAGTGCATGAGGTGAGTCTAGAGAGAAAATGGATTCGGAGGTTATACAAAACTAATAAGAAGTTGGAGGTAGTCATCACGCGAAAATATCAGCCGGCGGAGGCTGGCCCCGGAATTGATATACATGTGGAGTAGTCCACACGCAATATCAATCGCCGGGTAATACGATTGTGCCCATGGAGGGTAGTCCACTAAATGTAACATGGAGGCGGTCCTGCGCCATTTGGAGGTTGTTGCCGACCAAAACCTCAAAATTCTCATAGGGGCTTAGGCGAAGTGTGAGGAAATCGTGAGACTCTGGGGGTATGAGTTGATCATGTAGACATTCAAGTAGGATCATGTATTTGCTTGAATATGTGTTTGGCCCCCAGGGCATTCACCGCGCCGGTGGAGGAAGTAGCAGCCAGGTGATTAGGCTCTGCGGCGTCAGCTCGCGCCATCGAGGATCTATTTTACAGGTCTGAGAAGAGTGTGCGGGACGGCTAGATCCTTGAGGTTGTGTGGTTTAGAAGAAGTGGGTTGTGAACTTTGGAGTTATGATGTTCTACGCTGTATTAGAATTATGGTATAATATATGTATATAAGAGTAAAAACATTTGAAGCTACTTAAAACGCCGGATATAGTTGGATTCTTAGTTGGTATGTTTTTATGGGTATTGTTTATGGGCCCAGTGGTCGTTTTACTCATGTTGTGATCGTATTGGATGTGTTATATCGTACGAGTGATGATCGGGGGCCCAAGTGGCTTCGATATTTACTCGGTTCGTAGTTGTATATAGGATACAGCGCTGGTCATTGGATTGTTGGAGACCCGGATTTTGTATTTGGTGTCAGTACAAAGGAGACTCTGCCCGATTTTAAATGAAAATGTGGATTCATAAACATTCCACGTCAATCCATGAGTTATTGGGTAGTCAGCGGACCGGAGTTTTGGGCGTCTGACGGTATCGAGCGCGCCGTTATCGATAGGGAGCTCGGGTTGGGTATCCATCACCACTCGGGTGGTTTGATGTAGAGTATAGGTATCAAAACCTAGAGAATGAGGCTTGAGCAGGCGCGCGTGGTTAAAGTAAGGAACATCGCCATGGTGGTTGATGTTGAGTTAGGTATGAGATTACATAGAAAATCTCGGGATAAAAACTAGGACACTGCATGCATGTGTTTGATGTATTTGTATGATTTGATTTGAAGATGTCTTGCATGCTTGGTTGTGCATAACATGGTGTTAGGTGTTTTGTGATTGAAATTATGATTGGTATGCTTGGCGAATAGCATAGGGATGATGTTGAACACTAGGATTTGAGTGGCAGAGAACAGAGTTACAGGAAAACTTTGAAAAAAAAAGGTCCAAAAATTTCTGAGACGGTTGCTCGGCTTTGGGCTGTGAAGCAGTGGATTTTATGGAAAATTGGAATGATTTTTGCATGAGAGAAAGGATTAAAATTGAACCCTTAAAAATATTTTGAAGTGTGAAGTAATTTTGGAGTTCTGATGTGTAAAAATTTGGAACAAAGAAAAAAGGAAATAAAATTTTAAAATTTATTTGGTTTTAGTTTCAAATAAAATTTTAAATGAATTTTAAAGTGAACTCATAAAATTATTAGTGTAGGGTGCAGTGTTCAAGCTTCCACTTTGCATGTATGGAGATAACAAGGAGGCTCTTTGAAAATGAAAAAAAAAAACACTTTGGAGCAAGGAGAAATAAAATAAATTTAGAATATGAATTTATTGTTGGAGTTGTTGGATAATGAAATCAAATTTAATAATTTGAGGTTGAACTAGAGTTAGTGTTATATAAAGGAGGCTTTGAGAAGTGGTTACCGAGAGAATTAAATGAAAAAAAATAAACAAAATAAATTTTAAGCAATTTATTTAGTTTATTGAGAAATAGAAATATATATATATATATATAGCACCATATATATATATATATATATATATATATATATATATATATATATATATATATATATATATATATATATATATAAAGTGGAGAAAAATTTTTTCACCAGTGTATTTGGAAAAAGAAATTAAAGAAAATAAATTTTATAAATTTATTTGAATTTATGAGGTAAGAAGAAAATGATTTTTCTAAGAGTTTTTTACAAGTTGCAAAATTGAAGAAAATGGGAGTAAAAATAATTTTTATAAATTTATTTTGATGTCGAAAAAATTATTAAATTAAATTAAAAAAATAAATAAATAAAATTTGGCGTAAAATTTTCTAAAAATAAAATTTTCGAAAATGAAATTTTGTTATTAAGAATATTTTAAATGTATAAATTGTTGTTTGATTGATTACCTTGCATTACCATAAAATGCAAGGACAATGTCATGCTCTGTGATTTGTAATATTATGAATCAGTGTCTCGGGTTGTGTTTATACTTTAGAATCTGTATTGAGTCGCTTGACGTGAAATTGTATAGATGGCTAGTCGAGATTGAGGGACGTAGAGGCGTCGAAGTCTTTGTCGGACACACCGATGTTAATCAGGCACATTGTTGTACAGAGTATTGCTGTAGCTTCTTCTCCTTGCAGTTGCGTCGCGAAGTCGGGGGGAGAGTGCCGTAACCTTTCACGGAGGTTGAAGTAGCATCATCTCGACATTTACGGGAGGTAGATGGTGGCCGAACCATTGGGTCATACAGGATAAGAATGTGAGGCTGCCGGGGGATTTACCTCGACACTACCGGGATTAGACTGATTCCACGTTCGGTGAAAGTGAGGCCCGAATATGGTGGAAATGGGCGAGGACCTCCTAGATACCTTAGAGAGAACTTTGCATGCTGCCATGAGTTCTTATAGGGATTAGGCGAGAATAGGGATGATATGCGTGGTTGCGGAGTTAGGATCTCGGGGACTCTCACGGTGGACAGGGATCATGGACATGTCGAGGTTGATGTCATCCACAGGGATGGATTGGTGACGACACAGGGTTGTGCTCGATTGTAGTAGGAAGGTTACACTTTACATGGGAGCCAGTACTAAATTAATAGTATTCAGGGGGAATGACATGATGTTATATAGTATATGAGTCAGTGTTGCAAGGCAGTTAGCGGGTTAGCTGGCGACGCCCACACTAAGGCAAGAGAGACCGAACCGGATCTACACCTCGATGGTGTCGCGATTATGTGGATGTTTTCCGATAGGCTGCATTTACCTCGCGGAAGGTTGCCGACGCCGGTGTCGATTTTACCGTCGCCGCCCATCTCTATGACTCGCTAGGATGGCACGATTGAGGTGCGGGGAACTCGAAGTCCATTCTGGGAGTTCTTTGGATAAGGGGTTCATTGACCAAGGCACTTCACCACGGGGCGTCGGTTTCGCTAGAAGGAGCCAAGACCCTTAATGCAGCCGATGATTCTGACAGTTGAGCGAATTTGATCAAAGTGATTACCCGTTCTAGGATTGGCGTTTATTTGATCGGTTGAGGGCGCGCGAGTCTACTCAGAGATAGAATATCGCCTTTGATTTACACGTGGCGAGGAGTTAAGGGAGACGGATATCACACAAGACGATGATTTTAGGCAGGGCGTTATGGGCACTTTGAGTTTGGTGATGCCCTTTGGATTAGCCAGAATCGCGGCATTCATGGACCTCATGCGGGTCATTGACCTATCACAGATCGGTTGCCGTAGTCTTCGTGGATGACGTTTTGATCTACTCCCGTTGAGTGGGGCATGAGTATCGCGAGATCATTTTCTGATTGTTGAGAGACCGCCGGTACATACGCGAGTCCGATCAGTCTGAGTTTGAAAACTGCGGGGGTGGATTGGAACCGTGGTGTCGGCGTCGGGAAGTGTCGGTCGACCCGGAGAAGGTCGAAATTTGTAATGGGTTAGAACCCGAATGTCGATCTTGAGATCGTAGTTTCTTGGGATTGGTGGGTATTACGAGGGTCGAGAATGGGCTGAAGTTGTCCGATGCACGAGGCGGGGATCGTGGACTTCGCCTGCGGGGGACTCCGTGGTTAGGGCGGCTGACCATGAGAGATCGAGGATGCCGGGCACTCGAGATCTGCGGGTGTTGGTAGCAAGAGGAGGATCAACCTTCTTCTAGTTCGGGGAAGAGGCAGAAGACCTTCACACGAGTTTCAGGACTAGGGCCAGGATTGGGCATGTGGGGGCCAGGATTGCGGAGACGGGGATCCGGGACTTTGGGACAACAGTCCCAGTCGGCTGTAAACGAGGAAGTATACGATTCATTCCTCCACACCTAGTGCGGGTCGGAGGAACCGACTTTAGTTTTGAGGTCTTTATCTGAAGCAGCCTGACCTGGAGATAGGGTGGGGGGACCGGGAGTGTGGGTCGAGTCGAGACGGATCGGAGTTGCGCGGCCAGACGTGAAGTGGACCTTAGGGTGGTAGACATATTGGTTGTTGATGTCGGGGCTTGGCATGGATGGAGTTGACAACAACTATCGGGTTGTCGGTAGCTAGAGATCTTAAGCGGGTTGTCATGCAAACACTTGTGTGGATTGGGCTTAGGATTAAGGCCTTTAGAGAAGCCAGGAATAGATGTTCTTGTTCGCCTTTTTCTATATAGACTAAAACCCCTCAAAATAACATTTACTACAGAGCCTTTGGTGTCTTATACCCGTATCTCACTTTAGATAATGTAGCTTGCACAAAATAATTTTCTCTTAATGTTAGAGGATTAATAAGGTTCGATGCATGACCTTTGTAACAGGTGCAGTCATCTGATAAGTAAATTTGAATGTAAGTCAGTGCTCATTCCCAGATTGACAAGCAATTCACACAGTCTTCTACCAGGCTTTAAAATTTTATACTAGTATTTAGTTTCTCGAAACTCATATGGTGAAAATTTTATCAAAACAACAAAGAAATTAAAATCTATACTATTGAATACGCTCAAGAATTCATTAAAACAAAATGAATGACTAAAAATAAATTGTACATAAAGAATGGTTTGAATCGATTCTTTGTGAAGCAAAAAACTATCAATGAAATATTGAGCAGATCAATTCCATTTCTATATCCGTTACTTTATTTTATATATATGGATCACGATGTTTATCGAAATTTAATTATTGTACGAATTGGATTTCTCACATTCGATTTAATATCTAGCTTCTCTCGAAGACAAGATCAAACCGACTACCCTTATTCCACATTCTCTTTCTCAATACTTCATATTTCTGTGACAACGAACTTTTACTTCCTTCGGGATATTAGCCAAGTTCGCAAATGGTGGCTGGCCTCGGATCTGAGTTTATCCCTTTCCCTTGATTAGATCATTTAACATGGGGATCGAGGACGTGCATCAAAGGTGGGTGAACTCACGATTGTTGATATTGTCAGCCACCCTCGACTTCAATTATGAAGCGGTGAGGGATTGTAAAATCCGAACTCTCGAGCTTTCAGCCCGGTCGTCAATGGCGATGAAGACATAGCTCAAATAAACGCTCTCAATTCGGCAATCTCGTCTTTGTGTCACGCAAGGGCATCACGGATATCAGGAGTAGTACATTCCCGGCGTGCTGAGTGCCACTGTTAGAGACTTATCCATTAAAAGCGACAGATTAGAAAGTAAAAACCGAACCCAATTAATTCTCCGTAATTGTGAAAGGAAGGCGCACCTTCGTCAAATCCAGGCATTTGCGCTCTGATTCTTGCATTGCGAATCAAGAAATGGAGTCACCGTCCACCGCACAACACTTTATGTTACAATAAATACGAAAAGAAATACATTCGAAATTTATCTAGATTTATAATTTTCAGGCAATGTCGAAGAAAAATAACATAACTAAAAAATCCAGCTCAACATTACTCCACCTTGCGATTATCGCATATTCAAAACTAAAATAAAAAAATCTACTCTAAAATATACAGGTTCTATTCTTTTCCCTTTTGCTGAGTAGTGAAGAAGGAGAAAAACTACTTGCTACTATTGAAAGAGAAGCTCTCTTATTATACTGTAAAAAGAAAGAATGCGAAGTAGAATCCCCAAATACTCTGGTGGAAATCAAAGAAAAAGGCTGACTCAGCACATTTCTATATACATGACCTCAAGTTGATATGTGACATGGGAGACTCATAATGGCTCATGATCGGGTCACGCTGACCTCTTCCCTTTCAAGTTCTGACCTATTTGTATCTTTCTGTGACTTTGATGATTAGTAGTCCACGGCGTCGTTTAATAATCAGCGACATCTTTTATTTGGGTGTTTCGCTAATGCGTTGCAAAGCCTCATGTGATATCAGCGACATCATTGTCTTCCTAATACGCGTGCGTATTGTTTGCGCGACATCGATTTTAGTTAAAACCACTTTCTTTGTTTGTGGTGACTTCATGTTGTGACCTTAGTGAATTTCTTGAGTATGGTCACATTGGTGTTTTATTATCCTTTTCATAACTTTCTGTTTTATGCTTGACCTCGCCATTGATGTCGCACGACCTCTTTTTCTTTCCATTTATTTTCTTCTGGATGCTATCTCGGTTCCGCATTGCAGTGATTTCTCTTTCTTTTTCCAGCTATTTTCGGTCGCGCGACATCAAAGTGATGTCGCGACTATCCTTTCTTCTGCTCCACGACTCTTCTTTGGAGTCGCGACTGAATAGATGGTTCGACATCATTCTTCTTGTTAAGGCTTCAATTCATGTTTTCATGCGCGACACGCATGGCATGCCGCGGAAACTTCAATTGACCACTTTAATTAAAACTAGTTAGAAACTACCTTTTTACTTGCCGAAGATCTCTCTTGTGGCTTCGCCAGGCAGATCCTTACTCCGACCTCGAGAGTGCAAAGACATCATTTTCTTGTTTTGGCGTCGCAACATCGAATGTGATCGCGACCCTTGGTTCTTCATTGTTTATTTCGCTAATCTAGACCACGTCTTCTTTATGTGACCTCCTTCTTGATCTGACTTGATTTGTTCACGTTTTAGTTTCTTCAAAGCCAGGTGTTGGAGTATAAATGACTTGGAATACTAAGTGAACTTCTGTGTGAGTGAAATTCCCAATTTTGACCTCGGTCTATTTGTGGGCTGGTTCTTCTTATTTTTGCTAAGGAAATTTGAGTTTATATTTGTATTTTCACATGAATTAGATTTGGGATCAATTATCACTTTTCTGCGGACAATTCAACATTATTTTCATATTAAACTGGAAAAAAATGGGTGAGTGTCTAATGAGTTTTTGACTCATGGGTTCTTCTAGGATGTAGGGTGAAGATTGACCTAATAGGTGGAAGGATTGTGAGTGAGAGATCTGAGATTACGCTCATGGTGGACCGGGATAGGGTGTCACGATGTGGCGTGTGAGTTGTGTACACGGTAACATCGCGTCGAATGGTGTGGGTGCAGGTAGCATGGTTCACTACTCTTGGTAGGTGTGGGTTGAGTTTATCTTTGGGACTCGTCGATGAAGACTCATAGTTCGGTCGAAATGAAGAGTAATTAAAGTGTGTAGGAATTAAAGCAAAAGGGCCGTTAATCCCTAGGTGAGAATCCACGGAGTTAGGGTGTAAGAGACCGGGAGATATCCCAAAATTTAAATGCTGAATGCAAGAGAAGTTTCAAGTAGTGTAAGCAGAAAGTTATGGTGCGAGATGAAAACACTGCGGTCGGGATATCACGCTGGACTTAGTGTTGAGTATTAGGGTCGGGTATTTCGAGGATGAAAACACGAATCGGTTATCACGCGGGACTTAGAGTTGAGTGATGGGAGTCGGGGTGACTCGAGATTTGGGGTCAGCCCTTTGGGGGAAATTGCATTGGAATGTTGTTGTTGACGGCCAAGGCTCGGTATATGGATATCATTCATGACATGGACTAGGATGACGGTCCATTAGGATTGTCCCACCAGTGATTGCATGACTTCCCAGGAAGATAAGCGTTTACAAAGTAAGTTTGTGTAAGAGTTGCGTGGTGTGGAAATGTGATAGAGGACATGCTACGAGCATCGTCTTGGATTCCGCAAAGGGAGTAGAGGAAGCGATTGCCTTTAATGGGTCGCCTCTGACATGATTATCTGACGAGTACCATTATGGCTCATATAAGAACATTGTGGAGGCCATGTAGATTCTAGGTTATGATTGGACGAAGACCTGGGAGAGGCTCCATAAATCCTCTTGGATCCTCTTTGGTTTGAGGTCAGAGACACCTCCGAGAAGGTGAGCTTGATACGACAGCGTCTTCTCAAGCTCGAAAGCGGAGTAGAAGGAGTTATCTCTGGTGTGCGCGTGAGGCCATGGAGTTCGAGGTTGGGGATCATGTCTTCTTGAAGGTGATGCCTAAGAGAGGAGTGGTCAGGTTCGGCAAGCTAGGCAAGCTATCGCCGAGATTCATTGGGCCTTTCGAGATACTCAAGAGGATAAAGCGTTGCTGGCCTTGGGTTGGCTTTGCATGACATGCGGGTGTCCACGAGGTATTTCACGTCTCAAACGCCGGTATACTCGGATCGGCTCGTGGTGGATTGGGTGGGATGAGGTTGACGCGATGGGACCTTTGAGGAGGGACCGGTGTGTGCATTTGGATAGACGTGATCGGGGTTTTGCGGCGCGAGAGGCGGGTGAGGCTAGTGAGGGTACTATGGAGACTATGGTGATCCACGTGGAGGCGCGAGAGAGGACACTATGCGGGCCACTATCCGCCTTGTTTAGGGTTGAGAGTGTGTTTTAGTTGTTTAAAATTTAAATAGTTGTTTACATGCATAGTAGAGTGCATTTTCCTCTGTGAGTGATTATAATTATCCTAAATTTGGGGCCAAATTTAGGAGGGAATGAGGCAGGAATTCAATTGGAAAGGGCAAAATCGTAATTTTTAGTTCTGAAATAGTAATTTCAATTAAAAATTCAAATTTATTCTCTAAGATCTCTCGGATAATGGCTTGGTTCATAGTTGGAATCGTCTAGAATCCAGCTAACCCGTAAAATTTAGTCAGATTAAGGGCGGTCGGAGGATTACACGTTTTTCGAGACATGGATTAGATGTAGTAAAACGAATTTAGTCAAAGACGAAAGTCACATATAACCTGCATACATGTGCCATGATGGTATAATTAGAGAAATGATGAAAATGGACAGTAGGATAGTGCGAGATGTGGCCCGAGGAAAGAAGGGACATATAAGTCATTTTTAAAATTCAAAATGATAATAGGACAAATGAGGCATAGTGTATGTCTCTTTGGTTAAAGAGCTTAAAAGTCAGATGTGAGAAAGGGAGGCGGGCAGCAGCAGGTGAAAAAAAATGGAGGTTTTAGAGAGAGAGGACCAGCTAACTTCTCAGAATATCAAATGAATCAGTGCGTCGATCTTAAGGGCCAGAAGAAAGTTGCTCTACGGGGCTTGCGTGATCTGGATTTAGGGAGTTTCCTCAAACTTCGAGAGGTAGAGTTTTCTCTCTCTACTTAGGTTTTTATTCATATGCTCGTACTTTATCGATGTTTGAAAATTTGAATGAGGCGTGAGGGACGTTTAATCGATCGAATCTTGGGACCGGGTGTCTCATTTTGAAACCCAAATGGAGTAGCCAGTGGCTGCCGTGACTGATTTGGGATTGTTAAATTTACAATTTTGTATTAAATCATGTATTAGTTTGGAAAGAAGTAAAGAATGGCAGCGTGAAATGCAGTTCTAAAGTGACAGATGATAGTTGATAAAATTATTGAGCAGTAAACCCTAGGAGTTTTCTTGTTCATAAGAATATTAGTGACCACGAAAATATATTTTTGTGAAAATGTATTTAATCTCGGGTGATTCAAGTCAGATTGCTCATGTTGATCATTAACATGTGAGCTAATTTTGGTTAATGAAATACGAGTTTACATGGCGCAGTTGTGTGAATTGAATTTTATGTAATATAAAGCATGTTGATGCTATTTTCATAGGATATATAGACTATAATGGAATTGGCATCCTTAAGTCATATACACTTTGTGAGCACCCTAGGATGATAGGAGTGAGTTAATGAGGAAACTATAGAAAATGGTTTGGAGGTTGTCTAAAACTAATAAGGATCGGAGGGTAGTCAAATCTTTAAAAATATGTGTGGAGGCAGCTTGATTGATATACATCGGAGGGTAGTCTACACATAATATCAATCGTTTAGGAGACTACCCAATTGATATACATCGGAGGGTAGTCCCATAAATGTAACGCCGGAGCAGTCCGCTACTTATACATGAGGAGGTTGTCATAAATAAAACGCAAAATTCTCATACGAGGAAACCTTGCGTTATGTAGCGAAATTGATAGACCTTCTGAGGTATAGTTAAATCATCATAGACATTCAAAGTAGGATCATGTATTTTGCCGCCCAGATGTGTTTATTTTGGAGCATTGCCTTTGCACTTAGGTGGAAGTAGCGCAGGTGATTCCACTCACGAGCATTATGGCTCGCTATCGGATACTATTTTGGTCTGAGTGTCAGAAGGGACGAAGCTAAATCTGGGTGTAGTTTAGAAGAAAGCTGGGATTATGGCTTTACAGGTTATGATGTTCTACATGTATTAGAATTCTCTAATTGTAATACCTGTATTTGTGTATAAGAGTAAAAACATTTGAGACTTTCTTAAGCTATTGGACTCTGTTGGTTAAGTAGTTGGTATGTTTTGGGTATTGTTTATATGGGCCAAAGTGGTCGTTTTACTCATGTTGTGATCATGTGGATATATGTTGTGAGTGATGATCTGGGGCCCTAGTGGCTGCATTTACTCGGTTGAGTTGTATATGAGACCACTGGTCATTGGATTATTTGGGACCCGGGTTTTGCCATTTGGGTGAAGCTCACCGTCTGAGAGGCTACTGCGATTACTAAATGAAAAATGTCGAGGTTACGGTTATTCGCGTGTCCATGAGTTAATAATTAGTAATGGTGCGGAGTTTAGGCGTCACGGGCGTACCAACCTTGATCGCTTGTACTGTTGTACCAGGTCATGATGAACGATATCTCACCGTCGCGACTGCGGGACTCGATCACCATTCGATGGGATGGGCGTATTACCAAAATCCACTGCAACGCTCACTTTTGATCATTTGTCTACCGACTTTAAAGCATCCTGATCTGACGTGACCACTCAGGGAGATGCCCAGCCAATAATCCCATGACTTAGTGACACATCGACACATTTGCCAGGATGGTATTGCAGGGATGAAGTCGTAATCGCTCCAGGTCTCATCCATTTGCGTTATACCTCATAACATTATTAAGATCCTGCTGTATGAAGATACTCGCCAGGTTTTGTGATCCCAGAAACACCTCAATCTCACCATGTTAGTGGCTGAAATCTTCAAGATAGAACTATGTCGCCAGCTCATGTCTGTCTCGTGGGGTAATTAAAGCTCATGATTCTTATTCTTTGAAACCATGACTGCCTACTACCTCATATGTAGTAAATCTGATCCAGTCCATGAGGCATCACAGTACTCATAATGCCTCCTTCCCTTTTAGATTCTCAGGAGATAGGGCTATAGTAAGTATGTACATTTCAGTTCCTGGAATGCCTTCACACCAGATCATTCCACTCGAATTCCATTTCATTTGGTCAATATAATCTAGCGGGTCATCTAATGGAAGTCTTGTTGATCCCTCTTGTAATACCTTGGTCAAAGCTACATGTCGGGTGACTTAGTACATAGCACCCCCTTCTGCATGGGCTGATCCAGGCGGATCTGAATCTGGTTATAGGATCTTTCAGTTGTTCTTTTTATTTGCCTTTTTATTTATTTGTTTTTTTCAAAAGTGTATGGCTTCAGTCCGATGATGAGATGATCAGAATGAAAACTGGTGGTTTACTCAGGTATTTCATTTATCTTATCAAAACATTTTATTTATAATGTTTCATTTTGAGTTTTCAATTGAATTTGACTAGTGGTAGGCCCATAGACATCTACTTTTATACAATACGTTTATAAATAGTACCATGCATACCTGAAATAATGCTCCCCAATATTAGTGGAATCATTAACTCTTTTGTTCACAAAATGTCATGTTCAAAAGAAATTATATGCATGTGGGTATATCTTATATACATAACTCTCTATATTTGCCTTCTTAAGTCTTTTTGCTTTTTCTTTTTATAAAACATGCATGGTGACTACATATTTTCATTCTTAATTTACTGTGCATATAGTTATATTCAAATTTAGTTCATACGACATGCATTTATCATGCAAACATTATATCGAAACTATACTTATCATGACATTTCATATAGCGCTCACTTTACAAATCAGTAATCCTTCAGTGTACATTTTCCATGCTTTCTCAATTTAGTAACTCAAATCATGAGATTCCCAAGCATATCTCCCGAGGATCATGTTTGATTTACAAATCTAACATTTACCTCATCAAGAAAGTTTGTTATTTCACTGTGTATACAGTTCACATTCATGGCAGTTTGTTAGATGATCTTGTGCCTTTTGTCATTGATGATAATAGCACATATTTAGCGCAATTTTTACAGTCCTCCCATGTTGATGGGTTCCCGGAACAGGTGCACCTATGCAATTAATTTAAAATATCATCATATCGCGGATCTGGGTGGTATCCAGTCACGATAGGACATTTAGCAATATCATACTATCATGCGGGGATCTGCGGATTGGTGCACTTCTTAGGACATTGAACAATTTCGGTTTGCCCTCGCCAGTGGTCTGATTGTAGTTGCATCCCGCCCGTGGTATTGTAGTGGTTGATATATCATCAGTTCGTTCAAAATGTCTAAAGATTGTGGTCTAATTTACGGTCGGTCAATATCATACAGTGGTGTAAACATTTCCGATATCACAATTTCAAATCCATATACTTTGTAATATCATTTCGGATATTTATCTCGTTTTACAGTTTATTGTAATTACGAGCAGCGATGAATACAATTTATTTGTTGAGAATTGCAGCATGCGCAGCGTTAGAGCCGGGGTTAAAGGCTTATTTGAAGTTGTAAACCCTCGTTTCTTCCCTTTGATGCAGAGTCCTGGGTTAGAGTGATTCTGCTTGATCCTATTCAGTGATTCAGCCACTCTTAGTGGATAAACATTTATTATACATTTCGTGAATAGCCAAATTAATCTTAGATTAACGGTTTTGAGTTAAGACACTAAATTAATGAGAAGGCGTTTCGCTTAGGCGTGCAGTACATTTCATTTTGGTTTGTATCCTTATTTAAATCCCAGTGATGTTATTGTAGGTCCTTTTCAATTGGTATACGGTAGGTGTAGGAAGCGAAATCAAAGATTATCGTTTGTGACGATGTTTGTGCGGCGCCTTGCCGTCGCTCACGACAGGCCTTCACGCGGCGTAAGCTTTGCTACGCCTTGGCGTGCGGATTCCATTTTTCCTCGGCGTGCGCAGCCGGGGGTATCTATCGCAGCGGCATAGGTCGCGCGGCGTGCGGATTCCCTGCGTTGGCGTACAAGAGCGAATAATGCCCGATTACCGATTTTGCACTTTTGCGGATTTTCTCCAAAATCTGCCCAAAATTCAAAACAAAACATAGAATCGCACTCCCAATAACATCCCCAATATCATCCCTAAACCAACCATGAGCAAAACCATGGATGGATTACTATTTTTCTAACCTAAACATCGAATGCAACTTCTAGGGTTTAGGTTCTGTACCTTCGAATCTCTTGAAACTCTATGCCTTGGTTTCCTTCTTCCTCCTTGATCACTTTGAAACCAGAAATGGGGATGATCCTCCCGCGAGCCATGGTTTGCCTATCTGACTATTACTCTTCTCTCTCCCTCTTGATATGTTTTTGCACAGACCTTGATGTCTTTATGACCATTTGGTCATGACCCTATCTATTTAGAGGTATGAGCCACCAAATGTGACCCCACACACGCAGAATTCTATTTCTGTTTCTCCAGCACCAGTGTTCATTTCACTTTCATTTATCTATTTTATTCACTTTTGATTTAAACATTATTTCTTGACCTTAGGTCATAACACAATTTCTGATTGTCCTTTTACACTTGAGTTTATTCTGAGTTCAATCAATTTCCTCATTTGCATATAACATTAGTCATATGATCACATATTCATTTCACATTTCCTAATTTATCAGTTTCCTGAAAAAACCAAGGTTAAGCTCAATTCATACCGGAATATATAAATAAAATTATAAAAATTCTAGAATATTTTGGGATGTGTCACATACGGCCTCTCCAATGAGAAATTGCCTCGACACTTTTCTAGGTCTCGATACTTCAAAGTGACACTACATGTCTGAGAATCTCACCCTCGGTAAAAGCCAAAACTCACGCCTTACACTTGGCGTGTGACGTCTCTGAGGGCTGGAGACTAAATCCTCCCAGCGGTCACCTCGCGCCTATATCAGTTGAATTATAGATCGAAATGATCCCTGAGACTACGATGAGGCCAGTCTAAGTAAGGTTTAAGATACCACATGCATGAAGATCACTGAATTAAGCTGAGGCATTGTTAAGCCAAATGGCATCACTATGAGTATCGAAATGCATCTGTCCTATAGCGTTATCTTAAGGATTATCTACACTCCTAACTCAATTGATGATAACCGTGAAGAGGGTATCTTGGAACAGACTATTCCCCTAAGCTGATCAAAAAATCATCAATCTCTCAAGTATGAATCTGATTCTTAATGTCAACACTATTCAGCTATCGATGATAAATGCACGATCCGAAGGTCTTGTCCTTCTTCTTCGCTAACAGAACTGGAGCGCGCCAAGGTGTAGTGCTTGGTCTAATAAAACCCCTGTCCAACAATTCTTGCAATTGGACCTTGAGTTCTTGCAACTCATCCAATGCCATCCTATGAGGAATCTAACCTTCTTAGAGATGAAGCGGCGTACGTTGCTGCTCTGGCCAACAAAGTCACATCCTGTGCGGAGTTAATCCCGGTAGTTCTTCCGGAAAGGCATCCTCGTACTCACAAACCACCCAAGGTAAACCCAGTCTGTCTGCACCGCCACAACCTCTACGAGATGAAGGGCTTGCTAACTTGACCCATCAAAGCTGGCATCTACTCCACTTGATGCGTGCGATTTTGAGTAAAGCATCTTCTCCACGCAAAGCGTAACACAATCACCATATTCTGTGTAAACATTAGAAAGCCCACCTCGATGCAATCAATGGCGACCCGGTGTCACGTCGACTAATCCATACGAGGGCGGCATCAGAAATCGGTATTCTATTACCCAAAGTCCCACGTGAGCAAAATCCACAGGATCTCTAACTCACGATCAGAGCATGCTCCAGTCAATCCTCCTAGTCCTAAGGAGAACTCACATATGAGTCTCTACACACCTCACAAGCCCCTAAAACATCCACCTTTTAGATACAGCAAAGCAACAACCTCTGTAGAAGTGCATTTAGTCACAAGTAATAGGTGGTAAATGGGTTATTACTCCGCCCTCTGCCTTGGCATTCTCTTCCTCTGCTAGCCATCTACACGTATCGGATACTTGATATGAGTTCAGGAAATTTCTATCTTAGTCTCTGCAGTGCTACATGCCAACCACTATGTGAACAGACTTTAACATCATGAACTTCATAATCGTTAAATGCATTTTCCTTAGTAGTGCATAATGCAGACCACTAAATACAAATCGATTCCCGAAACTATATCATATTTCATTTGGAGCTTCCCTAAGGTTATATTTCTAGCCCAGTGATTCCATATACAATCTACCATGCTTATATTATTACACCAAATCTGCAGACATATTAGCACAAAACACGTAACCGCAACTGATGCATGATCGCCAGGCCAGCACCCATGTTTGTTTCGTGTACCTAGACTCTTAATACCTAGTTGAGGTGAGCTGGCATTATCTAGAACCACACTTGTGGATATCATTCAAGCTCCTAGGGAATCGTTTTACCTAGGCTCTAACCTCAAGTTATGATAGTGGTATGTCGAACTATACCCACTTACGGCCTTTTTAGTATTATCAAACCTTATGCTTTGTTACTAATGGGACTGTACCCATCAAGCCACAGGTAATCGCAAACCTAAGATCGATACAAGCTGATGCCCCCAGTAGGGTCCCGTTGACAACCCGTAATGGGTAAATTCGCATGGATTTGAGGTGACCCGATCTGCATATTGTGTATCCCATTTATCGGGATCCATATTTTCACAAAATTGGGGTGGGAGATCTCTGCTGTTCTGCAGGAATCTCTACCCAGGCCTTCTTTAATAATAGTATAATCATACCTCATCCAATGTATCTCATGAGTAGTATGACCCACATAGTCCATGCAATCCTCCCAAACCTACCATCCACTCTTTGGGATCCATTCATTCCACATTTAAATCTAAAATATGAAAATAAAACACTTAATTCACAGGTCAGTAGAGTCAGATCCACGACCATACCACCATAACTACTCAGACTATTTTATACAATATTCCCAAAGGAATTTAATTACAGTTCTTTTATACAAGTACTTTAAAGTAATATCAAGGCCACACATCGGCCTCCGTCATAATCACGGCCTCGTTAGAACGCCGTCTCCTGGCCACCTATTCTGAAGGGGGTCACGGCGAGGTAAGCAAGTACTAGTAGAAAAATTTTCCCTGCAAGGGCTACTCCGCCCTAAATACACATGGCCAGCATACGCCAAAACATAAAATCCTTATTCCATATACGATAATACAATCCTATATGGAATGTTAAGGTATCATGCATGAGGCGAGACTCTTCTCATTACCTGACTGAGTCGTGACTCCTGTACTGGCATGAAGTATGAAAGAACAGATCATTAGTGTTTCACCCGATGGCTAAACCATTATGGACAACCCTCGGAGATTTTTTAATTTATGTCAAATCTGTGTGTGTTTAGTGGGTGCGAATTCAGGGGTCTCATGACTTTGTAAAGTGTTAAGACACTTTCGCGAACTTTCATTTACGGGCGCACATGTCTAGCAGGGAATCGGAATTTGGATCTTTCACCCTAAGGGAATATACCCCAACTTGCTTCACCGAAACACACGTGATTTATTGTGTATTGTATTTACCTGACGCGAGTCTCGTTTTGGACATTGTCCATTCTGAGCTCACTACACATTCACAAGAATGGTGAATAAGCGTACCATGCAGCACCAGGCTAGGCGTGTAGTGGCCAGTGCATATGGAATGCAATCATGTCATTTCATGTGATGTCATACTACATGCACAATAAGAGCTACATGCAACATTTATAAATTTGGATAATTATATTTCCACCATATAATTTTTCATTTATCAAAATTTCCATATTAATACGTCAAACAAGTATATATAAACATGGTTTTTACATAAAACAACATATTATTTATTTTTCCAACAATAACACACAAAATGGCCAAAATCTCGGACCCACATAAACAAGGCACCTCTCGATCCCTTCATGGCCATTAACCATTTTTTTTCCATTTATCAACAAATTTCAATGATACCTAAAAACTCAACAAAACCCGAAGACATCAGTCTTAGGATTAAAACCAAACCTGAACCTTGTTCGGTATTGCCCGAAAACAGGTCCAAAAATCTTATCCGGACTATCTGAAAACAGTCTCGAAAATTCAGCCTAGACTTGTTCGAAAATAGTCCTAAAAATTCAATCCAGACTGTCCGAAAATAGTCTCGAAAATTTAGCCCGGACTGTCTGAAAACAGTCCCGAAAATTTCTAAAAATTCCTACATTCAATTCCAAAATTTTGGGACTGAAATTTACGGCATCTCACAGCCTCAAATAAATCCCTAAGCCATTAAATGGCCTTTAAGCTAGAAATAACCCGAGTAGGAAAATTCCCTACCACGTGGAGTTTGACGAAACTCCAAGATTTTGGTACCCACGCGTAGCTCTCGATGCATTGATCGACTTTACCTCTTACTCCGACGAAAACTGATAGCCCAATCCCCATAGTCTTAGAGGTAAGGTAAAAGTTTCTCTCTCTACCCTCTCTTCTCTATCACTCTCCCACACTCACTGCCTCTCTTCTCCAAAAATGGACCTTTTCTCCCTTTTTGACTTTTCCTTCTTTCTTTTTATTTATTTATTTATTTTTATTTTTATTTTTATTTTTTTTTAAGTTTGGATACATGACCGCATTCGCCCGTGTGTCCATCACTCATTCGGATCCGTTTCAGCCCAAAGCGATTTGTTGCTTTTCGGTTGATTTATTTTAAATGAACTTAGCTCAAGCCATTTCCCGACTTTCTTGATTTTTGTAAAAATCTCGTCCCTGGAATCACTGACAACTTATCACCCAAAAATTCGTAAAAAAATTCCGATTGTCTCAGAATTCGACAAAATTTTTCTGGGTTACTAGATTTCGCGAGATGAATTTAACGGCGTAGTCCGTTTCATCATCCGAGATCTACGAAATTTTACTCACCGCTTCCCCTAAGCCATTATTGCAATTTATTGTGTATTATCATTTTACCATTTTTGAAATTTTCTAATTTTCCAAGGTTTTACATGCATAGTTTTTATATAGGATCACAATATTCTCCTTATTTATGTATGTAAAAAAAATTAGTTTTTTCTAGTTTAATGTTCGTTATAGTTCTAAAAATATTGAGAGGAAATAAGTGTGAAAACAAAAAGAAAAAAAAGATTGTGATGAGAAGTTTAGATACAGGATTCAAAATTTTCATTTGAATGGTATTGACGGGGAGAGAAAAAAAACCATAATGATTTGATGGGTTCTTCTATAATAGACACAAAAGGCTAAAATTTGTAGTCTACATCCACATTAATTATTATCATTAATTTTCTTAGCATGTATAGTTTGTGTATACGATCACTATCTTATCCATTTCTATTTATACGGCAAAGTAGGAAAGGGAAACAAAAGTTGGATATGAAATTAGTCATACTAGTATAAAAGACTAAAAGTATTATAGAGAAATTATGAAAAGAATATAAGAAATAAAGTGAGAGAGGGGAGATGATGTTTAAGAGGCAAGCAAAATGAAAAGGACTATAAGTGTTTATAGAGGATAAATTTTCAACCAAATATAGGAAAGATGTTTTTTTTTTTTTTTAATAATTTAACAATTATTTTAACCTAATTTTTGCTACCATATTCCCTCATATGAATTTAACACTTATAATTTACATGTTATGATTAGCAATTATAAGTAATTATAATAGAAATTTTATTTTAATTAAATTTATGATAATCAAGAGTCTCTATTATAAGTAAAAAATAAACATATTTGTATTAGCTATTTTTTTCTTTGAAGTCTCAATATTATTAAAAAAAATTTATTTATATCATATCTAGAAATTATAAATAATACATCTACTCAAATTAAATATAATATTTTCATTTTATATTTATTTTATAATTATTTGATATAAGTAACTATAGTTATAAATATATAAAAAAATTTGATTTCATAATACATATATATATATTTGTCATATTGTTGGGGCATTTACCATAGCTTTAGCAAAAAACCATGGTATTAATTTTTCTAGTTTAATGTTGTTCTAGTTCTAAAAATATTGAGAGTAAATAAGGATGAAAAAAAAGGAAATAAAAATAGGAAAAATGGATTTAGGCTATAAAACCCGGGAAAATTAAAATTTTCTGAAAAATGGTAAAATGGTAATTTCGGTCAAAATCCGGAATTTTCCTAAATCTCGGATGACGAAACGGACTTCACCGTTGGAATCGTCTCGCGAAATCTAGTTACCACGTCAAATTTAAGGTCGGAAATTATAGAGGCCGGTCAATTTCCACGTTTTTCGAGGTATGGGTGTCAGTCGCGTAAAACGGCTTGTGAAAGACATGTGATGTGACAAAAGTCACCTACTACATGTACTCATGTGACGCATGTTGCATGATTAGAGAGATGATGGAAATGAATGACTTAGATTAAGCCATGTGTCAAAAGTCACTTAAAGGGGACAATGATGGAATTATTGGAAAGTTTAAATGAATAAAGACAAAAAATGAATAGTTTTATTCTCCAAATGAAGAACAAACATGCAGTAGGGTGGGATTTGAGATTTTAGAGAGAGAAAGTGATCTCTAGATTTCCGTTCGGACGCGCCCGATTCTCAGCCAGACGGCCAAAGTCGATCTGCAGCGGCGAGGGGGCTGCACGTGGTACCGATTTTGTGGAGTTCCTACAACTCCAAGAGGTAGGGATCTTTTCCTACTTGGTTTATTCTTTGGATAAGAGCCATTTTATGGATGAGGATTTGTCGAGGCTGAGAATTTTGTGTTATCCAGTCACCAAATATTTGGGCCAGAGTGAAGAAATCAGTAATTGTGTGGCGAGTGAGCGGTGCCAACCCAAAGGGTTTCCTTTGTTCACGTGATGTGTTGTGTGATTTTGTGTGTTTTGGGTGATTCAAAATGAATTACTTGATTTGTTAATTAGCCAATGTGAGCTAATTTTGGTGTTTTGGTTGCAAATTGAATAACATGATTTATGTGACTTAATTATGTTAGTATATACATGTTTTATATATTAGCATGAGTTGTTGGGATTGACATAATGCATTCCATATGTACTGAGGCACCTTAGAATATTAGGAGTGAGTGCATGACACGAAAATGAAAGAAAACAAAAACGAAAAATGTTTGTGAAAGAAATTTCGACGGAAGATTTTTCGGAGAATTGTGTTGAGAGATTGTCTAACAATTCACGTCGGAGGGGCCCATGAATTGTTTCGGAGGGTTATCCAACATATTTACCTCGGAGGGTTGTCCAATAAATTTTACTGAAACTCGGTAGTAAGTTTTCGAGAACAAAAAGCTTTTGTTTTGAAAACTATAATTTTACTCGCATTTGGCTTAAGCATGTGTGAAGGAGTCGGTGAGGACTCGAGACATGGGATTGGACATGTAGACATTCAAGTAAGATCATGTATTTGCTTGAGTATGATTGTTTTACTTGTGACATGTGTACTTAGGTGGGAGTAACCCGTGTAGGAAATTATCATTTCTTAGGCATTGCTCGCGCAGTCGGGGATCACTATTTCGGTGCGAGGGGTGTACGGGACCAGCGGCGGCTCACTAGGGGCCGCGTTTTAGAAGAAAGCCAGATTGTGGCTTTGATGTTTTTATATAACATGTATTAAAATTTTAAATCTTAATATATGTTCGTATTAAGAGTGATTTCTTAAATCTTGAACCGTGTAATATAGTTGGTTGGATATTTTTAGTGAGTATTGATGCATGGGCCCAAGTGGCCATTTTACTCGCATGTGGATCCGATGTGGTCGTTGTGAACTGTTTGGGACAGGTTGTATTTGGGTAGAGCTCCCCGTACAAAGGAGACTCTGCCCGATTTTCGTGAGTGGTGTTGGGTTACCCGACATCCACGAGTATTCCGTGGGTTGACAGGTTGTCAACGGACCCCCGGGAAATGGGGCGTCACATAGACACAAGTGTTAAAATTCTCATTTGAATGGTATAGATTAGGAGGAAAAAAAAAAGAATGTTTTGATGGGTTCTTCTATAATAGGCATAAAAATGATAAAATTGGTGGTCTACATGTTCCAACATTAATTGTTATATTTTCTTAGCAAGTATAGTTTTTATATTGGATCACAATCTTCTCCATATCTTTAAACAAAAATTTTAATTTTTCTAGTTTAATGTCGTACTAATTCTAAAATTATTGAGATGAAATAATCATGAAAAAATAGGAAAAATTAAAAGAAAAAATGGATTGTGATGAAATATTTAGATTCAGGTATTAAAATTCTTATTTGAATGGTGTAGGTTGGGAGGAAAAAAATAATAATTTGATGGATTCTTCTATAATAAGCATAAAAGTCTAAAATTGGTGTTGTACTCCTACATTAATTATTTTAATTTTCTTATCAACATTAATTATTTTAATTTTCTTATCATGTATAGTTTTTATATAAGATCACAATCTTCTCTATATCTATTTATGTAAAAAAAAGTTGTATATATACATATTGGCATATGGGTGCACAGACGAAGCAGACTAATCTTTTCAAGGATGAAGTTCTACCATTGCATCTTAGTCATGTTTTTATTGGTCTCTTCAGGTATTTCTTTAACAATTATATTAGAATGCAATTATTTTTTAAAATGCTGGCCCATGTAATGTAATTGTTTCTCATACATTATGGAAACGTGTGCTCCTTTTATGATATAGTATGTTATGATAATGAAATATTGCATCTATTAATGATAGTTTAAATTTTTTCTTTTTTTCTTTGAATGAATTCAAATTGTTTCTTCTTATCTAGCTTTTTCTCTCTACATTCAAATATTAGTTTAAAATTTTATACAATATAAATAACTATTTGCTTTTCTTTTTTTGATATAAACCCAATAATTTTAAACTCTTTCATATTTATCTTTTCTATAGTAATTTTCATGATATCTAAGACTAATTAAAGATTTATGAATTCATCTTTTAATTTAATTAATGTTGCTCCATTTGAAATTATCACCAAGTTTGCTTCCTATAACATTCTCGTAAGAATGTGTATTTACCATTTCCATATTTTAGTTTTTTTCCCTATGTATTGTTTGGTAGGAAAATAGACAGATTACGAGTTCATATTATGTATGTATATGGACAGTATCATGCAACTATTTTTTCTTCTTTTTAAAAAAAAAAATTAAGAGAATGGAAGCTATATTTATTTCGTTTTCTGATACTTATTGTTAATTTTTTTCTTTTGTTAAAAGGAGTGGTGCTGAAGGAGGTTGAGGCAAAGAGGTGCTTGGTGGTGCTGAGCCCAACTGGATGCAATCTGGCATTCCAGGGCAAGCTGTCTTCAATGTCATAATGGAAATGGTGTTTGTGTGGACACGTGGAAAGGGACTATCAATGCAATTGCTTTTATAATTGCTGATCATTCAAAATAATAAATAAATAAAATAGAGAACTTGCTTGATAGGTTCTCTTAATTATAAACTTTCCTTCCTTGATTAGCATTTATATTTGTATCTCAATTATCTATAAAATTATAGATAAGAATTTTAAAGAAATGATATTCTTAATTAATATTTTTAAAATAATTTCATCCATTTGTAAATCAATTATCTAATAATATTATAGAATAAGAATTTTAAAGAAATATACGCTAATTGATATTTTTTCAAAAATTAATTTCATATATTTGCTCCTAATTTTAATCTGTTTCTGTCATTTTAAAGACAAATTCTATTCATCGGATTCAATATTTTCATTCATATAATATATTTTCCATATATTTTTTATGTTCAAATAAATATGCTTTGCAATTTTACATGAATCCATTTATCTTATCCAAGTATGATAATGATAAATGACAATTTTTTTTAAATATTTCATTTATGTAATGGTACTCGACAAAAACTTTACTAGGCACCAATATATGGTCCAACCAAACATACTATTTTTTGATAACCTATAGATTGATTATTTCTTCAATAACCAATTGGCAGAATATGAGTTGGACTATATTTTGAGTATTTAGCTATCTTTGTTGCTTAATAACAAGTGGTTGAAGTTATCGATTAATTAATTTCATTAGTCTATATAAATTAATAGGGATACTCCTATGAAAAAAGGGAAAAGGGACTTCAAGTTATCAATTTGATTATTAATGTACATAAAGCATAAAGAATTTGATTTAGGTGGTTCAAGTTACCAGGAAGCAAATAATTGTGGATCAAGTTAAAAAGTACTCATTGGTTAGTTATGATAATACATGCAAGTTCCTACTCAAATGTCTATATGTCATGGATGAGAATGTGACTCACCCATACCCACATCTCGAGCCCTCACTGACTCCCTCGTGCATGCCTAAGCCAAGTGTGAGAAAAAATTGTTTTCGAAACAAAATATTTTTGTTCTTGAAAGCATCATACCCGAGTTTCCTAAGAATATATCAACTACTCCTCGAGGCGAATTGTTGATCATTTCTAAAATACCATGGGTCCTCCTCCGATATGAATCGTTGGACAACTCTCCAAGGCAATTCGTCGGAAAATCTTCCTTTGAAATTCTTTCACAAATTCATTTTTCTTTTTCTTCATGTCATGCACTCACACATATTGCCACTCTAGTTCCCACAAGATATGAAATGCAATATGCCATTTCACCATAATTCATGTTAATATATTATGTATGATATGAGTTTATACACAATCAACATGTTATTCATTCCACATTAGCAATAACATAAACAGCCCATGGGCTAATACACAAACCGACAGCTCCATCTTGACGCCCAACGCATCACCCCACACAATTTTCGTGTTATTGAAACAAAGGTCACACCACACAACAAGGTCACCATCTTGACCATCCAACCGTACCTCACGGCCCCTTCACAAACATGGAGCCGCCTTTGGTTCCAATCATCCATACAACGTCAATAATGCAAAAACCCAGAAACCTTTTAGTTTCCGGGGCTCAAACCCCAACCTACCACGCCTGACCGTGGAAACTAGTCATAGAAATCCCTGTCCTTCAGTCCCAAGTTTGTGGAACTAAACCATATGGCCTTCATGGCCTCACATACAGCCCTACCATACCCAATACAAGAGCCTGGCAACGCCGCGGCGGCCGCTGTTATATCCCGCCACACATCGTGACACAACTAAACAAACTGAACGCTTGGTACAAAACACAGAATTCAGAAAATTTGTGATCACCCAATGTCCCCCACAGGAACACGGCTTAAATCCTGACTCAATGGGCTTTCCATAGAGTCTAAGAACACCCGAAACGGAGTTCGGACGAAGAAGTTATGACCTGCCGAAGTTGGAGGTCACACGTAGTCAGACCCAGCTGAGCTGTCATGACCTGGCCGAGCTCGACTTGACACCCACTGTAACACCCCAAATTATGCCCTAACATTTTTATAACATGTTTAGGGTATAATAAAAGTAAAAGTATATTTTTTCGAAATAAAATAAAGATAAAAATAATATAAGCAAGAAACCGGAATTAATACAAAAGTCAAGGGTAATGACACTACAAATTGGGGGACCCAAGGGTCATAATTTAATAATGTCAAGTGCCAGCGAGAATATGCATAAGTTAAAGTAAGAACAAGAGAGAAATGGAGGGACCAAAAGTAAATGAGTGTCAAACATGGCTTTAACTTCTTAAAAAAAGAAGGATAAGATCAAACTAGATAAGACTAGTAAAGAAATATCTGTATTTCGCCCGAGAAAGAGGAAAAGAAAAAATGAGAGCGAAGAAGGTGAATAAGAGAAGAGAAAGAAAGAAGGAAGGGAAAAAGAAGATCACAGTATGGAATCCTGAGTATGGAATTGTTCGTAAGTATTGGTATAAAAGTATGGATACATGGTTTGGAACCCTCTATTTTGTGTGTATGGTTGGGTTTGGAACCCAAACTCATTTGTTAAATGAAAGAGAAGTTAATTTCTAAGACTCCTATATAGCAAAGTTTTGGGAAATGTTTGTTTGCATTTTGAACTAAGGTAAGCTACCCTATCTTGATCCTATGCGTTAGCTGGGTCTTAGGACTGGTTTTTGGATAAGAAAAAAGGGAATCTGGTAGTGAGTCCTTCAGGTAAATTGTAGCCACATCAGTGAATTGGATGTTAGAATTTTGAATTTCCCAATTCGGACCTTTGTAGCCTAAGTTATGGTCTATTTACCCTAAATAGTATAAATGGAAAGTCAGTCATGTTAGGTCACCGGGCGTATAGTCATCCGGGGCAAGCATACAATGCATTAGCTGTTAGCCACCCCTGGGCTAGCTGGTTAGGGTCAGCAGGCTGATTCGGCGTGGAGACCTCAAACTTCTGAAGGTCATAACTTCATCCCAACCCGTCCAAGTGTTCTCGGATTCTGGCGGAAAGCCCATTGAGTCAAGATTACATCCATATCCCTGTATACAGAATTGGGTACTGGATCCGGCCGGAAAGGAGTAATCGGGCAAGACTGGTCGGGTAGAGCTAGCTGCAAGGTCATGTGGAGACCTCCCACATATCATAACTTCTTCTGTCCGAACCCGATTGGTGTTTTTTGACCTATGGAAAGATCATTGAGTCAAGATTCTATCTATATTCTTAGGAGGCATTGGCAAATGTATCCATATGGTGAGGTTGTCTGGGCAAGACTGCCTAGTAGAGCAATGTATATCGGTTATCTCACAGAGACCCAACTTCGAAGGTCATAACATCTTTGTCCCGAACTCCTAATAGTGTTCTTGACCATGAAAATCCCATTGAGTCAAGAATCCATCCATATATATCTTGATAAAATTGGAAATCATATTAGGTCTAGAAATCATGACGCAACAAAAGAGGGACCCGGCTGTAACCATAGTTATTCATGTCTATAATGAGATATGAAAAATGCAAAGATTCGAATAAATGAGTATATATATCACATATGATTACCGGATGACTATAATTATTCGGGAATATGAGATATGTACTGAACATAAAATATACACTCGAATCAAGCCTACTTAGAACCTCGTGAATGGATAGATAGGCATGCCTATAGGATACAAATTGTTGCATCATACTTTGGCGTGATATCGAGGCCTCGCTTGGTCGATGACATAGATCCCATTTGGATCATTACAAGCATAGGTCACTATCTCGTACTGATGATGTACCGTATGCGCCGCCCGCTCGGGCTCACATATTACATGGCATAGTCACCGTCTCGTATGCTGTGCTGATGATACCTTCCGGTATATATATAGAGATCAATGTCTTCGCACAAAGCGGATAGTACATCTGGCACATAATTATTTCCTCGTATCCGCTTCTAAGGTATTTGCACATGAAACCTAAAAGAAAATGACAAGTATGCAAATGAACTCAGATAGAATATATGACATGATATGAGTAGCGTTATTAGCATCAAGAGGCGAGGATAGTAATACAAGCATATGGACAACAAGTAAAGTATAAGATGACTTGAATAGTGTATGAAATAAGATAAATGATAAGTATATGCATTTGTATAGAAGTGTGGTCATCAATATGTATTAATTCCCACTAAGCGTAAAGCTTAGCATGGGTGTTTTCATCCGTGTAGGTACAGAAGAGTAAATCAGGGGACCGGACAATCCACGTCAGCAGTCAAAGGCCACGCATCACTAGGTGCCCATTGGATGACCTTTTGGTCTATTTTGTATATGAAATTTTGTTTATTTTGTAAACAATGTAAATAAGTAAATGTTGAACACTTCCATATATGGAGCTTGTATATAGTTTGTAATCCACTGCTACAGAATCTAATACAAGTGAAATGTTTAACATTATATAATGAACAAGTTTAGAGTTTCTAAGTCAATAGAAAAATAATAATAATAATGACACCCACACTTGACACCGCGCCAGTTGAGTGTCATACCAATGGAATCAGAAAGATCCCGATTCGGTCTGACTCGTCACCGGCCTGATCGGAGAAGGGGTGCTACAAGTAATGTCCTCCATAGACATACGAATGGAATCGTAACTAAATGGGCTTTCCATAGAGTCCAAGAACACCGGAAACGAAGTTCGGACGAAGAAGTTATGACCTACCGAAGTTGGAGGTCACACGTAGTCAGACCCAACCGAGTTGAACTGACCTGGCCGATCTGTCCTGAACTGGAAGAGCTCTGCCTGACACCCACTATCCTCCACAGGCATACGAATAGAATCTTGATTCAATGGGCTTTCCATAGAGTCCAATAACACCCGAAACGGAGTTCGGGTGAAGGAGTTATGACCTTTCGAAGTTGGAAGTCATACGTAGTCAAACCTAGCCGAGCTGACCTGACTTGGCCGATATGAGATGAACTTTCCGACCTGAGATGACCTAGTTAAGCTCATCTACTGCCCTCCACAGGAACATTTATGGACCCTTGACTCAATGGGCTTTCCATAGAGTCCAAGAACACCGGAAACGGAGTTCGGACGAAGAAGTTATGGACTCTAAGCTGGGAGGTGTATACAGTCAAACCCAACCGAGCCGACCTGACTTGGCAGAGCTGTCCTGACTTGTCTGAGCTCGGCCTGACACCTACTGCCCTCCACATGAATCTTTCTGGAATCTTGACACAATGGGCTTTCCATAGAGTCCAAGAACACCAGAAACGGAGTTCGAACGAAGGAGTTATGACCTTCCGAAGTTGGAGGTCATACGTAGTCAAACCTAGCCGAGCTGACCTGACTTAGCCGATCTGACCTGAATTGTCCGAGCTGATATGATCTGGCTGAGCTCACCTACTGCCCTCCACAAGCACATTTCTGGAACCTTGACTCAATGGGCTTTCCATAGAGTCCAAGAGCACCCGAAACGGAGTTTGGACGAAGAAGTTATGACATTCCTAAGTTGGAGGTCACACATAGTCAAAGCCAATAGAGCTGACTTGACTTGGCCGAACTTTCCTGACCTTTCTGAGCTCGGCCTAACACCTACCTCCCTCCACAGGCACATTTCTGGAATCTTGACTCAATGGGCTTTCCATAGAGTCCAAGAACACCCAAAACGAAGTTCGGACGAAGGAGTTATGACCTTCCGAAGTTGGAGGTCATACGTAGTCAAACCTAGCCGAGCTGACCTGACTTGGCCGAGCTGACCTGAACTGTCCGAGCTGAGCTGACCTGGCTGAGCTCATCTACTACCCTCCACAGGCAAATTTATGGAATCTTGACTCAATGAGCTTTCTATAGAGTCCAATAATACCCGAAACAGAGTTCGGACGAAGGAGTTATGACCTTCCGAAGTTGGAGGTCATACGTAGTCAAACCTAGCCGAGTCGATCTGACTCGCTGCTGCACTTGAACTGCCCGAGCTGAGATGACCTTAGCTTGAGCTCATCTTACTACCCTCCTCCACATGGTGAACATTTCTGGAATCTTGACTCAATGGGCTTTCCATAGAGTCCAAGAACACCCGAAACGGAATTCGGACGATGGAGTTATGACCTTCCGAAGTTGGAGGTCATACGTAGTCAAACCTAGTCGAAATAATCTCGACTCTGGGCCAGCAGACCCGAACCGCCGCCGGAGCTTGACCCGACCGAGCTGACCTCTAGCTGAGCTTTCGACTTAGCTGCTGACCTCTATAGCTGACCCCATGAGGCGACCCCTACTAACCTGACCTTTACACAAATGACCCCATAGGCTGACTCTACTGGTCAATTTCTGCCCATTAGACTATTTAGAGTAAAAAGACCATAACTTGGTATATAGAGGTCCGAATTGAGAAATTAAAAAGCCTAACATCAATTTCACTAATGTAGCTACAATTTACCAGAAGGATTCACTACCAAAATCCCTTTATTTACTACGAAAAAACCAGTTCTAATGTCCGGTTAATATGTACTACCACAATATGGCAGCTTACCATGGTTCAAAACACAACCAAACATTCCCCTTAGGGCAAGACAACCACACCTTCATTCATTTTAACTCTAACACATAAAATGGCACACAAGGACAATTACTTAGTCCAAAATCAGTCCCCCTTGACTGTCCCGAAACTGTCCTAAAATCTCGAGCACATCAGTCCCAAAGACTCACAGGATGGTTCATAATCACGCCAATTACTATTCACATAACCCACATGCCATTTGAATGGCCCTAGACAAGGATTAAACCAGTAGGAGAAAACCCCTACCTCTGAGTTTTCGCCTCAAAACCCCCTAACTCTGGTCTTGCGCGAAGCCCCGCGTGAGGTCAACTCTTCCTTGCTCCGCCCCTCCCTCGAACTACGGGCCCGATCGTCAAAACCCTGTGAGAGAAGGTGGAGTCTCTCTCTCTAAAATCTCTCTTTTTCTTCCTCTTTATTTTCTACTCTTTTCTTTTCTCCCCCTCTCTCCCAACCGGTTGGGAGAAGATAGAAGTCAACTGAGATGTCCTCTCACTTGCCACTTGTCCAATTCTAAGTGGCTCCTTGGATTACCCTTATCACCTTATCCATCTACCTTGGATTTCCCTCCAATCATGTGTTGCCACATGTCCATGTGGGTCCCACACTTAAGCTTAAGTTGACTGAATCTGCACCTGACATGTGGCATACCGTGAGCCATTGCAAATGCGCCAAGTGTCCCCACTACGCCGCTGTCTCTCGAAAACGTGTGCAAATCTCGACTATCTCGTGACCCGAATCGAGTTCCGAGGTGGTAGCCAGATTTCGCGAGACGTGGTAGCCAAGTGTCCCCCCACCCTTAAAAGAATTTCGTCTCGAAATTCCACGCACATACGTATCCAACCACGTACATATGTATCCCTACACAATACCTGCTTTGTGTGCAAATGCTAACCTTCCCAAAGTCACAATCATTGATAATCCAATAGGCTGTCAACCTAATCCATGTCATGAATGACATCAAAACCCGATATGTTTACCACCCGAAGGTCCACCATGAGCAGAATCACTAAGATCTCTGACTCACAACTCTGACTTATTAGGTCAACTCTCACCCTAGATCCTAGGGAAGAATTTTCCCATACAATAGCTTTTCCAGAGGCCTTAACCTCCAAGCCCAAACCTATCACACAAGATGCAATAATGAACATGATGCAAGCAAGCAGAAAACAAACGTGTGTATAAAACGTGACTTACATGTCCCACGATCCGCATGCTCAAATTTCATAGACTATGAGACTCGCTCCTAGGAACAATCTCGCCCTCATATGCCCAAGTCAAGCAAGAATGGTAATGACTATCGCCATTTGCCCAGAAACTCGACCGAATCCTCAAAATTTCGCAGTCCCATGGTCGACCCCGACCTACGCTCCGCCCTGCCTTACATGCGACTGCCTTGCAAAGTACTAGGTGCCGGTGCGGCACTCGACTGGACATACTGGTTCTCGTGGACTCCATACCAGGGGGTGTGTGGAGAAATAAACCATATCCACTCCCCGTCCCACAACCGACAAAAATCGCATCATTCCCAAATCCCGGGATCCCAACCTCTGAGGGCAATCCCTCCTCATATGTTCGGGCTGCTGGCAGTGGAAGCATACCATCTGTCTTGCCTGACTGGAAACCCTAACTCGTCCTACTGACGATTGGGACTGAGGTGTCCCATAGCCTTGGGATTCCTGCCTCCATGGGCAATCCTGTCGAAAGTGTCCAGCTGCTCCAGAGAAACAACATACTATCCGCCCCGCCCTCGACCAAATGTCCCATCCTAGCCTTGGTCCCCACTAACCTTGGCCTTGTCCTGAGATCCATGTGAAATGTAGTCTTTGGTTTCTTTCCCGGTTGGAAAGAAGATGGATCTTCTCCTCCTCTTAGTACCAAAGACCTATATCTTGATGCCCTCATATTTCATCTACTCCTCCCTCTATGACCATTGGAGGATGATATGCTTCTAAACGCTGGAGGTCGTTTGACCTGCCCTAGCTCACTATTGCACATGCCTGTGTGATAGCGGCGGCTGCAATCCCTATGGCCTCAACAAAGGCCTATCAACAAATACGTGGTGTCGCAGCACCCCGTGGACGTTCTTCGCCCTTTCCTCCCACTCACCATCTACACATGTCAAATGACGACAACTTTATTAAATTTCTATCTCATTCTAACTAGTAGTGCACATGCCAACCACTAAAAGACTTAGTCATTTTAAACTAACCCGTTCATCCATCTTTCCTTAGTGGTGCCAACTGCCAACCACTAACACAACCCAATTCGATTTTTCGAATTTAGAAGATACTCATTTCCCACATACTATGTGTACTGCATGTGCCTATGCAACACACATTCGGTTTATCTCTTCAACCCCTAAGGTTATATTCAACCCTAGTGTTCCATACAATAATCTACCATGTATTATACTTATCCTTTGTGCAATAATGTGAACACACTAATCATGGGCAATGTACACAACATGCAACACACATCATGTTATACACCAAAGCACACGTAAAAACACAATGTATGCAATATTCTAATCCTATCCCATGACTGCCTAGGTAATCACCTACTAAACCCCGACTTCGAAATGATGCCTCATCGTACACACATTAATGACCATGGCCTAAACCTATTCCCCTCAAGCCCTGTGGGTAGTCGTTTGTTTATGCTCGATACCAAGCCGTGAAGCCATCGGGAGTATCAAACGCCCGTAATCATAACCAGGCACTAAACTGCAACTCCATATCCTAGGCCCATGCCCAACACGCTACAGGTAATCGTATACCTTAGCTCTGATACCAAGCTATGAAGCTGGTATCATATATCAAGCGACAGGTAATCCCAACCAGGCACTACACTACAATTGCATATCATAGGCCCATGCCCGAAGACGCCATGTAATCGTGATACCTTAGCCTGATAACGTCAGTAGTTGGTATCAAGACCATACTTATAGACAATACTTCCACCGTGGCTAATTCCCTCGAGCCTCGAATTCGACCCGACATGAGTCCGAACCGAAACCCCGGACGCTGCTTTATTTCTTTTGAAGTCATTAATTAAATCTCTTTAAAGCTATCGCGCTTTTATTAAATTTTAGTTTTCAAAGTGTTTCACCCGAATCCCCGGGATTTGATCCGATTACGGATCCAAGCCGAGTCCTGCCATTCGACATTTTCAATTATTCATCAAAACATTTGGCTGTCTTATTCATTTTAGATTTTGTAATTTGGCGAGCATTTCATTTCGGCAAGCCCATAGACATTTACAATTAACAAAAGATTCATAATACTGGTTTACATTTAACAAAATGTCTTTACAAAAATAGCGGATCTAGAGTTCAAACTCAAGCACAAAATGTCAATGTTTGAAAGAAATGGAGTAATGTATATATCGGAGCATACCCGTAATTCCTTCCTCTATGACTCTGAGCTCCCCGATTCGGTCTTGCTTCGATGTCTATCACTCTGCACCGCGCATTGGATAAAATAACAATACGCGCTACATTTTCATGCTTAGTGGTTCTATACGCTCGTATTCCATTGCTCATATAAATCATGCATTTATCAAAATAATGCCTTTATACAATATCGTTGTAATAAAGATACTTATACAAATACACTTTCAATACCATCGTTTCATTGTTCGGGCTTTGTGATTCCATGATATAGCTATAATCTACATTCACGATGCTTCAGCTTTTGGTAACCCCGCCGTTTGTCATTCAAGAGTGATGTGTCACATTCAATATTACCGTCTTCACATATGACTATAGAAGTTTACATTCACGCATACATCTAGCTTGGTGAATCTCACATGTCTGGCTATTCAAGAGCAATGTGATTCGCATTATCAATTACGGTTACCTTCATGACGGCACTTAGTTAGTGAATCCCGCCATGTTGGGTCATTCAATAATACGTTTCGAAATCAATTTACTTTTATGCAGTAAATTCGCTTGTAGTTCAAATACACGCATACATGCATATATTTGTCAAACATTTCAAATACTAATCATTCAAATCGATATATATGCATATTTCGCAAATAGAGAGAATATGAGAATAAAGAGCTTGTGGTGAACAAACTAGAATAAAGAACAAGTATAGAACAAACAAAGAATAAAGAACGGGTATAGAACAGACCAATTATCGATTCCGTTTCTTTCTCGATGTCAATCCTAGGTCAGGTTATCGTCTTCACCCGCACCTAGTCAAATACAATTTATTCACTCTTAGTGATTAAGCAAATAATCATACTAAAACGAATATCGCGAGGCAAAGCGAACTTTGTGGAGGCGTAAGTGAGGTACGGCATTGCTTTTTGACTTAGTCTCATTCTTCTTCTTTCCTCTAAGAGTCTACTTTACTTCATAAATTGAATCATTCCAATCGGATTATCCTAACTAAAGCTATGGCATTTTCATGCCAACTAATAAATTTACCGATTACACTGGGGACTGTTTGTATTGCTCATTTTTCCGGGGTCTTAACTTCATTTTTGACTCTAGGTCATCGTACTTATTTTAAAAGCTAAGGTGCTATGGGTTCTATTCAACTGGAATCACCTTACCCGAGCACCGGGAACTCAATTCCACGTCCGAAACAACCCGACTAGCTCTATGTTCAAAGCTGAACCAGAATCATTTTGCACACGGCCCCCCTTTGAGTGAATTTTTAGGCCACTTAGGATCAGAATTTGACGATGCCTTCTCTTTAAGTTTGGTTCTCCTTGAAGTCTATTTTACGTAGCCACTTGAATCACCCAAATCGGATAAGAAATGAGTAAGTTATGGCCAAAATACAAAAACTGGTCAGAACAGGAAAACCAGAACAGGTTGTACCGGTACAAGCTCAAGTTGTACCGGTACAACTTGGCCAAAAACGACTAGGAACAGCGTTGTACCGTACAAGTTCAAATTTTACTCGGTGTTAGTTCGAAAAGTGCCTGCATCGTGTGGTATTTTCTCCCATTTTTCATGCACTTTTCCATCCCAAACCAAATCTATACTTAATATACACTTCAAAATCATTTCAATTTCATCTTTTAACCTCAATTATCCTCAAATCATCTTTCAATGGATATCTTTCATCAAAACCTTTCATGATTTTCTCCCAAAAACAATTCTAATATGGGTCATAACCCATACACATACCTAATACACAAATTTGTTAGGTTTGTTCTAACCAAACCCCTTTACTTTTGGGTAATTAAACCGTAAATCCAACCTCAAAGGAGGATTCATGTCTTTCTTTGTACATTCGGGTTTTACCCCCAACACTACAAGTTATGGGTTTGTGTGATCTCTCTTCCTAATAAAATTCCTAGACAAAGGAGGATCAATTTTCCTTCCAAAGCCCTAGGAATCCAAAATATATTTGATTCTAAGACAACATACCTTGATCTTTGGACTCCTCCTCCTCCTTCTTCTTCTTCCTCTTCTTCCTCTTGTTTTCTTTGCTCTCTTTCTCTCACACGTTTTTTTTGCTAGGGCAAATTGGAGACCAAATATGAATTTTGGTCTTATCTCCCTTTTATAATACTCCCATGAAGTCTCAAATTGCAAACTAAGTCCTTCACCTTTTTTAATTTTGCAATTCAACTTGTTTTATTTCTACTATGGCCCATCTCTACTCCCTTTTGATTTTTATACTCCCTTATGGAAATCTCAAATTTTATCCTTGTTCTAGTGCCAAAATTCCCGGGTTCACTAAATTTGCTATTTCATAATTTGTCAATTTATCAATTTTCCCGGAAAAACACAAGTTTGGCTCAATTCATACCCAGAATATATAATAAAATTATTATAAAAATTCTAGGGTATTTTTGGGGCGTTACAATTCTCCCCCACTTAAGAAAATTTCGTCCTCGAAATTTACCTAGTTAAACAAGCTATGGATATCGCCGTCGCATCGTGCTTTCTTCACTTTCCCAAGTGGCTTCTTCGGCCCAGATTTCTCCACAACATTCCCTGACTAGCGGAATCTTCTTGTTCCGTAATTCTTTCACTTCCCGAGCCAAGATTTATCGGGGTTCTTCTTCATATGTCAAACTGCCCAAGCTCAATTGTCTCCTCGAAGAGGGACTACATGTCGGATCCGAGCGATACCTCCGTAGCATCAGACATGGAAAACATTATGGATCTTTTCCAAACTGGAGGTAATGCTAACTGTATGCTACCGACCCACTTTCGATTACTATACGGCCAATAAATCTAGGGCTCAACTTGCCCTTTTCCTTAATCTCATCAATTTCCTTCCAAGGCGATAATTTCTTTAAAAATATCTCTTTCACCGACCTCATATCGAATATCCTTTCTCTTCATGTCTGCAGATATGACTTCCGTCCGTCACAATTTCAATTTCTCTCTAATCATTTTAACTTTTTCTTCGCCTCTCGCATCAAATCGACCAATCACTTTTCTTTCACTCAATTCTGTCCAACACAACGGTGTTCTACATTTTCTTCCATATAGGGCCTCGTAAGGTGTCATTCCAATACTTGATTGGAAACTGTTGTTGTACACAAATTCAACTAAAGGAATATGTCGATCCCAACTTCCCTCATGGTCGATCGCACAACTCCTTAACATATCTTCCAGAATTTGGATCACTCTCTCTGATTGTCCATCCGTCTCAGGTGGAACAGATCAAATTGTAGCCGAGTGCCCATGGCTCTTGCAATTTTCCTCAAAATTCGAAGTAAACCCTCGGATCTCTATTCAAATAATGGATACGGAGTTCCGCAACCGAACTTATTTTTGATATATAGCTCGCTTAGCTTGTCAAGCTTAATAGTCGGGTTCTCACCGGTAGGAAGTGAGCTCGACGCCTGGACCGGTCGACTACGACCCAAACTGAGTCATGCTTTCTCCCCTCGCCAATGGTAACCCAACCACAAAATCCATGGTGATTCTATTCCATTTCCACTTCGGTATTCCTCACGATATCGTAATAATCCGAAGGAATTTGATGCTCGCCTTTACTCTTTGACACACCAAACACTTGGTTACAAATTCTCGATATTTTCTCTTTTCATTCACCATCGTAATGACATTTTCAAATCTCTCGTACATCTGCGGCTACCGGATGGATAGCAAAAAGATCCACCATGTGCCTCTCTTCTGGGCATGGCTTTTCTCAATCCATCATCATCTGCACACAAACCCGATCCTTATAATACAACACTCCATTTTCATTCACCGTGAAATCCGCTTTGCTTCATCTCCAATTTGTTTCATTATGGCGTAAATTTTCTCATCATTCTTTGTGCCTCTAAAGAGACTTGATTCATCACCTCCGGCTCGCTATCAATTCTCTACTACTGCACCATCGCCCGATAATGACAAATTGGCATTTAACGTCAAGCGCTTGCACCGCCTCCTACTCAAGACATCAGCCACTACATTGGCCCTTCCCAGTGATAGTCAATCACGCGCCATAATCTTTATCAATTCCATCCACCTCCGTTTGTTCCTGCCAAGCCTCGCTGTGAGGGCAAATACTTAAGACTCTTATGATCGGTAAAATAAAACACTTTTCTCCATAAATAATGTCTCCAAATTTTCAACGCAAATACAATTGCGGCCAATTCCAAATCATGCGTGGGGTAGTTCTTTTCATGTGGCTTCAATTGTTCAAGATAGGCTACTTTACTTTACTCCTTCTCGTAGGACATATCCGAGTCCATTTAGTGAAGCATCACTATAGATCATGATATTCTTTACCCAGGTCTAAGCTGAGTAAGCACCCCGAGCCTCTGCTAAGAATGCTTTTAGCTTTTCGAAACTCTTGATATTTTTCACTCCATTCAACTTACATTTTTCCGGGAGTAATCTCACATCTGGCCGCAATCATAGAAAACCCCTTTAACAAATTTCAGAGTAACCTCGCTAGTCCCAGAAACTACGTACTGCACATTTCTTGGTGGCTTCCATTCGACAACCACTTTATTTTCTCGATCCACTCCTATTCCTGTCTTCACGCCCGTAAAGGAGAATTTTTGGCCAACCAAAATTCACACTTGGCTGAAGCTTCTCGTGATACAACTGTTCTTTTCTCAAAATCTCCAACACTACCCAAAGGTGTGTGTCATGACTTTCTCGATCTTTCAAATACATAAGAATGTCGTCTATGAACACTACGACAACTGATCCACATACGGTCGGAAAACACGATTCATTAAGTCCATGAAAGCCGCTGGAGCATTGGTCAAACCAAACGGCATTACAAGGAACTCATAATGCCCATATCGCTGCTCTAAACGCCGCCTTATGCAATATCAAGCCATCTTTAATTTTCAACCCATGTGCATACTCCGATCTCAAGTCAATCTTCGAAAAGATACTTGCACCTTTCAATTGGTCGAACAAATCATCAATCCTGGGTAATGGATACTTATTCTTTACTTCACAACTGTTCACTCTATAATCAACACATAGTCTGCTAAAATTTCATCTTTCTTCTCGACAAAAAGCACAGAGCTCCCATGGTCGACAAATCCCTTTCTAGCAGTTCTTGCAACTGCAATTTCAATTCCTTTAGCTCAAGTGGAGCCATCCATACGGTATCGGATGCCTGCAGGCACCCCGGTACAACGGCCGATAGCAAATCTCAATCTCCCTCTCGTGAGGCAATCCGCAACTCTTCCTAAATACGTCCGAAAGTCACTAACGGTAGGAATATCGGATACATCTTACAGGGCCTTGACGACCGTATCAATCACATAAGCCAAATAGGCTTCACATCCTTTCCGCACCATCTTTCTCGCAACTGCTGCGGATATTACATTAGAGAGGTGATTCGGCCTCTCGCCGATGAAAATAACCTCAATGTCATCCGGTGTCCTTAAGGTCACTCTTTTCATTCTACAATCGACTATCGCTCGGTGCCTGGATAAATCCAGTCCATCCCCAATATCTACCACTCCCTCAAGGATAACTCAATCAAATCTACCAAAAATGCATACTTCAGATTTTGATAGACAATCTCTATACACTTTGTTCGCACAACATCTATGCCCGAGCGGGTTTGTCACTAAGATATCATACTCTGTTTCACTCCTCGGTAAATTACCCAAGTTGGGTATATCAGTACATACATATGAATGAGTTGACCCTGGGTCTATCAATGCATGCACAAAAGTATCAAAGATAGTGAAATTACCGATTATCACATCCGGGCATCGTATCTTCCATCGCTTATCAGAGATATGTTCTTAACCGGAGCACGAGCATCCTGTCTTCCCGCAATCTGTGTCCCTTGTCTCGAACACTCGGTAACGCAACATTTTTGCTGCCTTTCTGAATAGATGAAACATTGCCCCTGGGCCTGCGTCAGAAAGGAACGTGTTTCAGACGTTTTCACCTCGCTGGGCCTAGATCCACAAGCCAAACAAGCACCAGCCAATTTCAACACTCTCCTTGAAGCCTCTTTCCACAATGAGGACAATGAAGGATAACTTGTCCTTTAGAAGCACCTCCTGGTGCACTTGCAACTGACGGTATCGGTAGAACACTCTTATTACCGGTAGCTTGAACTGTAGGTTGATTGTACTCGTGGTCCTTTTACTTTCTACTGGCCGCCGATGAGCACTTGATCGACCAGGCTTTTTCTACCCTCGTCTTCTTTCTTGTCATTCTTCTTTCTTTACTCTTTCTATATTTAGAGCACATGTCACTATTTTTGAGAAATTCTCTGGGCAAAACCGTGACATGGGCTCTGGAGCATGGTCATCAGACTCATCTTCAAACTTACGCACATCTTCCTCTTCGACACTAGTGGCCCTGAGCATACTCTTGCTCAACCGAGTGAATCTCTCTTGATATTCGGGTCACGCTCATCCGTTCCTTGCTTCAAATTATGAAACCTCGCTCCCATATTGTTCTAAATAGATACGACCTACATATCGGGCTCGAATTCAACAAAGAAGAACTTCCATGTCACACTTTCCGGCAGCAGCCCCCATCACCGAAACCCACCACCGACAGCTTCCTCTTGAAGTAGTGAAACCAAGACACCTAATTCTCTCTTTCAGCCGTGCAATGCATTTGCACTAGCATTCGCCTGGCCTCGAGCCAATTTTCGCCGTAGCAGTTCATCATCTTTCTTCCCATAAAATCTATCGGTCGACACTGCCATTCGGCCTCGGCGGCGCATCGCGTGGAGCAATCCACAGCTGGTTGTGCCACTCCCCTTTGTAGTGCCCTCGAGCTTAACTACGGAGGATCTCCATAGTTCCTCCCTTATAAAGGCTCCTCGAGCTATCTGATACCAATAAAGTCAGATAATTCCCGAGAGCCCGACCGACCCGATTGGCGAGTCCGAACCGAAACCCTGGGGACGCTCGGTTTTATTTCTTTTGAAGTCATTAATTAAATCTTTAGTTATCGCTTTTATTAAATTTTAGTTTTTTCGCAGTCACACCCGATCCCCGACTTGATCCGATTATGATCCAAGCCGGAGCCCTGGGCTATTCCGACATTTTCAATTATTTTATCAAAACATTTGGCTTGGTCTTATTCATTTTGATTTTGTAATTATGGAGTTATTTACTTTTGCAAGCCTATAGACATTTACATAATTAACAAAAGATCTATAATGTTTACATTTAACAAAATGTCTTTACAAAAAGTATGATCTAGAGTTCAAACTGTTTTACAAAATGTCAATGTTCGAAAGAAATGGAGATGCATAAGATGAGCATACTCCTGTGAATTCCTTCTAGACTCTGAGCTCCGATCTCTTGGTCTTAAGCTTGGAGGTCTATCACTCAAATTCAAGGCAGATTGATAAAACACGCTAAGCATTTTCATGCCATGGTTCCACACAGCCTATTCCATTGTCACATATAAACTCATGCACGATTCAAAACAATGCCTGAGGTACAATATCAGCAAATATACTTATACAAATATACTTTTTAATACCATCGTTTCATCACCGGGCTTAGGATCTCACATGAGAAGAGAATTCGACATCCACGATAGCCTGCAGCGTGAATCCCGCCGCTTGTCATTTTTAGTAGTGATGTGCTTCAGCACCACACATCATCACATATGATTTGAGAGTTATAATTCAACACATTCATTTTTGGTGAACTCGCTTATAATCACACCAAGAGTAAATGGATTTCGTGATTATCAATTACTTGCCATTCTTTCATGATTTAGAATTCAAATAGTGAATCCCAGCCATGTTGGTCATTCAATAATGCTTCAACCAATCACTTCTTATGTAATTCTACTGTAGTTCAAATACATACCTATTACATGTGTATATTTGTCAAACATTTCAAATACTAATCATTCAAATCGATATATGCATATTTCGCAAATAGAGATGCAATATGAGAAATAGAGCGTGGGGTGAACAAACTAGAATAAAGAAATAAAGTAGAACAAACAAAGAATAAAGAACGGCATAGAAACAGACCCAATTATCGATTCCTCGTTCTTCTCATGCCTCCCCCTCTCCTCCTTCCCCCCCCTCCTCCTCCTCCTCTCTCCCCCCCCCCCCTCCTCCTCCCTCCTCCTCCTGAATCCTAGGTCAGGTACGTCTCACCCGCACCAGAATAAATACAATTTATTCACTCCTGCAGTGATTAAGCAAATAATCATACTAAACGAATATCGCGAGGCAGTTAAACCAGAGGCAAGAGGTACGGTACATTTTGATCAGTCTCATTCTTTCTCCTCAAGAGTTCACTTATCATAAATTGAATCATTCCTTAATCAGATTAGTCAGGACCTGAGTTATGGCATTTCATGCCAACTAAATAAATTTCACTGATTGCACTGCACTCGTTTGCGCTGTCGCCTTTTCCGTGGTCTTAATCTCATTTCTTGACTCTAGGTCATTGTACTCTTTAAAGCTAAGGTGCTATGGGTTCATTCCAACTGAATCACCCACCAAGACTTAATCGTTGACAACCAAACAACCCGACTACTCTATGTTCAAAGCTGGAACCAGAATTTGTCTTGGATGCCCCCTTTGAGTGAATTTTAGCCACTTAGGATCAGAATTTGACGATGCCTTCTCTTTAAGCTCTGGTTCTCCTTGAAGTCTATTTCCATGTAGCCACTTGAATCACCCAAATCGATAAGAAATGAGTAAGTTATATTGAAATACAAACTGGTCAGAAACAGGAAACTGTGAATAGGTTGTATTGCACAAGCCTAAGTCATTTTGTACACTCGCCAAAATCGATCGGTTATGGTTGTACTGGTACAAGTTCAAAATTGTACTGGTATTAGTCTCCAAAAGTGCCTGTAATGTGTATTTTCCCATTTTCATGCAATTTTCCATCCCAAACCAAATCTATACTTAATATACATAATTTCAAAATCATTTCAATTTCATCTTTTAACCCCAATTATCCTCAAATCATCTTTCAATGGATATCTTTCATCAAAACCTTTCATGATTTTCTCCCAAAAATAATTTAATATAAATATAACTCATACACATACCTAATACACAAATTTGTTAGGGTCATTCTAACTCCAAACCCTTTTACTTAATTAAACCAGAATCCCAACTCCTCAAGGAGGATCTGTTCTTTCAGAGACTAGGTTTTACTACAACACCTCAAATAAGTTATGGCTCAGGTGATCTCTTCCACAAAAACTCCAGACAAGGAGGATCAATTTTCCTTCCAAGCCCTAGAATCCAAAATATATTTGATTCAAGACATACCTTGATCTTTGGACTCCTCCCTCCTCCTTCTTCTTCTTCCTTCTTCCTCTTGTTTTCGCTTCTCTTCTCTCACACACGCTTTTGCTAGGGCAAATTGAGACCAAACATAGAATTTTGGTCTTATCTCCCTTTGCTCTATAAGTCTCCAAATTGCAAATTAAGTCCTTCACCTTTTTAATTTTGCAATCAATTGTTTTATTTCTTACTATGGCCCATCTCTACTCCCTTTGATTTTATACCCTTATGGAAATCTAAATTATCCTTGTTCTAGTGCCAAAATTTCCGTTCATTAAATTCTGCTATTTCAAAATTTGTCAATTTATCAATTTTCCTAAAAAAACATGTTTACTTAATTCAAACCTGTATCATAATACAACAGATATAAAATTTAGGTATTTTTAAAGCACTCCACTGAGCTCCAAGGTAATCGCTACCTTAGCTTGAAGGTCACTCAAGCTGTGAGCTCCTAATTCTCGGGTCCTGCTAACTAACGTCACACCCAAGTGGAATACTCTGTGTCTCATATCATGAGACTCCATATGAGTAAATGGCCACATCGCCCATGCAGCATCCATAGTCACAAAAAATGTATATTTTAGTACAAAAAGGAGTTAATTTATAATTGTGGCCAATTTTAATTTACATAAAATCTGATCGTCTTTCAGGGAATTTACAAAATATAAAATTAAGGCCACGGCCATTCTTTCACTACGTATCCCCAAATGCGTCCAATAATCTCGGCCTCTAAGGAGCGCCGTCTCACTCCGTACTTGTCTCACACTGGTGCGGATCCATCACTGGGCGAGCAACGCCAAGAGTGGAATTTTCCTACATGGGTTACTCCCACCTAAAGTGCTCATGCATACACACCACACATTTAAGTAAAACATGCAAGTTCCACCAAATGTCTATATGTCAGTGGATGAGAATGTGGATCACCCATACCCACATCTCAAGCCTCACCGACTCCCCACGCATGCCTAAGCTACAAGTGTGAGAAAACATCAAGCTTAAAACAAGATTTTTGTTTTCGAAACAAAAGATTTTTGTTCTCGAAAGCATCATACTAAGTTTCGGTAAATATATTGGACTACCATCCGAGGCAAATTGTTGGATCATTTTTCCGAAACAGTCATGGGTCCTCATCCGAAATGAATTGTTCGACAACTCTCAAAGGCAATTCTTCAGAAAATCTTCCTTTGAAATTCCTTTCACAACCATTTTTCTTTTTCTTTCATGTCATGCACTCACACCTATTACTCTAGGTCTCTCAAAGAAGAGGTAGAAATGCATTATGCCACTCTACCCATAATTATAATATACTATGCATGCATATATTAATGGAGTTTATAATACACAATCAACATGTTATTCATTCACATTGTTGTAATAATATAAACTAGCCTGTATTATTAATACATAAACCGATACCCATCTCCTTGAGTCGTTTCAACGATCACCCTAACAACATTACACAATTTTCATGTTATTGAAACAAGCCATACAATACAACAAGGTCACCATCTCACCCATCCAACCGGTACCCTCACTAATTCCTTCATAAACATGAAAACTATTTGGTTCCAAATCATCCATACAACGTCAACAACCAGAAAACCTAGAAACTTTTAGTTTCAGTCAAACCCAACTCATCATGGTCCTCCATGGACCATAGAACTGGCCATAGAAATCCTCTATCCTGCACTAAGTTTTTGAACTAAACCATATGGCCTTTCATGGCCTCCCATAAAGCCCTGCAATTATATACCCAATATATTAGCCTACAAATAAGTTACAAGTGCAATGGTCATGTTATATCTCACATAATAATGATTATCCAAACAAACCGAATGCTTGATACAAAACACAGAACTGTAAGGAGCTGTAATCCACCAATCTCCCAAAGGACACAACAATGGAATCCGACTCAATGGGCTTTCCATAGAGTCCAAGAACACCCGAAACAGAGTTCGAATGAAGAAGTTATGACTCCACCGGCTGAGGTCACACACGTAGCTTCGACCCAAATGAGTCAGACCGACCGCTGTCCTAACTGACGGGAGCCTGAATTTCGACACCCATCATCCTCTTAAAGGCATACGAATAGAATCGTGACTCAATGGTCTTTACATAGAGTCCAAGAACACCCAAAACGGAGTTCGAACGAAGGAGTTATGACTTCGGGTTGGGTCATATGTAGTGAAACCCTAACTGTAGCCGACCGACTCGAGGTTTAATCCGAATCCATCCGAGCTGATATTACCTGGATGAGCTCATCTAATGCCCTCCACAGACACATATCTGGAACCTTGACTCAATGGGATTTCCATAGAGTCCAAGAAGAATCTAAAAAGAGTTCGACGGCTAGTTATGACTCTACCGAAGTTGAATGTCACATGTAGTAAGACCCACCTGAGCCGAACTGACTGACTGAGCCGTCCCACCTGACAAGCTCGCCTCGACACCCAATGTCCCCACAGGAATAAGAATAGAATCTTGACTCAAAGGGGATTTATAGAGTCCAAGAACAATCTCAAACGGAGTCTCTGACGTAAGAAGCAAGTGACTCCACCGGGTTGGAGGTCACATGTAGTTAGACTCACCAGCTGAATCGACTCACTGTCGGTCCCGACCGACAAACTTGCATGACACCCACCATCCTCCATAGGAACAAGACAGAATCTTGACTCAGTGGAAATGATAGAGTCCAAGAACACCAAACGGTCTGATCTAAGAAGTTATGACCTACCGGTTGGAGGTCACACGAGGTCAAACCTAAATTGAAATAACCGATCAGTTTGAAGCAATCTACCTGCCCTGGATTACCTGACACCCACGCCTCTCCACAGCATTTTGGAATCTGACAAAGAATGGTTTCTGAGTGAGTCCGTCCAAGAACTAAACGAGGAGTCTGACGGCGGGGTTATGACTCTTCGGTCGAGGTCATACGAGCTTCGCTTCAGCCGAGCCGACGACCTCGGGCCGAGCCGACTGAATCACCGAGTCAGCTGACCAGCTATGCTCATTCACTGCCCCACTATAACATTTATGGAATCTGACTCAATGTGGATTTGATAGAGTCCAAGAACACCCGAACCCGAGTTCTGACGAAGGAGTTATGACCTTCCAAGTCAAGAGGTCATAATGAGTCAAACCGAAATGAGCTCACCCGACCGACTTCGCTAAGTCGACTTGAACTGGTCCGAGCTGAACTAACCTGGATGTTTCATCTAATAATGCTCCACAGGCACATTTCTGAATCTTGACGAAATGGGCCTATAGAGTCCAAGAACACCCGAAACGTTCGACGAAGAGTGACCTTCCATTGAGGTCATATCGAGTCAAACCCAGCCGAGCTGACCCGACTCCGGGCCGAGCCGACTTGAACCGGCCGAGACGGCTCTGACCTGGCTGATGCTGAACCGGCTGAGCTGACCTCTAGCCGCTGACCTCTAGCAAATGACTTCTACACCGACTCTACAAATCGACGACGGCTGACTCTCGCCCATGACCACTGCAGCAAAAGACTGTGGGCAACTTGGTCTATAGAGGTCCGAATTGAGAAATTAAAAAGCCTAACATCAAGTTCACTGATGTGGCTCAAATTTACCAGAAGAACTCACTACCTAAATCCCTTTATTTCCTACCCAAAAATAATTTTTAATGTCCGGTTAATTTGTACTACCACAATATAGCAGCTTCCCATGGTTCAAAACACAACCAAACATTCCCTTAGTAAGACAACTACACTCTTCATTCATTTCCTTAACTCTAACACAAAAATGGAACACAAGGACAATTACTGGGTCCAAAAATCAGTCCCTAGATCGGGTCCGAAATCAGTCCCAAAATCTCTTGAAGACACCGTCCCAAAGTTCGATCTGCCTACACGGCCACCACTCGACACCCATGCCATTTGAATGGCCCTTAGACAGATTAAACTGAAGCAGGAGAAACCCCCTACCTTCTGAGTTTAAAAACTCCCCAACTCCAGGTCTCATGCAAGCCTTGTACTGAGGTTGAATCCTTCCTCTTGTTTCACTTAAATCACTGGTCCAATTGTCGAAATTCAGAAGGTGAGTCTCTCCTAAAACTCTTTCTTCCTCTCTTCTTTCTGCTCTTTCTTTTTCTCCCCTCTCCCAACCGTTGGGAGAAGATAGAAGTCAATCGAGATGTTCTCCCCACTGGCCACTTGTCCACCCTAAGTGGCTCCTTAGATTACCTCATCACCTTTCCATCTACTGATTTCCTCTAATAATGTGGCCGCTTGTTACGTCCATGGGTCCACACTTAAGCTCAAGTTGACTGGAATCGCAGACCGGCCATTACGGCACACCGTGATTACACCGCAAATGCGCCAAGTGTCCACCACTACGCCCATTGGCTCGAAAAATATGCAAATTCCAACTATTTTATAATTCGACGAAATTCGACGTGGTAGCTAGATTTCTGAGACGCTTCCAACTATGAAGTCCGTTCTTCATATCCAAGATCTAGAAAAATCTGATTTTGACCTAAAATTACCATTTTGCCATTTTTTTTTTTAGAAAAATGGATTTTTTCTGTAGTTTTACAAACTTAATTCTAACATATTAGTTTAACTTCGAATATAAAATTTATATATTATATTATAGAAAAATAAAGTTTAATCAAAATAATATTTTTATTGAGATAGGAATACATTTTTTTGATGATAAGAAAATGACATCAAACAAGTATTATTGAAAGAGAAAAAGATAAGACAAAGAAGAAAGAGAAACAAAAGTTGAAGAGTGAATTAATCACATGGGTGAAATGTGACACCCCAAATCCTGTGGGTCTTGTTGACAACCCACAACTACATGAATCTGTGGATATTGGGTGCCTCGGGAGACACATCTACAAAGTCTCTTATATCGAGACCCATTCTCGTGATATTTAATTTACAATATACAAAACATATAATCACAGCCTTTACAAACCTTTTGATACCGTAAGGTGTACACGTTTTGGTTCTGGTCAATATAAGAAAAAGACAAAAACAAAAACAAAACAAAGTCGGGATTCGGTTCTCATCCGATAGCGGGCCAGCCGCCCTACTGACTCATATTTCCAAAAGAAGGGTCCCACAATAGGGTAAACAAAGCCTAGTAGTGAAAATCTCCTACAAGGGTTATTCCCCACCTAAGTGCACATGAAATGGTCGCACAACAAACACACATCCAAGTACAAACACACACATGTCTACCTGAATGTCTACATGCCATGAATGAGATGCCCATCCATGTACCTAGCCTCACCATTTTTTACTCTTATAAGTGCCAATGGGCAAACTAACTCGAAATAATCCCGTGTCAATTTTTGATCTATCACACAAACCAAAGTCTATTTTATAAATGTAAAAATCTAGTGTGTGACGCCCAAAACTGAGGTCCTGGTCAATAACCTGGTTTAATTTAAATAGAACATGTGAAGATGTGTCCCGATATTGATACCTGAGGCGCCCTGCTGTGCCGAGACATCTTACCATTTAATTCACAAATATGCAGGAATTACCTTATACAATTCGTAAAGAGTTCGAAAAGTAATAACACTCTACATATAAGATACAAAATATACATCTATTAGAACCAAGTGTGTTCTAATATACAAACAGGATATGCATTAAAACCACCCAGTCCTCAGTACATATACAAAACATCAAGCCAAGGCTACAATCCGCCCGCTTCAAGATCCCACCCTCTAAGGAGCGTCAGGCCTCAAGGTGTCCTTTGCCAGAAGACCCCATTCTGACTGACCGATTAGCTGATCCAAACCCAGTCTGCTGCTAGCCGAGTTCATTTATCAAACATATACAAAAAAACAAAAATAACTTGCTGGGCTGAACATTCCATTTTATAAAACACTTCTTCAAATATGTGTAAGATATTTCAATCTTAGAGGTCCATAAACATTTACATTTAACAAAATGCATTTACAATGAAGGCATTCCATGCCCATTCAAAATAATATACAAAATCATTTTAGAGTTTAACTCTTTTGATCACAAAACATCAATTGTTCAAAAGTATGATGGATGCATATGACGAAGTATATACTTTTACCCCACAACTTTCTTGATGACTCTACACTCCTCGATCTTGTCCTTCGTTCTTATTCACTCCAGACTACAAGATAGATGTGAAGACTCGCCAAGCATTTTCTATGCTTAGTGGTTCTATGTTTATCTCTCTTATTTTTCAGTTTAAATCAAATCATGCAATTTGATAAGATAATGCTTTTGTAACTTTCTTAAATGACCAATGTAGCAGTTAACATACATGTTATATATTTCCACGAACAATTATAATTCATCAATATCTCAAACTACATTTTCATGTGCAACAAATCATTCAAATCATAAATCATGCACTTTTTCATTCTTATTATCATTTTGCATTTTAGCCCTTATTGAATTTAACCTATGCTTTCTTGCGGTACAGATAATTTAATCATCACACGGCCCCGTTGGCCGCTGAAAATGTGAAATTTCGACTGTCTCGTAATCCGACTGGGTAACTAAATTTCGCGAAACGAATTCAACAATAAGTCCGCTTCATTCACGAGACTCTAGAAAATTCTGAAGTTTCGAACTGAAATTACCATTTTACCTCGTTTAGAAAATTGAATTCTTCCCTGCTTCATATTCTCCTCCTTTAACACTACATTTCATCCCCAATCATACATACTAGCACACACACAAAACACATGCATATGCAAGAAGTTATTCTAGTTCCAATATTAGACAACGACCTTCATCCTCAAATATCAGAAAGGATAGGAGGCTCACCGTGTCCCCGTCTCGGCTGCCTCCTCCACTCTCGGTGCTGCCACAACACTTCATCATCCCTACACCACAAGCCGCAAAACCTCGACCCCGCTATCAATATACCTGACTAGTCCCTCCTCCTCAAGGTCCCATTAGTATCAATCATAATCTCTCCTAATCCAATTTCATACGAGTTTGATCCGAGTATACTTTGGAGCATGAATATGCCATTGAACACTCATGGACACCTGACAAACTCTGCAGCGCCTAATCGAGTTATGCAAACTATACCCACCTTTCGAGTATCTCAAAGGGTCAATATACCTCGACGCTAACTTTCCCCATACTTTCGAATCTAACCACTCCTCTCTTAGGTACTTCACCACAAGAAGATGTGATCACCCACCTCGTAACCAGAGGTCATCACACCACGGCACAGAGCCTTCAGCTTTCACTTGCCGTAGCAGAAGATGCTTCCGATCAAACCCACCTTCTCGATTAGTTCCTAATCAACCTGGACTAAATGATAACTCTCTCCCACCTTGTCCAACAAATCGAGGATCGATACATGGCTCGGTATGTTTCCTGTATAGGTGCCATCTATACTCGCCCGATAACTCTGGTTGTGGCAAAATTCCACTAAGGGTAAGTGCCTTCCCAACTACCCTTAAGATCCATGATACATGCTTGCAGCATTTCCTATAAAACCTGGACGGTCCTCTCCGACTGAAAAGATGTATGCGGATGAAACGCGGTGATCATCACAACTGTGTCCCCACGACCTTCCTTTAAAACTCTTCAAAGTGTGCGATAACTGATCCTTGTCCTGATACTTATAGATACTTCAGCACCATAACTGTGCAACTCGCAATGTACAAACTTGTATTAATTCCTCTATGTGGCGGTCATCCGCACCGCGAAAATGTGCTAACTTATGACTCCTTAATCACACACCCATTAATCGCATCATGCCTCGCGTGTCCATGGCAAGTGGGTCACAAAGTTCATCATGACGGTCCCACTTCCACTAACTATCTCTAATGGCTGGGAGTAAGCCTACGATTTTATGCTCACTTACCTGACATGTGAGACATACCGCGAACAAAATTCCAACGTATCGCCATTCCGCTTAAGTACATCAAGATTTAAAATCATGGTACATCTTCATGCTACTTGGATGCACAGCAAAACAAGAGCAGTGGAACTCCTTGAGGATCTCCTTTCTCAGATATGTCAACTAGAGAACTACAACCCGTCCCCTATACCAAAGACTACCATATGTGTGGATGGCCTAGCCTTCATCAATTCAGACTGATCGTACTCTAGTCCTCGGGCGGATTATATCCTCTGGGTCCACCTTCAGACTCAATTCGTGACACTCTATCCCTGGGTGGCAAAGACCAAATGATGTATATGAAAATATGGTCAAGGGGAGTGAATTTGATAAATACTCAAAAAACTCGATTTGAAACAAAAGTAAGTATACTTAAAACTAGTAATGAAAAAGTACACTAACACTCAACCTTTTCCAGAAGTGCACTGTCATGTTATAATGTAAGTACTCTAGAAACTGATATCAGACCCACTATGATAGGAGGTTCTCTAATTGAATTTATCTACCTCGATTACAAGAGCTCTTCACTATTTAGGCCACTGGGTAGGATGTCGACAAAATCAATTTAATTAAAACAAAATCGATTTGAAAACTAATCCTAAAAATCTACCAAATGAACAACTACTTGAATTCTAAAAGGTATGAAGAGAGTCACTAGGATATATAATATTCACAAAACAGCTTGCATTTCCTTGAAAGCACAACATTTGTGAGTTGAATGCTAGATTTGTCCAAGAGCAAGGTAGTATAAATAGGATTTCATGGCACTATACATTTTACTATCTAACATACCATTCTTTTCGTGACAAATGGGTCTAAATAGCTACTTGTAAAATTTGGCAATTTTAAGATTTGATTGTTTTTTCTTCTTTCAATATTTCACAAATCAGCTTCCTTGGAGATTTGGAAGAATTCTTGCCCCTATAGATGTGGAAAATGGCCTCTCTCCAATGTAATTGTGGTATCTCATCCTTCAAATCTAATAAAATTTCTATCTCCTTGATTAGATATTTACAACATGGGATCGGCATCATTTGATTTACCAAGGAGAAACCTGGACAACTGGGGAATAGAGATACATCATCTAATTAATCCTCACACCATGAGAAACAGTGGATCTATCAAAGTAATTCTTCAAAGTTCATTAGGTTCCAAAGATATGAATTCAACATACCCCTAAGTTATCAGCTTCTCTTTACCTCAGAATCTCCATCTCTCTGGTTTCACTGTAGGCCTCCTTCGAAATCGATCAAAAGTATATGCTCTTTCTAGGTATAAGCTACTAATATTCTAATAGTTAGCCTGGTATGAATGAATACTAATTTATAAATCAACTTTTTCTAAACTACACAAAAGAATCAAAACCGAAAACTGGTCGTTCAACAATTAACCCTTTCTACCTGGGCGTGTTTAATCGTTCCATTATAGCAGAGATTCCATCATCACCAATCAAACAAAAAGTAAGAAATGAAGAAAGAAATCAAGAGATAAAGAAGAGAAAACTGCATTTGAGCTTAAATCTTCATCAGTCAAGAAATAAATTGAATATCTCTATATAAGACCGAAATCTCTTCAAATATAAATAAAAATCAGTTCTAAAACTACTCTAAGATCTATTAAAAATAAAAACTAAAGAAAAACTAAGAAAATAGGCGCTTAGAGAGAGAAACCTCATGAGAGAGAAAATCCTGCATTTTTAGCTTCAATCTTGTCTAAACCTTAGTGAACGAATCTCTAAGTATACAAAGACCGAAATCTCTTCTGTTGAAATAAAAATATGCCTTAAACTACTTAAAATCTAAAACAATCAAAATCTTTAAAATCTGAAAAATTGGTGGAATAGAGAGAGAAACTCATGAGAGAGGTTTCCACCTTCCCACGCCCCTTCACTCAAAACGAGTATATATATGGTCCTGTGGGTGAAATAATGAAAAATTAAATGTATCAATTTTCGGCCTTTTTAGGGTTTCTCCAAGGTTATCAGAAAACAAAGAACCTGTCACATACGAGGTCGCGACCAAGCTCGTCGCGACTAAGTTTCCTAATAAAGAACTTGTTTTCCTCCAAATTTGTTTCCGGGGCTTATAACTCTTCATTTTAACTCTTGATTAAAGTATGAGTAATGGAAAGCTATTTTAATGTAGAATGTGCAGCTTTCAAGGAGGGAATTTGAACCATTGATGTTCCAGATGGTAATAGAAAATTTATATCTCCCAATGAGTACTGGTGAGACTCTTGACTCTTCTTCTTGGAAAATATATTGCTCATTTCTTGCCAAATTCACTCTTGCTTTCATCAATAATCCTACAAACCAAGGTTAGAGGAAATTCTTATGAGTTTTACATGAATATGATATAAAATGCACAAAATAGTATGTAAATGAACTCAAAATATAGATGAGTTTTGAACTCATCAAACACCTCTAAACTTGAAGTTTTGCTTGTCTTCTCGCTAAAGAAAAGAGTTAAGTTTCGGTCTCCCAAGAAATGGAAGAGAAGAGTTTTGCGTCACCCTTTTATTTAACCAAACTGAGTAACTGCTTTGCAAGGGTATGTGATATGTGTCTCAAGAATTACCTCATAAGGAATATAGAGAATATGATCAAGATAATTTATTCATTTTAATAGTGAATTAATCCTACAATAGACAAATTTAGGATCATGGTTCTCACGTGTGTGTGTGTGGTCTCTCCTCAGTCCAAACATTTGCAAGCTAGATGAGTTTATGAGAATGGTGATAAGTAAGCGGATCTCCTAAGATAATTTATTTAGGTTCCATGTTCTTATCACTCCACTAATGGTAAGTAATACAAACTCAAGACTGCAGTCTTTAGTAAGCCTGTAATAAGGCTGGGTAAGGGTAGCCGAGTAGTAATTTTAGGCCAAAACTTACCCAAACATACATATTTTTCTGCATCGACAGTCTTACTCCATCCCGATTCTTACCACATAGCGACACTCCTCAAACACCCCAAAATATGTTTAGGTGCATCCTTCCATACAATTCATATCACTTTTCCGCACAAAATTCTGCATTCTTTCAACAAACACCATGAAGACTTTTTTCTTAAGATAAGGTTATTAGAGGCAATGTCAAACCCTCTTGTTTTTAACAACCCTTAGCGAGCTTTAAATCAACAGCCCTGCACCACCCGGTTTATGGCACGAAAGTTTGGTGACACCCCTTAGATTTATTTCCATTAGGGAAGGAAGCCAGGCCACTCACTCTCCTGACTTTATCGATTTTGCTTTTACACTGACATTTTTCCTGCTTTATTTTTATTTTATTTTTTGACAACCTCTTTATTCTTCAACTAACTCATTTCAATTAATTTGGAGCTATTTTTCCATAGGAAAATAACTCCCCAAACTTGCTCCTCACCACATTTCCTAAGCTCTCCTCACCACATTTCTCAATTATGTTCAAATCCTCATGTTATGGGTGAGTTTGGTTCTTTATTGAGGGATAGTGATGTATATGAAGGTTATTGGCTTCAAACTTGGTTCTTATAAACAGAATTTTGGCTCTTTAAGGCTCAACATCTTGAGTACTAGAGGAATATTACATATGCATATTAATAGGGTTAACTTGAAATGCACAATCTTTCCAGGATGTATATCATTTCTCAATTGTTGTATTTACTAGGATTTCGCCTCAAGCGATAATAGAACAAGTTACTAGAACCTATGGAGATCAAAATTAGATGGATTCTCTGCAAACCTTCTGCAGCTTCAAGCAAAGCGCTTTTCAAAGGGTACTTAGTGACCACGTGCATGGATTTTGAGAGCCAATGACTAAAATAGCCTATTAAAGAGATAACTCATTAAGCATTAAGTCCTATTATCTCTATGTGTCCATATGCCAAGGAGTTTCATTTATAGTCGTTATTGACATCACAACAACTCCGAAAAACTCAATTAACTAAAAAAATATACCAAACTAAGATGTAAGTTAGGAAGCATCAAACAATCATTATCAGAAAAGCACCAGAAAATTTCTAAATACTCAAAGTTGTCATTTGCATGTGGGGTGTGACATGATAAACTAACCAAAATGACACCCCCCCGAGCTTTGAGATGAACATTTAATCCCTAAATGTCTAACCAATGAGCAAAAGGGAAGCAATAAAGTAAAAGGGTAATAGAGAGTTGGGAAGAGTAAGACTCCCCTTTGTAGTCTTGGCCACTTTGAATAGGAACCTTGATGATTTTAGACATTGACATTGGTGTACTACCCCTTGATACACTCTTTTTGCTTCTTTGGAGCCATGAAAGTTGCTGGCATTTTCTCGAACACTTGGTGTGCACGACTTCCTTCGCCTCAAATTGAGTGAGTTTTGATTCTTCAAAACCTCCTTCCAATACATGCAAATCACTCCACAGTAACAATCCACAAGGAGCTTAAAAACAAACAGCAAGCACAAAAACTTTCTTCCATTACTTAACTTTCCTCTTTGATGCTTGGAATGATGAATGGAAAAATTGGGGTTCAACAAGGTAAGTTTGGCCAGGTTTGTGATGGGTTTTGAAGCTTGAAGATGATGGAGATGGATTGGAGGAATGTGATTTAGGAATTGAGTGGATGGGAGATGAATTTGAAATTGGTTAGAAGTTGAGGGTTGGAGGGAAAATTATGGCAAGATAGAGTATAAAGTAGGAAAGAAAATGGGTTTTAAAGGGTTAAAAGCCTGTTTTTGTGGCCGTGGTCTTTGGTCGCGTCGGCAATTCTCTTTCGACACACCCATGTTTTATCCAACTTGGTATACTCATATCTCCTTCATTTTAGCTAAGAATTGGATGTGTAAGGACTGGGTTGGAAACTCTTTCAATGTAGGAATGTGCTCATGGGCTGAGGTGAACCGTTTAGACCTCAATCAATACAGAAAAATCAGAATGTTCAATGCTGTCTGGTGTGATGATTTCTTGACTCCTTAGGTTCTCCTTGCTTCATCTCTTGCCCACTTATCACTTGCTATCCTTCAAAAGTCCTTCATGCTTATATATTCTCTCAAAATTCCTCCAATAGCAACCCTTAATGCTTTCATTCATGCTTAAACTCATATCTTGTCTTCAATTCTCCTCAAGCATGATCATGAACCTTCAAACTTTATATTTCAGTTCAATTTGGTTCTTTTTATCTCAAAACCTGAGGTGATGAACATCTCCCTCCGTTTTCACACTTCCAAGCACTATAATTACATCAACCACTTTCCAACTTCTTGCCTTCGGCTCTTGCAAACTAGTCATGACAACATGTTGAGCTTCAAACTTATCTTATTAAAGCAACAACAAAGTTAAAACAACGCTGAAATTTTCATCCAATGATAAAAAAAAATAGCAACAAATAAAATAACCCAAAAAATAGAAGAAAGAGAATGGATAGAATCCTTATTACCTAGCTTAAGTTGCCTCCCAGAAGCTGCTCCGTTTTTAGAGTCATTTAGACTCATTGAAGAGTACTAGTGCTTCCATTTGACCAATCATTCATCTTGGAAAGCACTTTCTCTTCATAACCATTCAGCTTAAGGATGTTTTTCTTTCAAACTTTGAAAGAGGAAAGAAACTCAAAATCCTTTAATTATGGCTGGTGGTTCAATACAATTTCTTCAAGCAGTCCCTCTATGTAGTAGATGTAAACACATTTTATGCTTAAGAGGGGCCCATTCAAACATGTGCCATTTGATTGAAGCAAATTTGCGAATTTTACGCACATGGCTCTTTCTTGCTCCATCAAAGGTAATGGTTACGAGGTAATTGAACTTTGCTCTCCTCACCCGACAAGCAAGGTGAGCTCCCTTGATGATGTCAATCCATGCTTAACGGCAGGGAAAGAAGTGGTCTTCTTAGTATATGAATTTGTAGATCCCATGTGCCCCAGTCACAAAATCCATGGGGAAGGTAAATGTGTCAATCTTCGCAAAATGTTTTCAATAGCCATTACTTGACTTACTTCTTCAAATTTCGGTTATCAATAATGACTCTTCATGTCTAAGTTGTTTAGGAGTGCCTTGTTCTCAATTTCCAGCTCATTTCACCTTCTTCCCTGATTTTAGGATGGGAAATTTACGCACCTTGCTCAAGGAGTATCAATGCATTCATTGGGATTGGCAAAGTGTTACTAGGAGAGGTCCTAGAAATTTTCCTTGAATGCTTGGACCAAGTGTCTATTTGAGCTTCTACATTTTCAATCTAACACTAGTGTTGACTTGGAGGCATCTAAATCTGGAAATTTACGCTCATGAAGATTAATCATCTTCTTGTTCCCTTCCATGTAGATAAAATCTACTCCTTAGCAGGGAGACAACTCTTGCTTCCCTCTTGAAATGTAGGATTTGAACTCCCTTGATAAAAGGCAATACTCCTTGTTCCATGGGTGAGTCATTGTGAATTCTTTGGTCAGTGATGAAGAAGTAGTTTCAAGCTTGGCTTCCTATGGAGGCAAATCTATCTTCTATTGAATGTTCCTCCACAAGTACTGACTAATAAGAAGAAAAACAAAGAAAATAAAGTACAAAAAAAAATTAACTAAGAAACAATTCACAACCAAAAAGATAAAAATAAAAATAAAATTTGCCTAAATTAGCAAATTACCCGTTCTTCAAAATGTCAACTTCAATGAGAGAAAGTGAGCAGCTAATCCCGAGCAGCGGCGCGAAAACTTGTAAAGACCAATGATGTATATGTGAAAATATGGCCAAGGGAGTGAATGTGATAAATACTCAAAAAAACTGATTTGAAACAAAAGTAAGTATACTCAAAAGTTGAAATGAAAAGTATTACCAACACTCAACCCCTTTCCGCAAGTGCACGGGTCATACAAGTAATAAAGTGGACTCTAGGAGTCCGGATATCGTACCCACGAGGATTGGAGGTTCTCTCTAATTGGAATTTGATCACCCCGATTACAAGAGCTCTTCACTATTTAGGCGACCAAGTAGGATGTCGAATAAAATCAATTTAATTGAAACAAAAACTGATTTAAAACTAATCCTAAAAATCTACCAAATAAACAACTACTTAGTCGAAGGTGAAGAGTCACTAGGGATGGGGATAATTATTCACAAAACAGTTTGCATTTCCTTGAAAGCACAACATTTGTGAGTTGAATGTAGATTTGTCAAATGTGTAGTATGGCTAGGATTTCTCACAGCTACTGCCATTTCACTATCTAACACCATATTCTTTTTCGGGACAAATGGGCCTAAATAGCTACTTGTAAGAATTTGGCACTCTTTAAGATTTGATTGTTTTCTTTTCAATACTTCCTGACCATTTCTCGGAATTTGAAGAATTCTTATTTGTGGCATGAGCCAGTGCAGGTGACTACCCGTCAACCCGCGGAATACAAGTGGATGTCGGGTTACGACGCCACTTGAAATAGGGCGGGAGTCTCGCTGTACGGGGGAGCTCTACCCAAATACAATACACGAAACTGTCTCATGGATTCGATATAATCCTGACATGAGTAAAGCAGACACTTGGGCCCAATAACTATACTCGTTATGATACAACAACTATATCCAATAGTTTCCAAAAGGTTAATCAATTCTCTTTTATACAACACATATATTAAAATTAGAAATTCTAATACATGTATACAATCACAAAACCAAGCCCGCAATCCATCTTTTCTTACTACTTGACCTACATGACGTACTTGTCTACTAAACACTCACATTACTGTAAAATATAATATCCTCGACGAGGTGAGCTAATGCTCGATAGTGGAATCACCTTAAATTAGGCTACTCTCCACCTAAAGTGCATATGCAATGCTCCAAAATAACCACACATTCAAGCAAATACCACATGATCCTACTTGAATGTCTACATGATCAACTTCGTACCCAGAGCCACCAACCGCTCCCTCGCTTTGCCTAAGCCATGTATGAGAAACATCTTTTTCAAAACAATTCTTGTTGTTTTCGAAACTATACTAAGTATCGGTAAAAATATGGGACTACCCTCCGAGACAAATGTGTTGGAGAACCAAGCAGTCATGGTCCTCATCTAAATGATCATTTGGGCCGTATCCGACCCCATTCTCAGGAAATTCATCCTGTAAATTCCTTTCAAAAGCGTTTACCGTTTTTCTTTCGAATTTTTCCATGTCATGCACTCACTGATTTCTAGAGCTGCCCGATTGCATATGAAATGCATTATGATGCCATTTCGATAACTCATATAACACATCTTGAAATATGTAAACATGCACATATCCACATAATATCCTATGCAATCATGTCATGTAATTAATCAATTCAATACATCAAATTAACTCAGCCAAGGTAATGATCAAACTGCAGGCAATTCAATTTAAATCACTCGACCAAACACATATTTCACAAAAATTATTTTGTGATCTAACATTTGGGAACAATAAAACCCTGAGTTCTTGTTCCTTCCAACCTGATTATCGGTTCACTTGGTGAACCGGGTTTCCGCAGCCATTTACGGCCTCAAACAAACCAATACATGATTTATAGAACACTTCATCACACATTTAACCCAAACGAGTCAGAAGTAACAACGTCACGGGCTGTTCGGTGGAATCTCAAATCAAGCATTTCGATTCAAGGTTTGGAGCAGATCAAGCGGCCAGTTCAAGGCCTCAACCCAGCCGAAACATTTACATGGTACTTAACCGAAGAATAAAACCAAGTGAGGGAAGCCCTACCTCAAGGAGTTTGAGAGCTCCCTATGTATCCGGTACTTACCTTGAAGCCCTCTCCGCATAGAGCCGCTTTCCTTCTTGTCCCGAAAACTGTCGACGGTTGGATCTTCCACGATTCTAGAGAGAAGGTGGTCATTCTCTCTCTAAAAACCAAACAAATCAGCTACTGGTTCTTTTCTCCTTGCTTTTCACGTTTTCTCCCCTTTTGAATTTGAGAAGATGAGTCCTATTCCTTATTTTGTCTTTTTATGACTTAAACAATTCCATTAATACCCGTTATGTCCCTCTTTTCCCAGTTTTGACATTTGGCACTACCTCGGCCATCCATTTTCATCATTTCTCTACTCATACCACTTATGGCACATGAGTACGTGTTATATGTGATTTTCGTCTCATAGAAAATCGTTTCTGACATACCCCGAACGCGATGCCTCGAAAAGCGTGCAGTCAAGGCTATCTCGCGAAATTTCACGTGCTAGCTAGATTTTTGCAAAGCGATTACTTGGTGAAATCCGTTTCATCATCAAGATCTAGAGAATAAATTCAGTTTTAGCCGAAATTACAATTTCGTAACCAAATGCGATTTTGCATTTCGAAAGTGGGGAATTTCTGGGTCTTACATTCTCCCCTCCTTAAAATGAATTTTGTCCCGAAATTCTGGACCGTCCCACAATCACTCATGCATATGCAACGTGCACTTTCTACCATGCATGTATTTAGTCATTTAAATATTAAGCGACCCAACTCACGTGCCTTCATCCCTAAAAAGAAGGGATAGGTAGCGCATGTCTCAGCGTTCCCACGTTGACTCCTCCACTCCATAGATATGTATAGCACTCTCACTGTACCTCCACGGTCTTACGATGTAAAAGCACGATCCACGGCTATCCAAAATTACTTTGGTCCCTCTCGGTCCTGCATGCCGACCTCGATGCATCCCAATCCACCTCATGGTACGGATTGAGTATGTATCGAGCATGGGCATTGAAATACCTCGTGGACACTTGACATCTTTGGCGATAGCATGTCGGTACCATAACCTACCCTCTCGGAGGTGTCTCAGGCCCAACGAACCTCGGCATGCTTCCTCGCTTACCGAACTTTGACCACTCCTCTTGGAAGGCATCACCATCGAGAAGGCGTGATCCCGACTCAGGCGCTCTAGGGTCGACCTTCGCACATCGGCCTTAAGCTCTTCTGTAGGCTCACGGCGTGAGGAAGGCAGCTATCGTATCAAGCTCACCTTCTCAGAGGTGTCTTTAATCAGATCAGGACCCGTGATGGAGCTCTTTTCCACCACGGTCCAACATAACGGTAATCTACATGGCCTCCCATACAATGTCTCATATGGTGCCATTCGTATACTCGCCTGATAACTATTGTTGTAGGCGAATTCCACTAAGGGAAATTAATCCTCTACCCTTATGACCGGGGCGTAGCTAACAGTGGCGTGTCCTTTAACTTTGTATATAATCCACTTGACGTGTAGCCTACGATCCTTACTTTGTGTGTAAGTGAAGGCCAACTTCCCGAGGCCACAATTCTTGTGATTCATGGACCGTCAACTTAGTCCATATCATATAGGATCTCCATATACCGAGCCCTTGCCGGCTCAACAACACCCAATGCAATTTCCAAAGGGTATCCAAACCTCGAGTCACCCCCGACTCCTATCACTCAACTCTCAGTCTGCGTGATAACCATGTCCGTGTGTTTTCATCTCGAGTCACTCCCGACTCCTATCACTCGACTCTAAGTCTGCGTGATAACCATGTCCGTGTGTTTTCATCTCGAGTCACTCCCGACTCCTATCACCCAACTCTAAGTCTGCGTGATAACCTGACCGTGTGTTTTCATCTCTCGGGCAACATAACTTTTAAACACAACTGTGAGCCTCTTTCGTTCACCTGAAATTTCGGATATCACGGGTCTCTTACACCTGCAGAGGGCCCGGATTCTCCTGGTCTCTCTTACACCCTCACGAGAAATTTCGGTTTCTCACGGGTCTCTTACACCCTCACGAAATTTTGGATTTCTCCCGAGGTCTCTTACCCTCCGAAATTTGGGGCGTCTCCGGGTCTCTGCACCATCTGAGAAGTCGGGATGCTTGAGTCTCTACACCCACAAAGTCGGGATCTCCCGGGTCTCTTACACTTACATACTCCCGGGCTTCTCACCTTAAGGGATGCGGCCCCCTTCTTGCTTTGCCAACACACTTCAGTACTCTTCATTTCTGGTCGAACTATGAGTCTTCATTGGGCGTAGTCCCGAAAGATACACTCAACCCACGCTCACCAGAGTGGTGAATGGCCGATACCGTGCACCCACGAGCCCTCTGCGATGTTCGCATGCACACGAACGCAATAATGCCATATTATGACACCCAATCCCGGGTCCACCATGAGTAGAATCTCAGAGATCTCTCACTCATAATCCCGACCTATCAGGTCAACTCTCACCCTACACCCTAGGGAAGAACATCTATATGTGGTTTCTCTAAAGGCCTTAACCTTTAAGTCCAAATCCATCCACTGATGCAACAATTAATGAATATGATGCATCAATTTAAACGCTACTCTAGTCCAACAAGTGCAAGAGTAAGCCGTACCCTACATATTCGGTTGCTCACGTATTAACGGCCTTCTCACACCATGAGACCTCGCCTCCTAGGACAATCTCGCCTCATATGCCCCGGGTTGGCGACATAAATGCTCTCGTCACCTTGCAGACTAGAAGTCTCACCCTTTTGTGAGTCTTGTGCGACCTCGACCCACCCCTCACTGGCTCCTCTGCCCACATTGCTCTTAGGAAAGGTGCTAAGTATAACCTCGGCGAAGCTGGTTCTCGAGGCCGTAGGGTGTGGAGAATGACGTACTCTCTCTGCTCTCACATTGCCCGGGATTCTTGTCCCAATGCCTGGATCCACATCCTCTAAGGGCAATCCGTCTCATGCCCAGTGTCGTGAAGTAACAGTAATCCCTCTGTCTGGTGACTAGATCGCTTGATCACAGCCTGGTCTTTGAAACTACGTGTGACGAAGTCTTACACCTCTTCCCCGAACTAGAAGAAGGTTGATCCCATTCAACCATACCCTGAATACTATACATGCAACTATGTAGTGATATGTTTACCAGAGTTTAACTATACACTCTTATACAAAATGATATGTTAAAACGATTGTTCTAATATACATATACAAAATATGGTCCAAAGCCACATCCGACTTTCTTCATATGTGCGGTCCCGAATGCGGGTCAGCCGCCTGCACCTGACCTGTACCAGAAAGGGGGGTCCCACGATGGGATGAGCAAAGCCCAGTAGTGATAATCTCTTACAAGGGTTACTCCCCACCTAAGTGTTCATACAATGATCAAACCAACCCATACACATCCAAGTGAAAATGTACGCATGAATATCATTATGTCATGCATGGGAATGTCTTCATGCCCATATCAGAGTAACTCGCCGACTCCCTCGGACACACCCTATACCAAAGTGTGACAACCGTCCCTTCAGTAGTACCCGACATATCTTTGAGTATATCGGCTCACTGGTACCAAATGCTGGTGCCAATGGGCAACTAATCCTGAGTCAATCTTGACTCCTATCACACAACTCGAAGTCTATGTGATAACCATGACCGTGTGTCTTCTTTAGGCAACAAAAATTTTCAGCTTACGTCGTGAGTCTCTTACACCCATACATAACTTTTCAAATCTGCTGCCAGTTCTCTTACACTTTATGTTTGGGCTTTTCACTGAGGGATTAACGGCCCCTTCTTGCTCATCGACATTATTATATTTCACTTTTTATGTTTTAAACCATGAGACATTTATTGGACGTCATCCAAAGTACATTTCAGTCTTAGTTCATCAACACTTGATGATGGGTGACCATACTCATGCACACACACCCGTATGTTGATGTCCATTGCATATGAAATACGAGATATGCCATTTCATGCTATGTCATCACTACATGCATAATAAGAGTGACATGCAACATTTATAAATTTTGGATAATTATATTTCCTACATATAATTTCCATTTATCACAACTTCCATGTTAATTCATCACGCAAGCACATATTAACATGAATTTTATACACAACAACATATTATTTATTTTTCCAACAATAACACACAAAATGGCCCAAATCTCGTACCCACATAAAACAAGGCACCTCTTGGTCCCTTCATGGTTCGTCATCGAATTACTGTGATACCAAACCTGCAACTTGGCTTGAAGGCGTCGATCTTGGATTAAGCGAGCGAGACCCGGTCAGAGATTGCTGAAAGCAGGTCCGAAAATTCAGTCTGAATTGTTCGGCAGTCTCAAATTTCAACGGGACTTTCCAAAAATAGTCCAGGGTGGCTGAAGCTTGTCGGAAGCAGTCTAAAATTTCTAAAAATTCCACACACATTTAGTCGAAATATTTGGGGGTAAAAATTTCTGACATCTCATGACCTCTAAAACCACGTGATTCAATGTTTGGTAGAAGTGGCTCTTCAGTAGGAAAATTCCTACCTCGTGGTTGTGAAACTCGAATTTTAGTACCGCAACGTAGCTCTCGATGCATGGACCGACTTTGCCTTTTGCTCCGACCAAAACCTACGGTCCGATTTTCGTAAATCTTATAGAGAAAATTTTCTCTCCCTCTCTCTCTTTCTCGCTCACTTTCTGCCTTCTGCTGTTTTTTTGTTCCTTTTATTTTTGTTTTTGTTTTTTTTCCTTTATTTTCTCTTTTTCTTTTTTTCTTTTTTAATCTTTCCCGTTATTTCCTCAACTTGGCACTTGGCTTAATGTGAGTCATTCACACAAGTACACCATGTCATACCATGTGTCTACCGATGCCTTCAAAAAGCGTGAAATTCATTGTCTCGAGAATCAGGCCAATCGAAGGGGTAACTAGATTTGCGTGACGAATTCAACGGGTCCGTTCATCACCCGAATCTAAAAATTCGGGTTTCAAGCAGAGTACCATTTTACCATTTTTAGAAAGGGTGAATTTCCTGGTTTTACATTCTTCCCGTAATAGAATTTGGCGTCCTAAGGGAATTCATACATACTAACACACCTGACACATGCATATGCAATAGTCATTCTCGTTCCAATATTAGACTTCTAATATTAGACAACACACCATCAACCTCAAATAGGAAAAGATAGGTGACTCGCATCATGTCCTCTTGTTCCCAAATTGCCTCGTCCACTCCTCGATGTTGCCATAACACTTTCACTAGCCTCACGGTCTTGCGTCTCAAAACCTGATCCCGGATATCCAAGATACGCACTGGTCCCTCCTCGAAGGTCCCATCTGTATCAACAATAATCCCTCCCCAATCCACTACATGAAGTACGGATGCGGAGTATGCTTCAGAGCATGGAGGTGGGCCTCATGAACACCTAATAGGCTAGGTGGTGAGTGTAGTAGATGTACAGCCCCATGCCCACCCTCTCAAGTATCTCAAAGGGCCCAATATACCTCGGCACTAACTTCCCCCGCTTGCCGAATCTGACCACTCCTCTCTTAGGCATCACCTTTAAGAAGACGTGATCACCCACCTCGAACTCTAGACGTCGACGTCATCTGTCGGCATAGTTCTTTACATGCGCTCTGCGTGAAGTAACGAATCAAATCCACCTTATCGGAGTGTCTCTAATCATATCGGACCCGATGTGGAGCCGCTCTCATTACGTCGGCCAGTTAATTGATCGACATGGCCTCCCAGTATAGGCCTCATAAGTTGCCATCTCAATACTCGCCTGATAACTTGTCTTACCCATCTGAGACTACCGCATCATCGTCTGTAGCCCGGCCTTAAATCACCGTGCAGCATGCAGTCTGGATGGACAATATCTCTACATCCTATCCTTATGACTCAATCACTCTGCTTAGTAGGGAAGGTGTAGCAACTAAACTCCCCAAAACACCTTAAGCCTGATCATTGTACTATAGTCCAAACTGTCCAACAACCTCGAGCATCTGCCACTCCCGAGAAGGTATACTGGCCAGTACTCCTCGTAACTTCCTACTGAGTGCGTCAACCACCACATTTTCCTTATCGGGATGGTAATTCAAAGTGAAGTCATAATCCTCCCGATACTCCATCCATATGCATTGCCTCATGTTGAGGTCCCATTGCGTAAGTCTCCTTTGCGTTTTGTGGTTGAGAATACCTCGAATTGTTCACCCAGATAGATAATTGGCATCAAATCTTGACCAAAGACTATGTAGTAACTCCATGTGTAGTAAGGGAGTAAAATTCGGCTCATGGTTCCACAACTCTGAGAACCGTAACCTGACCCTCGATTGCATCAAAGCCATCGATTTATCATAGGCGCATCGATTACGCTATGTACCTCCCCATCCTTGGGACTATTAAAATAGGAATGAAACGTAAGCCCTCCTTTTCAATTCTGGAATGCTCGCTCACCTGATCATTCTTTCCAGGCTTGACTATTCTTACAGGTCGACTTGATCATAGAGCCTGACTAATCGGAAGTTCTAAATGAACCTCTTATAATACCACCTTGATTTCAAGAAGCGCTTATATCGAAATGACTTGGTCTCTCGACTTATAACTCTTGACCTTCTCGAGTCATTTGATCGCTACAAGTTGACACTTCATGTCCCGAGTCTCACCCAGTGTGAAACTCTCACTTACTGAACTTGGAATACAACGGATATTCTTTGAGGGCCTGGAGAACAATCCTTAGGTGATCCTCATGCTCCTCCTTCGACTTGGAGTATATCAAGATGTCGTCAACGAAGACTACCACAAACTAATCTAGATATGGCTAGAACACCATATATATGATATCCATAAATGCCATTGGCACATTCGTCAATTCGAAGGGCATCACTGTGAACTCGAAATGCCAGTACCCCAACCTGAACGATGTCTTAAGGATATCAGCCTCCCTAACTCTCAATCGATGATAACCTGTACGGAGATCAATCTTGGAGTAGACCAACGCCCCTCTCAGCTGATCAAATAAATCATCAATCCTCGGCAAAGGATACTAATTCTTGATCGTAACCCTATTCAACTGTCGGTAGTCAATGCACAGTCGAAGGGTCTTGTCCTTTTTCGTAGCTAACAGAACCGGAAAGCCCCAAGGTAAAGTGCTTTGTCTAATGAAACCCTTGTCCAATAATTCATGTATCTGGACGAGTTCTGCGGCTTTCAATGGCACCATCCTATCTTGAGTCATAGAAGTAGGCGATATAAAGGTGTAACTCCAATCAGTAAAAGTTTACATTCCTCTACGGGAGAGTAATCCCATTAGTTCATCCAGAAAAACATCCTCATACTCACAAACTACCTCGAGTGGGGCTGAGCTCACATCTCGCCTCGTCCTCTGAGGTAAGTTATGACCCAGCCCGTCAACTTCCCATGCCACTAGAATCATACACGGCTGGGATAAAGCATCTGCTTATCTAAAATATAACACAAACAGTCTGTGTGTATCGCGATAACTCTCACTGCGATCCGCGATCAATGATAACTCGGTGTGCGTCAACGATCCATCCAGGGATGACATCAGAGCTTCCGGAACATGTCCGCAACCCTTGAGTGCATGGTAGAGGTAGAATCCGAGAGATCTTTAACTCACAATCAGGCATGCATCGGATCAACACTCTTGCTTAGTTATAAGGGAGGCTTATCTGACTTTCAAGGTCTACGACCTCTGGCTTTAATTCTTTCACATGGGATCACATTGATGAATGAATGCGATGCACCATAATCAAACAGTATCCTTGCCCATAGGCGAGATAAAGCGAAACATACTGAATAACTGGAGTTGATCTAGCCTCGTCACATTGGTGTAATGCATAGACACGCCCTGGGTCCTAAGTCGACTGTGAGCCTTGTCCTCGACCTCGACCTTGGCCCCTCTGGCACCTTTGGGAGTAGTAGGTGTATCTGACACCTTGGGGCGATATTAGTTCCTCGGCATGCCCGGGGTAGAGGAAGCAGATTGGCCTCCCACATGTCGATGGCGAGGCCTTGATTGTCCATAACCTGGGATCGCCTCTAGGGTAATTTAAGCCATTAATGTCTGGTGTGGAGTCGAAGCATCGCCATTACTGACTAAGCGGAGCCATGACTTCAGCGTTATCCACACGATGGCCGTGGCTGCAATCTCATGAAATCCTCGAGGACCCGGAATTTCTCTAGCTAACTCTGGTAGAAAAGACTTACTCTTCTTTATCTTTTTCACTAGCACCGCATCCGGATGCTTCCTATGTCATTTATCTCTCTCTCAATGATCAAAGATGTCCTAACCATTGAGTCCATGTCTTGTAAGGCATGTCCTATAATTTTACCCTAGATGGATAATTTCAACCATCCTCAAATTTTCTCATTTTGGCCATGTCAGTGGCCACATAATCGTCAGAAAAACGGGCTAATTCTGTGAACTTAGCCACATACTATAGTACGTTCATCTCTCCCTGTCTCAACTCTAGAAATTCCCGAGCCTTTGCATGCCTAGCAGATGGTGGAAAAACTTGCCTATGAAGAGCTCTCGGAATTCTCCCCATGTCATTACCTGATTCTTCGAGGTCTCAATCTAATCCCACCAATTGGATCTCGCCTTCTAACTCGGAGCACAACTACTTCCATTCACAGACGGAGGTGATCTCCATAGCCTTTAATACCTTCTCAACCTGTCAGAACCAATGTTCAGCCACCATTGGATCCCCTCCCCCCATGAATGTTGGGGGATGATGTGCTTTAAACCTTTAGAGGTTACTCGACCCTCCCTGACGCCCAACTGCACTAGCTTGTGCAATGGTGGCAACTACAGCGCCCATAGCCTCTATAAAGGCCTCACTGGTAAAAAATATCGGTGGTCAAGCATCACTCACGGGACTAATTCTACATCCCCGTCCCGACTTGCCATCTACACATGTCAACAGAAAATTGAGATTTCTTCTTTTCTCTTCTTAGTGGTGCATAATGCCAAACATTAGCAATTATCAGCCCTCGAACTATCATGCCTCATTTTTTCCTAACTCATGGTTATGTTCTAACCCTAGTGTTCTTCGCTTTCTATACACATCTATCATGCATATATTTCCCACAATTTGTAAGGCTTTATCACACAACTTGTAACACATTATTACACAATAATTCATAAAATTGCACAATGAATGCATGGTCTAAACCCATCCCATCGAGCCTAGGTATTCGTACACCTTAGCTCTGATACCAAGCTGTGACACCCCAAAACCCGGTGGTCCATTTGACAACCCATCAACCCATGAAATACTTGTGGGTATCGCATATCTCGATACCACTCTATCATGTCCCATCCATCGGGATCCATTCAATCATATATATTTTAGAAAAATATACAAGTTTATCAAATCAGTTCACAAGAGTTCGATTTACAACTCTTCTTATATACAAAATATTACATGTAAAAACTCTAGTTTATTCAAAAGGTTTTACAAAAAGTTCCCTCAAAGCCACATTTTGGATTTCTTCACAAATGTGGCCTCGATTGAGCGTCGTCCACCGGTGTCTGTCCTGCACCTGAAATGTTTTTCCCATAAAGGGTGAGCCATGCCCAACAGGGAAAGTCTCCTACAAGGGCTACTCCCCACCTAAGTGCACATGCAATGCCGTGTTCACACACTAAAACACATTCCACGTAAAATGTAGTTTCTACCATGGAATTTCTACATGCCATGAATGAGATGAGACTCATCATGCCTCATATCTCGAGTCTTCACCGACTCCCTTACACATGCATATGCCAAGTGTAAAAAAAAAAATCGTCACCGATGTTTCATTCGATGACCCTTTTTATTTTACAAGTCAAAACCCATTGATATAACTTCCAATGTCCACTTAAGAAATCAAGTCCCGGTGTTTATGTGCATTTTGGGCCACTTGATTCGAAGTTCCTACCGCAGGACGTCGCGCCGCCTTCCAACTTTTGACTCTTCACCATCTAAGCATTTGAACTCGCCCTGTATTTTCACCCGAGGTGTCTATCCCTACTGATACCCAACACACGATTTTTCATGCCATGCAACCATGAGACTTCTATCGACGCCGTCTACAAGTACCGAGCCACCTCACTAATCCACCAAATATGGTGAATGATCGTAACCATGCACACACACCTAACTCAATGCGATGTCCTCGTGCATATGCAATGCAAAAATTCCACTGTATGAATGCTATATGAGACATTTACATACCATGTTTTATACTTAGTATCATGGATAATTATATCAACCGCATATAATTTACATCCATCCATGTCAATATATCTAAACACACATATATCAACATAAATCAGCACAACAAACAACTAATACATAGGCTGTAGAAATAAGCCACAACAAGGCCACAAACTCTACCACAACCTAGCCTTATAACTGCCTAGAAACTTTCCAAAAACTGGCCACACACAGAGGCCAAGAACCGGCCATAAAACAGTCAAAAACTGTCCAATACAGCTCTTTGAAAAGAGTATGAAACGCCCAAATATGTAAGCACTAAATGCCATTCACTGGAATATGGTTAGATGCTAGACTCAAAGAGTTTCCATAGAGTCCAAGAACGCATGAATCGAAGTTTGGACGAGAAAGTTATGGTCGTCCAAAGTTGAAGCTACCAATTTTGCATGGGTGTGCGAAATTTTCTAGAACAATCCTTTCAGAGTAATCGAAAGTGCCATTTGAACAACTTATAACATGCTTCACGCCAAGTATCATAGATATTTATATCTACTGCATGTAATCCACCTCCACATCATGCCAAATATATCTAACATGCATCATGGCAGTTTATAATATGCATAAAACATGTTCATGTAACCAGTCCACTTGCATCATTTACACATAATAGACCAATCGAATACACCACCAGATTTCAAGCTGTGGCCATCTGGATTTCCCTAAGTAGGTTGTGGCATAATTGATGCTCACAAAACAGCTCACACAAGGCCTCAACTTGGCCTTCACATGGTGCAAAACTAGGCCATGCAATCATACAAAAATAATAATAACACACCAAACACAATCACGCCTCAGGTAGGCTATAAACACCGGCCCAAATTTCGATTACCCACCCATGACCATGACATTTCAGCCATGCCTAGGCTGTAAACCAAGACAACACATGGGTAACCTAGAAATTTCCCCTCCTATTAGGATCACTAACACATATCACCAGATTCTAGTCATGACCACCTATATTTCTAAAGCAAGTTGTGGCATACAAGATGCCCACAACACAATCCACACAAGGCCTCAAATATGGCCTTAACACAGCCCTTAGAAAGGAAGTAAGCCAAAGGAGGAGGTTCCTAATTTCTTGCAAGCAGTAGTCCCAACCGGAGAAGTTGCTCTTCCCTTTTTCTTTCATTTCCTTCTTCTCCTTTCTCTCTTTCTTTTCTTTCCTTTTCTTTTCTCTCCTTCCTTTCCTTTCCGTTCTGCTCCTCCTCTATGAACTGATCACCTTTTTTCCATTTGATAGAATTCTCTTTCCCTTTTTTTTTTTTTTCATTCTCCATTTTAGTGACACATGGTTTGCATGTGTCACCTTCACATCCATTCCACCTTCCTATGTGGCACAAGGGTGCCATGCATTTAGCCATGTGGCATTTTCCACCCACATGGCACCTAATTTATGGTAATGATGCCATGTGGCACCTTGCCCTTGTATCCCTGCCATTCATCCGTTTTTCCTCAAAGTATGTGAAATTCTGACCGTTTCAGAATTTGACAAATTCATCTGGGCAACTAGATTTCTCAAGGAGAACTCAACGGTGAGGCATGTTTCGTCATCCGAGATATAGAAAATTTTCCAAGCTTTCAACCTGTACAGTAGTGGTAATCCACCACTTTTGCCCTTTTGTTTGAAAAAGTTCAAATTTATCTGGGTTTTCTACAAAGAGAGAGAGGAATGTGGGTGAAGCCCATTATGACCCACTATGAGTGATTAGGTTTCAAGAAGGGTCGTGAGTAGAGAGGGAGTCACGTACCACATAAAACTAATTGTAAACCTTGAATCCTTGCATTTAGGCTCGGCCCCGTGGACATAGGCAAGTTGTCGAACCACATAAAAGATTGTGTGCTTTTACTTTATTGAAATTATATTACATTTTCTCGGCACACATTAAGTCCTAGGGGAAGTTCGAACATACTGCACTAAAGTTAGAATGAGATCACAATCCGAACATCAAGGATTGTGACTTGGAACACTCACTTATATTAGTCATATATATAAACACACACACACACACACACACACACACACACGCACGCGCACACACACACACACATATATATATATCCAATTGTCTGGATTTGACCATAGCTTTAGCAATAAACCATGAAATTTTAATTTTTATAGTTTAATGTTTCGTACTAGTTCTAAAAATATTGAGAGAAATAAGCATGAAAAGACAAAGAAAATAAAATAGGGAAAATTAAAAGTAAAAATGGATTGTGATGATAAATTTAGATACAAGTTTTAAAATTCTCATTTGAACGATGTAGATGAGGAGGGAAAAAGGAATTATCTGATGGGTTCTTCTATAATAGGCATAAAAAGGACAAAATTGGTGTAGTACACCCACATTAATTATTATAATTTTACTAGCATATATAGTTTTTATATACGATCACAATCTTATCCATATCTCTTTATAAGACAAAGTAAGAAAGAGAAACAAAAGTTGAAGATGAAATTAACCATACTAGCATAACTGACTAAATGTTGGATATGAATGCATTATAGAGAAATTTTAAAAAGAATATAAAAATATAGCGAGAGTTGAGATGATGTTTGAGAGGCAAACAACCAGAAAAGATTATAAGGTCTTAAAGAGGATAGTTTTTTCAAACAAATCTCAAGAAAGATGTTTTTTTAAATATATTTAACAATTATCTTAACTCTTATTTTTCTAAGTTGGGCTATGATTTTCTCATATGAGTTTAATACTTATATTTTACATATATTAGGAATTATCAGTTTTGCCAATTATAATTTTATTTTAATTAAATTTCTGATAATCAAGTTTCTATAATAAGTAAAAAAAAATACAAGTTTGTAATATCTACATAAAATAAAGACCTTGAATCAGCTGTTTTTTTTCAAATTGAAAAATTATTTTCTTTACACTATCGCATCTAAATATTATGTACAATACATTTGCAAAAATTTAATATATATTTTTCATTTTTATTTATATTTATTTATTAATTTCACATAGTAAGTATGATATACAATATATATATATATATATATATATATATATATATATATATATATATATATATATATATATATATATATATAGTATATATATATATATATATAATTTATTTATTTATGTATAAATACTTCTCTTGATTAGAATTAAAGCTTGAAGTTATACAAAATGAATTATTAATTTTGCTTGTTCATTGTTCGTTCTAGTTCTAAAAATATTAAGAGTGAGCTTTTAAAAAGATGAATAATGTAGGGAATCGTCGAATAAATATCATTGATATCGAAGAGTGTAATTATGCAAGGAGATTTGTACTTTTCCTACAAGTCAGCAATTAGCTACTACATTCTAGGCTATCTAGCTATAACCAGTGTCATAATAGGAAGACTAATATATACAACCATCTATTCTTATAATTGAAGTTTTGTGAATATTAACTTTCCAACACTCCCTCAAGTCGAGAGCAGATATCATGCACTCCCACTTCCAGGAATCATAGGAGCAAAAACTCCTTCCTAATGGTTTGGTAGAAAGTCGACAAGTTGGTGCGCTTGAGTCATATGTCTTGTGTAAGAACGGAACCTTTCTCGATCTTTCCCTAATATAGTGACAATCCATCTCAATGTGTCACGCCGTGGAAAACAAGGTTACATAATGTGCAAAGCCGCTTTGTTGTCACAATGTGGCAGCAGTTTCCTATGTAAACACCCTAAAAGGTACCGGGCCACGCCAACTCACAAGCTCCTATCATTGCACGATATTATGCTTCGGTTAAAGAGAGTGAAACTGTTTTTTGTCGCTTTGATCTCTAAGAAATTAGTGAAGGTCTAAGGAATACACAATAGCCTGTAATGGACCTTCTAGTCAGTGGAAAACCGGCCCAATCCGAATCATAGTAGGCTCTCATTTTGAAATCATTATTCGAAGAAAAGAACAGACCTTGACTATGTGCATTCTTGAGATAATGCACAACTTTGAGCGATGCTTACATATGAGCCTTTCTTGGTTTATGCATAAACCGACTCAACACATGAACTGCATAAGTGATATCTGGCCTCAACACAGTTAGATATATTAACCTTCCAACCAATATCCTATAGCCACCTTGATCCTCGAAAGCAAATCGGCCGATCGTACACCCCCAATCCTCGCTCCATGTACCAATTAGGTCAGGCCCCACAAATCCCGCATCCTCACAATCTCTAATGCATACATATCGCTGGGAAATAAAATCCCATTTTTAGCTGAAAAAATCTCATCACAAGAAAGTATTTTAAATCACCAAGATCTTTGAGATGAAAATGACTACATAAATTTTTTAGTTGCAGCAATGCTCACAAGATCATTTCCAATAATCAGAATATCATCAACATATATCAAGAGGGCAGTAAAGAATTTGCCTTTTTTTCTTGTGAACAAAGAGTAATTGTCACGCCCGATTCCCTGGCCCGAATCTGACAAGGACCGAACCGCTCGTGCGAAAACCATATAATGGGACTCTTTACTTTTTTTTTTTTTAGAGCTTAACTTATACCTATGGGTATAGAAATAATTTTTGTAATAACCAAAAGTCATTTACATATACAAAAAGGACTACCACAGGAGTGGTATCCATTAAAATCTCTACACATATGCTAAGTCCCAATTACTTATACAATTACTTATACATGTACATATCTAATACAAACATCAGAGATCGCGGAAAACAAAGGCCGGTGAGCACCCATCTCCTCGAGATGGCCCCAGATCACCGGTGGAAATGTCCTATCCTCTTTATCTCCTCTTCAGTACCTACACGGATTGAACACCCGTGCTAAGATTTACACTTAGTGGGAACATATAGACAGTAACGACCAATAACAATAATCGCCGTCACTATCTTTTTACATTTACTGTTACTTATGCATATCATGAAGCCTATTCTTATGTGACCTCTAACTCATATCATTTTATACATGTAGATTTTATCCTTTTCAGATTCCATGTCATTATCTCCATGTGTCATGTCTTTTACAAGTTTCAATTCATATCTTCTACATGGGGCATATCATATCATATTCAAACAACTTATACATATACAATGGCAAATTGGAACATATCAAAGTCATAACAAATGCATACAGGGTCAAATCAAACTGATACACCGTTAAATTCATTTAGTTATCGTTTTATTTAAATTTTCATTTTCAAAAGTGTCGCGACCCGAATCCCCGACTTGACCCGATTGGTGGATCCAAGCCGGAGCCCGGTTTACTCCGACATTTTCAATTATCTTCTCAAAACATTTTGTTTTGTGTTATTAAATTTCATTTTCAAAAGTGTCGCGACCCGAATCCCCTACTAATCTAATCAGGACCTAAGACTGAGCCCTGGCGCATCTCGACGCTTTCAATTATCATCTCAAAACATTTGCTTGGTTTTATTAAATTTTCATTTTCAGTGTCGCGAATCTCGAATCCCCGAATTCAATCTGGACAGGATCCAAGTCGAGCTCCTACATCCGACGCTGGACATTATCTTCAAAACATTTTGTTCGTTTATTCCATTATAGACTTTAATTACGCGAAACATTTCATTTTCAAGTGCTTCCATAAACATTTTCAAATAACAAATGCATTTACGAAATAATGCTTTTATATCCACATATACTCATGCTATTCATTTTCGCATGCTTTCATTTTACAATTCATTTATCATATCACAACATGCATTTTCAATGCAATAATTCAATTCACAATTCAATTTATGAGATTTAAGCATATACATAAAATCCCATTTACACTCGTCAATGTTGGTTATTTCACTTTGACTATTCAATTCGCATTTATGACGGATTCCGTTTAATGAATCCCACCCTTATTATCATTCGACATGTACCTACACATTTACAATCTTGGGCTCCCATCATGATTTTATGTCGTTTCGTTTCACTCGACATGTGTGGTATTACTTATTACACCCGGTCTCCCATCATGACGGATGCCTGGGTGCACCCCGACACGCGTATCACTTATTCCGTCTCCCATCATGCCGATGTCGCTTGGTGCACCCCACACGTGCGATCACTTATTCGTCTCCCATCACAGGGATGCCAAGCCGTAAGGCATCCCAACACGTGGTATCACTAAATTACACGCCATCAAGATTCGGATAACATCGGGTGCATCCCGCCGCGGGACATTTCTTCAATGCCATAAGCCATCACACGTATGTCGATTGGTGCATCCCGCCAAGTGGACATTGAAAATTTCTGTGGTGCCTTCATGATCGATGTCGATTCAGGCACCCGCTGCCTATCTCTATATATCAATCAATTCATATTTACACTGACCGCTTAATGAATCTCCGCCTTTATCATCATTCATTCTTTGTTTTCAAACATCACGCTTCAATTCCATATTCACTGTGATTCACATTTATGACGGACTGCTTACGAATCCCGTCCTTATTATCATTCGCATTCATTCGGTTTTCAAATACCACATTTCAATTCCATAATCACTTTCGTATCATCTTTTCAAAGATATATTCAATCTATGTACTTATTTCATATACTCATTCACCTATACTCATTCATATACTCATTCACGTATACTCATTCATATACTCATTCACGTATACTTATTCATATACTCATTCATGTATACTCATTCACGTATACTCATTCATATACTCATTTACGTATACTCATTCATATACTCATTTACGTATACTCATCCATATACTCATTCATATACTCATTCATGTATACTCATTCATATACTCATTCACGTATACTCATTCACGTATAATCATTTACGTATACTCATCCATATACTCATTTATATATTCATTCACGTACTCATTTCATATACTCATTCACGTATAATCATTTACGTATACTCATCCATATACTCATTTATATATTCATTCACGTACTCATTTCATATACTCATTCACGTATACTCATTCACGAATAATCATTTACGTATACTCATCCATATACTCTTTTATATATATTCATTCACATATACTCATTCATATACTCATTTACGTATACTCATTCATATGCTCATTTCATATACTCATTCATTTATTCATTCACATATACTCATTCATATACTCATTTACGTATACTCATCCATATACTCATTCATATATTCTTGTCCCTCAATGAATTCAAGAAATAGTTAGAAAATACAAGAGATCATACCCACGTTGTTTCACTACTCACACAAATTACTAGGAGTTAGAAATCAATCCCCAAAGAACACATTTAAGAATAAATTCCTCATTCCCACGTACAGAGAGAGAATGGTTTTAGAACACTTAGAAATATAACATTTATAGCCCCAAAACGTACATATATACATACCCTATCCTCAATGTAAGTGAATGGGAGAAAACCCCTACCTTAAATCTTTGGTTTAGATGGGGATTCAGCCGATCCCACCCGCTCTTCCTTCTTCCTCTCTACCGGTTCCTGTGGTCTCAAAGGGTGAGAGGTGAGAGGAAGTCAAAGAAAAAATGAGAGAAATGGAGGAAAAGGGTTTTAAACCTAGCAGCCTCGATTTTTACCGCTCATCGAAAGCATTTTTTGTTTTTCTTCAAAATTACAGCTTTAAGCACTACACTCCTCAAATTCAAATATAGGACTACTCTAAGGTTTTTCGATCGCCCAGATTCATTTTAATGTTATTTTAACCTAAAAAATCTTTATTTCTAAGGATTTATGTAATCATTTTTATATTTATCATTCTTATACTTCGATTATGAGGTAAAACTAATCGACGATTATCGATATTTACATGTGGGGGTTTACACATCTGCCTCAGAAACTTAGTTAGCCACATAAAAACCTTTATATCAATTTGAATTTAAGCCTAAGTTCATTCTTGCTTTAGGATGATCTGGTGTGTATCCATGCAATTGAATGCACTTTTGGACCCAATGGCCCGTATCTCCAAAATACAAGCACTTGGGTGTCCTCTTAGAACCCATGCGTAAGGCCGATTCGATCAAAGAAGGCTCCATTTGCCTCCTAAGAAGATCACTCGCCTCGAAAATTTTGATAACCAGAGGAGCCACGGGCCGCTCCATCCTTCCCATGCTCGATCAATCTGCCCATCCTCCGTGCCACCGCAGACTTTCCTCACACAAGTACAACCATAGCAAAGACTTGCTGCATTCCGCTACGTTTCAGCTTTGAAGGCGTTTGTTTTTCTTCTTAAGAGCACAGAGGAGTATGCTTAGCGGATAGAAGGGAGAGGATTCATCAAGAGGATTTGTTCGCGAATAGCACTGCAAGAGTCATTCAATCCCATCAGAAATTGCATCAACTTTTATTGATCTTGTTGTGGCCCATGTGCTACAATGTTGTAGGAAGCTAGTTCTTCCAATATACCTTTAAATTTTATTGAATAGGTAGAGACAAAGAGTTGCTCTTGTTGAAGATAAGCAATATCTTGCTAGATTTCAAAGATGCGAGGTGCATTGCTTTGAGAGAATCGCTCATGAAGATCCTCCCAAACTTCATGAGCAGAAGAATAATAGATTAGGATCAGTTTCATTTCCTCGATTGAGTAAATATTGACTTACCCAGAAGTGGACCATGTTGTTACAACGCGACCAAGTGGCATAACCTTCAGGACCAGTTTCTTCTGATGGAGCCTTGATCAAGCCATTGACTAAACCAAATTTGTTCTTGGAATTCAAAGCTAAAACCATAGCCCTTTTCCAAGCCGAATAATTGTCTCCATTCAAAGATTTGGTAATCAAAATCAAACCTGGGTGGTCTGAATGGTGGGTAAAATAGGGATTTGAGAGATATGCCTTTGAGAAATTGGAAGAATCTCATCGTTGGCCATGATGACTGAAGAAGAGAGATGCTACACGAGAGATTAGAGTGCAGTAATGAGCCAGGATCTTAGTCCTGCTTTGATACCATGAAAAGATGAACAATGGAGCGAGTTAGCTGAATAATATCATTGATATTGAAGCATGTAATTATACAGGAAGATTTCTATTCTTCTCCTACAAGTCAATAATTAGCTACTACATTCTAGGCTATCCAGCTATAAATCAGGGATTACAGTCGGAAGACTAATATATACAGATCATTTATTTTTATAATGGACATTTTAGGAATATTGACTTTCCAACATATTAAAAAAAGGCTTTTGATGAGAGATTTAGATACAAGTTTAAAAATTCTCTTTTGAATGGTGTAGATGGGAGGAAAAGAAATAATGGTTTGATGGGTTTTTCTATAATAGGCATAAAAATGCTAATATTTGAGGTCATACACCCACATTAATTATTATAATTTCATTAGCATGAATGGTTTTTATATAGGATCACAATCTTCTCCATATCTTTTTATGTAATAAAATTATTAATTTTTCTAGTTTAATGTTCGTACTAGTTCTAAAAATATTGAGAGGAAATAAGCCTGAAAAAAAAGAAGAACAATAGGAAAAATTAAAGAGAAAAAATGGATTGTGTTGAGAGATTTAGATGCAGGTTTTAAAATTCTCATTCGTACGGTGTAGATAATGAGAAAAAAAAAGTAACTATTTGATGGGATCTTCTATAATACGCATGAAAAGACTAAATTTATGGTATACACCCACATTACTTATTATAACTTTATTAGTATGTTAAATGACCAACTCTCCTAAAAGCTCAAGCTTGTAAGATTTGGGTTTAATATGAATATCATGTTTCAACACCCTCCCTCACGTGCATACTACTCCCATACCCACGTGAGAGCCGCAGTCCATTATGACTCTCACAAACATGGGGGGATTAAATCGCAAGGAGAGGATTCAACCTGTGACCTCCCGCCAAACCAAGCTCGATACCACGTTAAACGACCAACCTCCTAAAAGCCTGCTTGTGATTTGGGTTTCTAATATGAATATCATGCTTCAACATAGTATGTATAGTTTTATATAGAGCACGATCTTCTCCATATTTATTTATGCAACAAAATTATTAATTTTTCTAGTTTAATATTTTTTTTAAACAAAAAAATTTATTATTATTATTATTATTTTCTAGGCTAGAATTGGTGGTCTACACCCACATTAATTATTTTATTAATATTGGCATGCATAGTTTTTATATAGGGTCCCTATCTTCTCTGGATGTATTTACATAACAAAATTATTTACATTTTCTAGTTTAATGTTCATTCTAGTTATAAAAATACTAATGAAAGGAAATAAATATTAAGAAAAGAAAGATAAATAGGGAAAATTGATGAGAGCCATAAAGTACTGATATTTGCATTCTTTGATCCTTGTATTTAGATTCTTTCATCACTAATCTTAGCATGTCTCCGAGGGTACTTGTTTGTTTTATCATAAGCACATGCTAGATGAAGCAAGAAAGACTAAAGAAAGCAAGATATCAAAAGAATTTTTTGGAATAAATTTGTTGTCGTGAATACCAGAATTCTGCGTGCAACTTCGCTTACAACGGGCGAGTAGCCCGCTACAACGCCCGGCCGTGGCGGTTAGTGAAAACCGCTTATAAAACCTGGGAAAATTCAATTTTTCTGAAAAGGGTAAACGGTACTTTGCTGAAGACCGGAATTCTAGATCTCGATGATAAACGAACTTCACCTGTGAATTCGTCTCAAGAAAATCTAGTTACCCGCCGACCTCGTCGAATTTCAAGATACCACTTCATGTTTTTTCGAGGCATCGTGTCGCACCATGGATAATATGTGTCGTACTTGTGCGAATGGCTCATATTAAGCCAAGTGTCAAGGTGGAGAAATAAATTTAAAATATAAAAAATAAATAAAATAAAAAGAAAGAAAGTTAAAAAAGAGAAAATAAAGGAAAAAAAGAAAAAAGTAAGAAAAGAAAATAAATAAAAAGGAAAACAATGGTATGCATAGATCTTCAGCTTCTCTTTAAGATCTAAGGAAATCTACTATAGGTTTTCATCTGAGCTGAAGAAAAGCCTGGCCCACGATCGAGCTATGCAGAAAACAAAATTGAGTTTCGCCAACTCCATGAGGTAAGGAATTTTCCTACATAGGTTATTTCTAGTCTAAAGACCATTTAATGGCTTGGGATTTGCTCAGAGGCTGTGAGAAGCCGTAAATTTCAGTCCCAAATTTTTGGGTTTGAGTGTAGGAATTTTCGGGACTGTTGGGACAGTCGCTGAATTTTGAACTGTTTTCTGGGCAAACCTAAGATCAAGCTGAGGTTTGGTTTTGATCCCGAGACTCCGATGTCTGGGTTTTCAGGGTGTGTTTTGTATCACAAAGAATTGAAGGACGAACCCGTGAAGTGATCAAGAGGTGCCTGCTTTATATGGGTTCAAGATTTGAGTCATTTTGTGTGTTATTATCGGAAAATAAATAAAGATGATGTTGTGTGTAAAAATCATGTTAATATATACTGTCACGTATTAACATGGAACAGGATAAATGGAAATTATATATAGGAAATATAATTATCCGAGATTTATAAATGTTGTATGTAACTCCACAGGCACAGCATGACATAGCATGAAAGGAGATGATTGTGATTTCATATGCACTACCACACGCACAAGTCGTGTGGGTGCATAGTATTGATATTCACCATTCTCGTGAATGCATGAGCTCAACAGTGACAACGTCCAAAATCGAGACTCACGATTGTATAAAATAATAATAATAAATTTCGTGGTAAGCCAGGAAGCAAGATGGGGTAGATCCCCTAGGTGAAAGACCCAAATTTTATTCTCGGGTCGACATATGGATCCAACGATGAAAGTTCGTAAAAGTATACAGTGTGGTTATAAGACTCCAAGCAAGGAGACCCTTAAATTCAAGCAGAACTCAAATAAACACATAGGATTTGATAAATTAAAATTCAGAGGGTCAGTCTAATGGTTTAAGTCATCAAGTGACACACCAATGACTAGTTTTACACACTTAAAGATCGCAGTGAGGGAGGTGTCAGACTCACAGGGGCATGAGGAACTTGTCTCATGCATGATAAGGAACATTCCATATAGGATTACATTATTTATATGGAATATGGTTTGGATTTTTATACCGCCATTCCATATGCATTTAGGTGGGGAGTAGCCATTAGAATTCTTTCACTGGGCATTACTTAATTCTCGCTTGTGGGACCCTTTCAAAATGGGTGGCTAGGAGACGACGTCCGATAAGGCCGTGATCAGAAGGTCGACATAAGGGCCTTCACAATACTTTTTATAAAAAGTATTTTATGTAAAAAGAATGATAATTAAATTTTTTCGACTATTGTAAAATAGTCAGTATGTAAATATGGTGAGAGGCCGATCGACTCTTACTGAATCAGAATTAAGGTTTTATTTTCATATTTTAGATTTAAATGTGAAACGAACGGGTTCCTAAGAAGGGATGTATATTTGGGATACGATGTACGGACCCTGCTGTGGCCTACTACTTCGCTGAGACCCTGACGGGTTATGATTATATTGTTATATAGATTGTATCTTGAGTAGAATACCCCGAACAAAAGAGACTCTGTCTGATTTTTAAAAAAAATATGGATCCCGATAAATGAGACACAAAGTGTGAGACATCACCCAACCGATAGGAATTTCGGCTTCGATGGGTCACAACGTGACTTTGGATTGGGAGGTCACACCGCAAACACCAAGGGATGTTACCCGCTCGACTCGCCAGTCTCCCTCTACAACGCTGAAATGAGTTTGTTTGATGAATTTCATTCCTATATCGTGGGCAAATTGGTCGCAATTAGGCAACCGCACTGTGCAATTCAATCCGCTAGGCCAAGCCTAAATCTACGGACGAAGTTTTCGTGAGCTACTTTCTGATTGCAAGCCTATAAATATACGACTCTAGAATGCGTGCAGGGTCAGGGGCGAGGCAGACACTAGGGTTTAAAGATCAGACCAACGTCAGAGAAGGGAGACTTGGAAGACGTGGACTAAGACACTGTTTGCACTAGTTTTTTTTTTTTTTTTTTTTGTATTTTCTTCTCTTAAACCATTCATGAATTCGACTTGAAGGTCAGATCGATTAACAAATGTCGAAAGCAATTTCTGTGGTTTTTCATAAGCTATCCGCGCCATGTATTGATTAATTGTTATATTTATTTTTATTTAGTATATATATTGATTTTATCTCGACTTGCTCTATTTCTGTGTGCTAATCACATGGTGATGTTGGCCAACATTGGCATGTATTTGCTGGAAGTATGAGATCAAGAGATAATGACCACCAGGGATATGAATAGAGCAACACTTGGTCAATCCACGAATGGAGATATCCCACCCCAAATGTGGCAATTGGCTTAAACATCTGGGGTTTCGGGTTCAAGGTCAAGTAGAGATGCAATACACCCCATCACGCAGATAAAGCAATATATCTCGAGAGAATATATGGTAGGCACGATCAACCTATCAGTAGGAATTAATTAATATATTTAATGAATAATACATCAGGTGTGGTAGGTGAAGGCAAAACCCTAGTTTCTTCACATTGATTTAGTGGACAATTTAGGAATGGTTTTTCTCTGCATTTATCATAATTCACTACAGGTTTAGATCCAAATAATATTTAAAGTTTAAACTTAGTAGTCTACACACTTCTCCTTGTGGGACGACACTTAACGAGTCACTATACTATGTGAACTTGACGCGTATACTTACGCATACATGCCTACTTTACATTTATTTACACCAATCTGACATACAATAAAAAAATGATTGTGATGAAAGATTTAGATACATGTTTTAAAATTCTCATTTGAATGATGTAGATTGGGAGGAAAAAAAGAATGATTTGATGGGTTCTTCAAGAATGGACATAAAAAGACTAAAATTGGTGGTCTACAGCCACATTAATTATTATAATTTTTTTAGCATGCATAGTTTTTATATAGGATCACAATATTCTCCTTATTTATGTATGTAAATTTTTTTTAGTTTTTTTCTAGTTCAATGTTTGTTAGTTCTCAAAATATCAGAGAAATAAGTCTGAAAACAAAAGAAGGAAAAATAAAAAAATAAAAATTGTGATGAGAGGTTTAGATACATGATTTGCACTCTAATTTGAATGGTATTGGACGGGGAGAAAACCTAATGATTGATGGGTCCTATAATAGACACAAAAGGCTAAAATTTAGAGTCTACATCCACATTAATTACTACTACTTTCTTAGCATGTATAGTTTGTGGATACGATCACAATTCATCCATTTCATTCTATTTTTATACGGCAAAGTAAGAAAGAGAAACAAAAGTTGGATATGAAATTAGTCATACTAGTATAAAGACTAAAAGTTAGGTATAAATGTATTATAGAGAAATTATGAAAAGAATATAAGAAATAAAGTGAGAGAGGGGAGATGATGTTTAAGAGGCAAGTGAAATGAAAAGGACTGTAAGTGCTGTAGAGGATAAATTTTCAAACCAAATATAGGAAAGGCATTTTTTTAATTTAATTATTTTAACCTAATTTTCTATTCTTTGTACCATATTCCCCCCATATGAGTTTAATAATTTATGAATTACATGTTATGATTAGAGTCGAATATGGTCGAACTACTTACTTCGCCGAATCTACTGATATTTTGCGGCTTTAACGTGAAATTGGGTAGTCCGAATAAAACGCCTTATTTGCCCCGGGCGACCGCTCGTGAGCCCATCCAAGCTTAGGCAGCTACTGACAAGCCTAAAAATTTTATTTTTATTTTATTATTAATTTTAAAATGACATATATATATATATATATATATATATATATATATATATATATATATATATATATATATATATATATATATATATATATATATGACTTAATGGGATTTTTTTTTCTAAATCTGTATTGGGATTTTTTTTTCAAATCCTATAGTGACCATACTAATGAAGATGAAGATTATAGTATGTTTTGATTTCATTTTGAAATTTTGGATTTGTAGTTTTAAGATAACATTTTTGTCACTTTATTTCTTTTTAAGATTCTTGATATGAGCATGTTTATTACATTTGACATGTTTATGATTTGATGTTTCATTTTATCATGAAACTTTGAACTTGATTTTGCTGGTACTTCATTAATTCTAATTGTAATGTGATTGTAGTTAGCTGCTAATAGCTACTAGTTAGTTTGGTTAAATTTATAATGATGTTTAGCATTATTTACGTTATTTAAGACTTTAAATATTATTATATTGTCTAAGTCTATCATTTATGCATTAACTATTATTAAACACTTCAGGTTTTGTTTTTTTATTTGAAGAATGACAAAATTAGATAAATTACAAGTTTTACATTTTTTTAATTTTGACTGCTCAGCTCGTTTTAGCCCGTTGAGCCCCGAGATCGGACCGGCCAGCTGGTCAAAAGTCGCCCAAAAACAGCTCAAACTCTACCGAATTCCATTTCGTCATGTTCGAACGTGGCTAGGTCCGAACGGTCATCCCGCTTCCCAACTATAGTTATGATTAGCAATTATCAGTATTACCAATGAAAATTTTATTTTAATTAAATTTATGATAATCAAGTCTCTATGATAAGTAAAAAATAAACATATTTGTATTAGCTATTTTTTTATTTGAATTTTTAATATTATTAAAAATTTCTTATATCATATCTATATATTATAAATAATACATCTAATTAAATTAATATACATTTTCATCTTATATTTATTTTTTATAATTATTTGACATAGTAATCATGAATTATAAAATATTAAAAAATTAGATTTCATAATACACACACACACACACACATATATATATATATATATATATATATATATATTTGTCATATTGTCCGGGTTTTACCATAGCTTTAGCAAAAAACCATGAATTATTAATTTTTCTAGTTCTAAAATTTTTGAGAGTAAATAAGGATGAAAAAAAAAAAAGGAAAAATGGATTTAGATACAAGTGTTAAAATTCTCATTTGAATGGTATAGATTAGGAGGGAAAAAAATTAATGTTTCGATGGGTTTGTCTATAATAGGCATAAAAATGATAAAATTGGTGGTCTACATGCACCAACTTTAATTGTTATATTTTATTAGCAAGTATAGTTTTTATATTGGATCAGTACAATCTTCTCCATATCTATTAAAGTAAATAAAATTTTTAATTTTTCTAGTTTAATGTTCGTACTAATTCTAAATAATATCAGATGAAATAAGTAAGAAAAAATAGGAAAATTAAAAGAAAATGATTGTGATGAAATATTTAGATTCAGGTATTAAAATTCTTATTTGAATGGTGTAGGTTGGGAGGAAAAAATTAATAATTTGATGGATTTCTATATAATAAGTATAAAAGTCTAAAATTAAAAGCCATTTAATTCTACATTAATTATTTTAATTTTCTTAGCATGCAGCAGTTTCTTATATAGGATCACCTTCTCTATATCTATTTATGTAAAAAAAGTCAGGTATATATATATTGGCATACGGGCACGTAATAGCGTACTAATCTTTTCAAGGACGAAGTTCTACTATTGTATGTTAGTCATGTGTTTATCGGGTCTCTTCAGATAATATTGCGCACAATTATATTAGAATGCAATTAATTTTTTTAATGTAATTGCTTCCTCATAAGAGGAAACGTGTGCTCCTTTTATTGTAAAACCCAGGAGAAATTAAATTTTTTAAAAAAATGATAAAACGGTAATTTCGATTGGAAACTGGAAATTTTCTAAATCTTGGATGATGAAACAGACTTCACCGTTGAATTTGTCTCACAATCTGGTATACCTGCCAACTGTTTGACTCGGCATACCGACTTCACGTTCGGTGACTACACACAAAGGATGAATGAGATATATGACATCAGGATGAATAAATTTCATGTCGAGCCATGTGCCGTTATGGCATGAGGAGCTGGGGAAGTTTCCTCCACTTTGATCAATTCCAATAATCGACAAAAAGGAGAGAGAAGAGGAAAAAAAAAAAGAGAAAGGAGAGGAAAAGGGAAACGGAGGAGAAAGAGGAAGAAAGGGGAATAAAGGAAAAGGAAAATTTTCGACGCTCGACGGCCTAAGCTCGACTATCTCAGAACAAAGCTCCAGCCCATGCAACGAGCTACGCTGCGGTACAAAATCAATGAGTTTCACAAACTCTAAAGAGGTAGAGAATTTTCCTACTCTGGTTATTTCTAAATTTTAAAGCCATTTGTTCAGATAGTTTTCTTGAGGCCGTGGAGGAGAAGTTCAATCCAAAAAATTTGGATCAATGTAGGAATTTATGTGTAAGACTTAGGAAACCTGGGATCAAAGTGAATCCGAGATGCTCTGATTTTCACGAATTTCGTGAATACGGTATCTGTTATTCTAAAACAAGATTTTAGAAAATTCGAAAATGTCAAATATTTAAAGAATGTCTATTTAAGATATATGGAATTGAAACCAGGACAAAATAAATTGTTTCGGGGCAAAAACGGACTGGGGAAGCGTGACACATGGCACGATGTGAGCCATGTGTCTCATGTATAAATACAAGAAATATCTAAAAAAAAAAAAGATCTCACAAGTTGGTCTAGGACCAAATGTTAGAGAGAGAGAGAGAGAGGAGGGAGAAGAAAAGCAACATTCTCCCAAGTGATTTCACTGGCTTCGCCTCAGCCGAACCTCGACAGTCGAGTTAAAGCCGTTTCTACGCGAACACGAGAGCTACGCTGTGGTACCAGAATCATGAAGATTTCTCCAAAGTCCTGGGGTTCGGGTTTTCACGGAAACTGAGAAAAGTGTGTCCCTAGAAATCATACCAATTGATGTAGTCTCTATCCTACTCTATTTAATTTATGTCTAAGGGCATGTGTGTGGGTGTCAAAGTGAGAATGTCATTCAGCCTTTTCCTTCGACCGTGATCAGAATGGCCATAATCGCCATCCTCATCTGAATTGAGTAATTATGATTTCTAAGTAAACTGGATTTATAGTAGAACATATCTCTTTGAAATAGGTCTATCCAAATTCTGACCCCTTTAGACTCAAAAATGCATTCAAAGTGGAGCTATGTTCAAGCAGTTTTCTTGTTATGTTTTGAGACCCCATTAATGAGTTTTGACCATAACTTGGCCTTCACGCATCTGAATTGAGTGATTCCAATTGTTGGGTAAACTAGACTTATAGGAGAACATACTTACTTGAATAGGTCTATCCCAATTCCGACTCCTTTGGACTTAGAAATTCATTCAAAGGAGAGCTATGTTCAGACAGTTTCTGGTTCTGTTTGAAAACTGAGTAGTCCCGGTTGTTTTGGACATATCTTGAGTTTCGGTGATCCGATTTGGGTGATTCTAGTTGAAGAAGAACCCTAAGAACCGTATCTTCAAATGAGTACAAAGAACCATGTCAAATTATGGATTAAGACCCCTGAAATTGGGTATCACAGACTGTTTCCAGTGTAAGTAGAGTAACCTGACTAGTTTTGAATGAAAATGGCATAACTTTCGGCCCTGAGTTCGTTTCGTGTGTCTCTCGACTCTTATGGAGTTTCCATTGAGTCAAGAACCTAGCCATATTCTGTGGAGGGTAATTGGTATCCACAACCTTGCTGAAATGTTGTGTTTGTATCAAGTGTGCATGGGACATTGTGGGTCCATTCCCTCGTTTTGTTTGTTCCAACTCTGACTCCACCATATTCTTCACGTCCTAAACTGTCAGGGTGTTTGAGACCTATGGAAAGCCCATTGAGTCAAGGTTCTTTCCATTTCCATGTTCATGGAAGGCAGTGAGTGTCCACAACCTTGCTAAAGTTATGTTTTGCACCGCGTGTGTTATTTGCCAGTCAATGGAATAACCTGTTTTGACCTCGACTATCAGATGGTATGTCAGAGGATATTGTATTGGCTATGAATTTCCATGAGTTAGCCTAAGGAAGGCTATATGAAATTACTTGTTTTGTCATGTATTGATGAATGCTAATATGCATGATACTACGATATCTATAAAGATTGGCATGAAATGTATGGAACTTATATGCTTGCGATATATGTTGCATGGTACTTGACATGAAGTACGATTGATTATAATGTTCCATGAGTGCATCATATATGTAACATGAGAATTTGCAGTGACATTAACATTGCATATGCATAGGGACATCAACATATTGGGTGTGTGTGCATGGATATTGTCATTCATCATCAGTGTTGATGAATGGGTAGTGAGCTTGTACTTTGGACGACGTCAAATAAATGTCTCACGGTTTAAAACATAAAAAGAAATGTAATTAATGTGTGTTGGGTGGAGCAAGAAGGGGACCGTTAACCCCCTCAGGTGAAAAGCTCGGAACATGGGTGTAAGAGACCCGTGGTGTGATCTGAAAAGTTCTGAATGGGTGTAAGAGACCCGTGGCGTGAGTCAAAAAGTTCGTTGCTCAAAGAACACACGGTCATGTTTATCACATAGACTTCGGGTGATAGGAGTTGGGATTGACTCGGGATTGGTTGCCCATTGGCACTTCAGATTGCAATCAAAGGCCGGTAGCGGCTCCTGTGATATGTGTGTCATTGGTACTAATTAGTGATGGTTGTCACACTTGGCATAGGCATGTGAGGGAGTCGGGTGAGTGACTCGACAAGGAAGACATTCCATGCTTGACATACAACATTCATGTAGACATTTTCACTTGGATGTGTATGGATTGGTTTAATCATTGTATGAGCACTTAGGTGGGGAGTAACCCTTGTAGGAGATTATCACTAGTGGGCTTTTCTCACCCCGTCGTGGGACCCCCTCGTGTGCAGTCGTGCAAAGCGTTGACCCCATTCTCGTGGACCGCACATATGAAGAAAGCCTGATGGGATTTGGACCATTTTGTATATTTATATTGTAAACACCCGGGCTTTAATATATCATTTTGTGTAAGAGTGTATAATTGAACTCTTGTAAATATATCACTACATAGTTGCATGTATAGTATTTAGGGTATGGTTGAATGGGGTCTAGTGATCGCTATGACTCATGAATGACCTGGTGTGGGTATATCGAAATTGACGGGTCATGAGGATGTATTGTTATATACAAACAGCTGATGAGCCTCGTGATAAAGGAGACTCTATCCGATTTTTTGATAGAGTATGGATCCCGATAAATGGGACATGATGGTGTGGCATCGGGTTACCCGACACCCACTGGTTTCCATAGGTTGACAGGTTGTCAATGGGACCCCCAAGATAGGGGTGTCACATTATGGGACTATTTTCAGCATCAACAGACCGTGTTAAGGATTGGTTTTGGGTCCCGGGACTGATGTCTTCGGGTTTTGTTGTGTGTTATTGCCTGGTATTTGAATAACATGCTATTTGTGTGAAAAAGTTTATGTTAATATATGCTTATTTGATGTATTAAAATGAGATACATGATGGATGTGAATTATATGTAGAAAATATAATTATCCATGATTTGATAATGTTGCATGTAGCTCTCATTATGCATGTAACATGATATGACATGAAATGGCATCTCTGAATTTCATAGGGATATCGTGTTGAGTTGGGTATATGTGCATGGTGATGGTCATTCACCATTCTTGTTGAATGGGTGGTGAGCTCGGAAATGGGACAACATCCAAAATTGAGACTCACGGCTGATGAGCTTAAAAGTCATCTATTTTTAATCCATTTTTCTATTTGATTTTCATCGGAAAAGGAATAATTAATATGCAGAAATATGAAGAAACTCAACAATTTGTTATTAGCAGAGAGTGTGAAAGAAAGAAGAAAAGCAAGAGAAAAATGCAAGCAATCGGTGGAGTAAAATGCAAATGGCAGGCGTAAAATGAAAGCAAATTGGTAACTAATGTTGCGCTTTAAGCCAGATACCATTTATGTGTCATGACATCAGGAAAATTTGAAGGAATGGAGGCAGTCACACAGCATCACAAGTTAGGCAACTGAGGACTAACCAGAGACAAGAGGTTGAGGTCGCGACATCAGGAACACCAGTTGAAGCCTCCAGAGACTAAAGTTGATGTCGCGACAAGAGATCGAGGTCGCGACATAAGACTTGCTCAGTTTAAGGTTGCAGTTCCTTAAGTTGATGTCGCGACAAGATATTGACGTCGCGACACCAAAAGCAACCAGCCAGCTTCCAGAGACCTGGGTTGATGTCACGCGATAAGATGTCACGACACCGTGAACGCACTACGCTTCAAAACTCGTAAAGACATGAGCGATGTCGCTATTAAGATATCGAGGTCGCGACATCAGGAACACCAGTTGAAGCCTCCAGAGACTAAAGTTGATGTCGCGATAAGAGATCGAGGTCGTGACATGAGACTTGCTCGCTTGAAGTTGCGTAACCTAGCGTTGATGTCGCTGACAAGAGATTGATGTCGCTATTAATTAGGAACGAATTACCAAAGCCGCAGAGCTACAAAGTGATGTCGCGAGCAAGATACCGGCGTCGCTAAGACGAACCGCCAGCTGAAAGTCGCAAAGATGAGCCGCGCCGCTATAAGGATCGGCGTTGACATCGAGAACGAACAGCTGAAACCCGTGGAGCCACAGAGTAAATGTCACATAAGAGATTGATGTCATGACATCAAAGACTCATCATTGAAGATTGCGCTCTTAAGTTGATGTTGCGACAAGGGATTTGAGGTCAGACCAGCAAGAACATGGGATGCCCACTTGGAAATCCACAAAAGACTACATTGGGATTAGGGCCCAACTTCAGAACCCTATAAATACGAAGCCGCTACCAACAAAAGGCCTCTGGCGACTTGAAAGAGAGATCTGTAGTTGATTTAAGGCTCCATTTTTTATTTTTCTTTTCTTTTCTTTGTTTTCGTTTTTCTTTCCATTTTAGTTTAGATTAGAGTAGTTTGTATTTCGCTCTAATTTGACTAACGTTAATGTAGCGATTTAGTCAATGCGTATCGATATTTCTTAAAATTACCGTTCCGTTGTTTGAATTCTAGACAAAATTTTGATTTCAATTACCAGCTTCCGACATTTACAAAGGGTTTTCTCTTGATCAAGAAGCCAATGTATGGTATAATCGTAATTTAGAAACCCAGCCTTCCATCGAATTGACGTTACTGGGTTTAAATAATCTTTCCTGCAGTATTTTATTCATTATAGCTGAACTTCAGATGTTAAATCGACTTGCTGGTTTTGCTTGTTTTTGATTTGATCCCAATTTCGCCACTCCATAACGAGGCTGTTTCAGCTCGATTTCCAGGAGGCCTGAGTGATGATAGAGTAAGGCATTCTCGAGAGTAAGAAACAATTCGGGAAGGCATTTGAACCTGATATTGCTTCGACGACGCGCTCCGTATATTTAAATCAATACATCCTCTTATCACTTGTAAATCGGTGATCGAAAGTGATGGTGCTATTAATTTGGTGATACAGAGTTCACCTCAATTCGAATAGTGAATTCGATCCCGTGTTAGCAAGGATCTAATCAAGGAAAGATTAAGCTATTCTAATTTTGAGGATGAGGAACCAATATAGTGCAAACCTCTGCGATGACTAAATCAAGGAGCTCAGTCTCGCAGATCCACGCCACAGGGGTATGAAGTATTGAGAAAGAAAATACCTGCAACAAGGCTACTAGGATTTAAAGTAGTTATTTCAATCTCCTCGTGGTTCGAGAGAAACAAAGGAAGGTGAGATGATGAACTGTGGTTTGGAGAGATCCACACACTCATGTTAACTTGGACTAGTTTTAAAGATCCGTAGTTCGAAACAAAAGTTACAAAGATCAGACCGTAGGAATTGGATTCTTCACAATAGCCGATTATTCAATGTTTTCTTTTAGAGATAACTGTTAAATCTAATTTTGTTATTTTGATATTTCAATATTCAATTCATTTGTTATTCATTCATTTTTCTTTACATCATTCTTTTCAAGCTTTCAAAAGCAAAATCTCATTATCGTCCAAATAGTATGGAGCTTAAGTAATTGGGGTAGTTGATTGAAAAATTCTTGAGATCTCTGTGGGATCGATATCTGGACTTAAATCCATTTTATTACTTGTCTACCTGTGCACTTGCAGGATATTAGGCCAAAACCAAAAAAAAAAAAAAAATGATTTACTCTAGGAGATTTTTGGTTTATATAAAATACGCTCAATAAGTTTTATGGCATTATTACCGGGGATTAGACAATAGTCCTTTGATAATAGTGTTATAAATTTGTACATGTGTTTTGGTCCGGTCAACAAGTTTTATGGCGCCGTTGCCGGGGATCGAAAGAATTTAGTAAATCAAATATTCGCACGAAAGAAGGAAATGCTAATTTGGACATTTTCAAGAAAAAGAACAAAAATAAATTTTTCAAGCAAGTGGTTATTTTTTAGCCACTAACCTTAACAAACCATATTGAAAAATATTTGTTGACCGTAATTAATCCTATTAATGTAAGTGTGTTTTGATTTCAGACAAAAATCTTACCGATAGGAAACAGAACACCGACCGATTCCAGCAGACATTAATTAGAGAGAACATCAAAAGCTTGAGAAAGATAAAGAAGGCGTAAAACTCAACCATGGTAGATGAAAGACAGATTTAATGAAGTATGATAGAGAAGGAACAGAAGGCCTCCAATCATCGATATTATGGAGGACTTCGAAAGTCATTATTCATGATGAGTACTTCTCGTAATCTGTGGGCAATTTCAATGACAAGATGTAAATACTGAACTTAAACCAAGACTAATTACAATGGTCCAACATCGCTTTATCGGGTCATCCCATAGAGGACCCAAACGAGCACTGGGAAGATTTATCAGATGGCTATCATGTTGAAGTTGAACCTGTGGTAAGACCGTAGTCATCAACCGCATCTATTCCCATCGTTTCGAGAGATACAAGAATAAGAATGGTATGAATCTTTACCATATGGCTCGATACTGGGAGGAGTTAGTAGAGGCCTACTTAGGTAGATTCTTCCCCCCACCCCCTCACCTCGTAGAGAAGGAGGGAAATCAATATGTCCAAAGAGTGTGGAAGATGAAAGCCCAGATGTAGCTTCGGAAAGGTTCCAAACTATTGCGAGAAGATGTCCACAGATTGATAGGATTCAAGACTCAGACGGACATTGTATATCATGCCTCAATGATATATCAAAGGGGATCATTGATGCTTCATGTTGTACATTCAAACGAAAAAGTGCTGAAGAGGCAAGAGAGCCGATTGAAGACTGCTAAAATGCAATATGAAAACCTTCAGTTTTCAAGAGCAAAACAACAGGAAAGGGGGATCACGGAGTCGAGCAAGATGACAAATGGCGGAGGCCAAGTCGATGCCATTATGCACAAAGCCGGACAAGCAAGAAAGGATGACACACACCGCCCATGAGATAGAGAGCGCTTGAAAGAGAGTTATTGAAGGGAAGTACGAAAGCACGAAGAACAATTTATGATGTCAAGAGGTTAAGTATCTCGTGAGCCAAGAAACTACCATTTCAAACTCCAATACTAACCTCGCCAAGATCGAGAACCATGAGAATTTCATATGGTGGAGGGCTTCACAAGGCCCAAGGCATGGACAAACCCCAATGTGGTTATCAACAAATTACCAAGGTTCCAGAAAGAAGAAGAAGAAGGAAATGAACATGTAAATGAATATCGTGGTCGAGGAGGGCCTAATTTTCAAGAATGTATGCCGATTTCATGGGGATAATAAGGAGTCATGAACCTCCATGAACAAAAAAGTTTGCGTGACTGGAAGCAACTGCTACCAATTTCAAAATTTTCTAACACCACCAATGCATCCTCGAAGAACTCCGGGAGACACAAGTAGGGGTACCGGCCCTAACCCTGCAAAGCCAGAGGAAAGATGCCTTCCCAAGTGACACAAAGAAGAACTAAAGTGACCGCATGGCTGCGGCAAATTAGGAGCGGGAAGGAGTTAGAAAAGATGAAAGAAAAATGACAAAGAGCAAAGCAGTTAAAGCTCCGTAAAAGGAAAGAAGCACCGAGAAAAGAGCAAGGAGGAATGTGAAGGATATCCAAGGCTCAGACTGCAGTCCTATTTCACGTAGATCGCAAATCAAAAATGAGGATGCTTTACAAGGTTTTTGAAACCTTTCAGAAGCTAGAGATCTGTATGCCCTTTACGTATGGTGACTCAGATACTCTATGCAAATTCCTCAAGTGACACGCCGAGTAAGAAAAGAAAGATAGTGTAAGAAGGATTGTGACCACCGCTTACTTGCAAAGGCTGGATAAAGAAAGAATCGCTTAAAAGATGAAGGACCCAGGAGTTTTACAATTCCTTGCATCATTGGAGGAGTTGAATTCCAAAGCCTTCAAGGACTCAGAGCTAGTATAAACTTGATGCCTTCTTCGTTGCTAAACAATTAAGTTTGGGGATTTATTCCCACCACTATTACTCTTCAAATGGCGCATGATCGATGGTAACCCGAAGGAGTCTTGAGGCATGTGCTGGGAAATTTATTTTCCCAGTAGACGCATCATTCTGACATGGAAGAAGATTCACAAGTACTCACTAATGGGAGACCATTCCTGCCACTGAGCGCCCTGACGACATGCAAAAGGAGTTCTACCTTGAGGGTTGGAGAGGAAGCTGCTGCTTTCAACTTGATCAAAAGCATGCAGAATATAGATATAGATAGAGAAAATTGCAATGTAGTTGATGATGTCTATACCTACAACCTTGATGTTCACAATGATTGTAATGCTCAAATTTTTATCAATGAAAAAGAGATAAATTCCCAGTATATTGAAGATGATCATCATCATTCATACAACAAGCCATTATATAGAACCGTGTTGAGCCCGAAGAAAACAGAAATGACAAAGGGGAAAAATAATGAAAAAGGGAAATTCATCAGAAACCAAGAAGTTGCGCTGCTGTTGAAGAGTTGCTGTCATTCATATAGCTACTTAGAATCACCAAAAAGAAAAAACTGTGATTATCTCTGAAGTGACTCGTTGATGCCGAGGAAACGTAGGTTGCTGAAAATCTAAAGAAGCATAAAGAGTCTATAGCTTGGTCCATTGAAGAGTTAAAGGTGTCAGGTCCATCAATTTGTGGCGCACAAAATTCTCGCTTTAGAAGAAAATTCAAAGCCATCTCAGAGGAACATCAAAGGAGCATCAATCCAATGATTAAGGAAGTGGTCGGGAAGGAGGTACTAAACTGCCAATGTCAGGTTTTATCTATGCAATTTCGGGATAATCCTGGGTGAGCCCAATCATGTGGTTCCAAAGAAGGGTGGGTTTATCGATCCGCACGAGAAAAATGAATTGATTTCAACAAGAACAAAGGATGTGACGTGGAGGGTATGCATTGACATGAGTCAACGCCCACCGAAAAGATCATTTCCCTTTGCCCTTCATTGATCAGATGTTGGACAGATTAGCAGGACACCCTCATTTTTGTTTCTTGATGGTGATCAGATACACCGCATTGCTATTGCACCCGAGGACTAAGAGAAGACCACATTCACATGCCCTATGGTACTCGCTTCTTCGATGATGCAAAGACTGGGCGGTAATGCCTATGCTACATTCCAAAGGTGTATGATGTCAATATTTTCAGACTTGGTTGAAGAGGTTATGGAAATTTTTATGGATGACTTCACTGTGTATGGATCCAGTTTTGATCATCAAGGTTTGAAGAACTCGAAACAAAGGCTTCAAAGATGCCAAGACAAACAAACAAGATCGAATCGTAAAACATTTTATATAATGTATGTATTGCTCTCGGGGCATAAAATTTCTTCTAATTGGATCGAAGTAGACCAATCCAAGGTATCCATTATCAAAACTTCGCACCACCTACTACAAAGAAAAGGAGTAAGAAGCTTCGGGGCATAGCCGGATTTTATAGTAGATTCATCAAAGACTTCTCAAAAAATAGCCGCACCATCATGCAGATTATCGAAGGATACAAGGTTTAATTTACGACTCCCGTGAAGGTTTCTTTGAAGAAATCAAGATCAAATTGTTCAAGCACCTATAATGGTCGCGACTTAATGGGATAAGGGATTTCAAATAATGTGTGATGTTGATTTTGCAATGGGAGTCATCTCTAGTAAGCAAAGAAAGGAGAGAAAATATTCAGACCATATACTATGCTAAGAGAACTTCAATGAAGCACACAAGAAAATTACTCAACACTGAAAAGGAGATGCTTAAGCTATAGAATTTGCTTGCGGAAAATTCAGTAATACATTTTGGGATCCTATGTTATTGTCTATACTGACTATGCAAGCACCAAGTACTGATGTCAAAGAAGGAAGCTGGGCTGCAGATTGATAAGGTGGGTGTTGTTATTGGGTAAGAGTTTGACTTGGAAATCAAGGATAAAGGGGTGTGACAATGTGATAGCTGATCACTTGTCAAGAGTGAGAAAGAAGCAATCAATAAGAAGAGAAAGTAATACCGACAAGAGAACTTCCCAGATGAGCAACCTGCTGTGCTCTTCCAACTTCCATGGTGGCGTCGATATTGTGAACTATTTAGCTTAGGTAGTCTCCTTCCGTAATTCAGCTACCAAATTAAGAGGAAACCTTTAATCGATGCAGATATTATATTCGGGATGATCCACTATTATTTAAAGAGGTGCCGATACGATAATAAGAAGATGTGTGCGTAAAATGAACAAGGCAAATTAATGAATGCCATGCATCACCATATGGGGCTGTTTTTCAAGAGAAAGAACAACTCATAAGATACCCTAACTGGTTTTATCGCCCACTATCTTCGTAGATTTGCGGCAGTGGGTTAAATTGTGTGATAGATACAAAAGATTGAAATATCAAAGAATAAATGAAATGCCTTAAGAGGTATAATGGTGGTGCAAATCTTTGATGTATGGGGAATAGATTTTTTTGGGACTATTCCCACCATCACTGGGGAACTCGTATAGCACCGGCTAGCGCTTGATTATGTTTCCAAATGCGTGAAGCAAGTATTATCCATGAATGATGCTAATACAATGTGAGCTTTTGCAAAAAAATATTGAGCAGATTTGGAATCACCTAACTACTATTAGTGATGTGGGAAGCCATTTTTTCAAACAAATATTTGCAAACCTATGAGCAGTATGGGACTGGGCATGTAATGAGCTCCATTATCATCCCCAAACCAATGGACAAGCAGAAATTTCCAACAGTGGGCATTTAAAAGAATACTTGAAAAGATCAGAGCTCAAGCAGAAGGATTGGTCTTCCAAACTTGATGATGCACTTCTGGGCTTACAGATCGCATACAAAACTCCCATTGGAATGTCCCCATACGTAATTGTTTTCGGCAAACCATGTCACCTACCTCTAATTGGAACATAAGGCAATGTGGGCCATCAAGAAGTTGGAACTGATTTTAAACCGCAAGGGAAGAGAGATTGCCCCAAATGTCCGAACTGAAGAATTGAGAAATGAAGCCTAAGATAATGCTAGAATCTACAAGGATAAGACAAAGAATGGCATGATCAAAGGATCTTCGGAAGAGTTCGGTAGGGGGGAACAAAGTTCTACTGCTAATTCTAGACCGAAATTGTTCCCTGTGAAAGCTGAAACTAAAATGGAGTGGGCTATACACGCGGGTGTCAAGCAATACATTTGGAGCAAAGGATGACAGACCAAGTACTGAGAAGAATTCAAAGTCAATGGACAAAGACTGAAGCATTATCTAAGCAGGGAGGAAGGAATGGAAGGGCTCCAGCAGGTTATCTAGAAGGAAGAAGAACCAAAATAGCAAGTCCAGCTAAGGACTCAAAAATGAGCAGCTGATGGGAGGTAACCCATAGAAAATTTAGCTTCGCTAGATTTGAATTTTTTTGGCAAATGCCATTTCTGCTTTTGATTAGTTCCTTATAAAGATAGAGATTTAATTTCTATAGCTAATTGTAGTTTAATTAAATTTACTTGAATCATGCAAAAGATGCGGTCTCTAAGGTCGAAAGACATGAGGAGAAAAGCAACCCGTGACACCTCCAAAGAATCCTGCGTAAATGTCACGGCATGAACAAAGGGGGTAACTTTCTCCTAAACCAAACCCGTGAAATATGAGGAATTACTTGTTGAATTTCGATTGAGATGCCCGAATAAATGTCTAAAGGAGTATAGGGATTAATAAAGGAATTTTAAGCTTTTGAGATCATTAAACTAGAGCGCATGGCCTGACATCAACAAAAAACTTGAAAATGCAAAGTCACGATATCGGGGGCAATACCTAAAAACCTAGTTATGTCACACAAACTTAGTATGTCATGACATGAAGAGGGTCAGGTGCCAAATACTCACTCTCTTAAACGCCCTAAAACTAATGTCTTAAATAAAAGTGAGGCGAAATTGATGCCGCTACGAATTTAATGAAATAATAATTAGCCCACAAAAACTTGATTGAATTGCAACTGTTTGAGAACTTTTTCCCACTCCCGCTCCACTTTCTAGAAACCGTTCATCCTCCCTTCCTTCTAATTCTAAATTCCTGAAAACCCTAGCTCTCAAAATATTCAGAAAACTTTCCTTCCGTTTCAAATGGCTGAAACCCCTAAACCTGTCCTCAAACCCGAAGAGACTATAGAGGAATATGTAAACTGTGTTAAGAACCGACAGAAGAACCGATGGAAGAGATGCCTACGTACACTACACCAGCGCTTCAAGAAAGAACGGACAAGAGAAAGGGAAAAGCAAGAGAAGAAGAAGTAAGATTTTGCGGTCGAGTAGCTTATTCCAACCGAGGAAGCACTATGCCAACAAGGGCTCAGACGTAAAGAAGATTCAAACCCTATTACCCCTTTCAAGGAGATGATTTAAGAGGTCGGGAAGCCAGACACATCAAAAGTCGCTACACAAAGAAACGCGAAAGAATTTTTATTCAACTGTAGGCGTGAAAGACAACACTGTTCGCCGAGGAGGTGGGTACCATATGGAGCTGCGCCATTAACGGTTTATGGAATGGCGGTGGCACGAAGCATGGGTCCAAGTTCAAAAAGCTCTTGGAAAACCCAAATTTTAAGAAAATTGCCAAAAAGCTAACTGACGGAAAAGCACAACTGGGACAAGGGGAAGGAGGACCAAAAACCCTGAACAGGGGAAGCCTCACTGAGGAGGCTAAGGTATGGTTCTATTTCGCATCCGTTTCGTCCCACCAAGCATGTGTGCACAAAGGAGAGAAAGGTGGAGGTAATTATGTCAGATGCTATTCTCAAGGAGTACAAGCTCAATGTAGGAATAGTAATTAAAATTCATAATGAGGTACCATGAAGGAAATAAGAGAGGGTCGATCTCACCCAAAGAACAATAATCGTTTTATGTTTAAAGGCTTCGGTGAAGGAGTCCTGGGAAGAGAAGAAGGTCCTGAGAACATCACCACTCCTACCGACAGGAGCTGAGCAGGACCAAACCAAAAGAAAAAGGGGGTGTTGATTGAAATAAGAGAAGAAGCTCCAGCTGCAAGACAAGAAGAGGAGACTTTGGGGGTTGCTAGCCAAGAAGAAGAGAACCCAGAAATTCCTCCTGAAAATAATACTTTCACATTTGCAGACAATGAAAGGCAGGGTGAAAGAAGCCCCTTAGATTTCTCCATCCCCTTAGCTAGTTCTCCCCCTATGCAAAACAGAACATTCAGAGAACAGGGAGAAAGCTCAAGGGGAGCACAAGAGAACAATGCAATAATGGAGACCCTCAATGCCATACAGAAGAAGATGGAAGAAAGGGAAAAAGAGTGGAATGTGCAACAAGAATTCAAGGAAGGAGTTTGTTATTAAAAAGAAGAGATCGTGAATGGGTTAAGAACTGAAAAGCAGAAGAGAAGAACGTATGAAAGAGGTTCTTCGTGCAGGCAAAAAGAGAGGACTTCAAGAAAGAAAATGAAGCAAAGAGATCGCGATTCTGCGTAAAACTCAAGCCGAGTCATGAATCTTTTATAACAATCGCCAGCTGATTCTCACCCTAACCATCATGAAGAAAAGGAGGTGGTGAGCAGAATAAATTGGGAGAACAAATCAAAGGATTCAAATTTTTATACAAGTCTCTACAAAAGATTTTGAGAATAAGCCGATGATAAAGACAAGAAGCAAAAAGGATGCTTGAATCTTTACTAAAAGAGAGAATGGCTAGAAAATCGGATTTGATTAACAACAATCTTTCCAAATTTCGAAATAATGACTGAAATGGAAACACAATGAATGGCTTGGGGAAGAGACAAGATGAGCTTAAACAAGAAGGTTTATTCTCCAATGAGATTCTCTAATAAGATCAAGTTGAAAAGGAAACTAAGAAGAGAAAGGAAAGAAGGGAAATGAAATTACCCATCTCACCATTTGAATTCTAGACCTGGATCCCTAATATCTTTGCCGCCTTCCAAAAGAAAAAGATAGACTTTCCCAAGCTGACCTTCCTTATTCTCCAAAGCTCATATCAGAGTATCCAACATTTGGCAATTTAAATCAGAATAAATGATAAATTCTGAATGAATTGTCAGGTTATTTTAGTTTGTTAAATTTTGTGTTGCTTTATGGTTGCATAGTTAGGAAAATAAAAGTAGGAATTAGTTCAAGAATAAAAACTGCTGAGATGTAATGAGCTGAATAGAATGAAGCAGTTAGATTAGGAATAAGCTGAAATGTAGAATAAGGGCCAAATGAATACAGTTTAATTGAAACACAAACGCAAAAGCCGACTTAAGTCTAACTGATAAGTCTAAATAGAGAAGGTAATATTAAATAGAAGGAACAAACATATTTTGAGTTTGTGGTATGAACAGTAAGTCAAGGAACCGTTGAATATCAATTAATTTAACTACTCATCAACAAATGAGTCAAGGAAATCCTTATGGTTAGTCATTAACTATTTAATCCAAATTTAGAATTTGTTAGGATTATTGATCGAGGCGAAATCCTAGGTGATACAAATTGACAAGAGATGATATAAAGCATTCTTGGATAGTTTGAGCCATTCTAGCTGATCCTTATTCATATGTCAGATGCATATACCTTAGTTCCGTAAATTGAGCCAACAAGCCTATTTTTCAAAAATGGGGTTGGAAACCCCAACCCATCCTAAAAACAATCCTTCAGTAAAGAACATATGATTACCTGTGAAGTCAAGGAGGAAGGAAGAAATGAAGTTTGGGGGAGAAAGGCTTTTGAGGAACCTAAAGAGAAAAATATAGAAAAAAAGGGAATGAAAAGAAAAAGGCAAAGAGCGTAAAATGCAATAGGAAAAGAAAGCTTATAGGATAAGTTTTATCTTGCCTAACTCTCGAACAATTAAGTTCTTAGGGGTGTTTCAACACCTAGTACCCTAATGCCATCTAGTATGGGAGCTACTAACCCAAAGTTCGCTAAGAGTGTTAGAAAGACTAAAAAGGTAAAACATTGCACTATCCCTGAATGGTGACAAACAAAGGAAATTTCCCCAGTTGAATTGCAAGTGAGAAATAGGGGGCATACAGTTCTGAATTGAAGCAATCAAAGAGATGTCCCAAACATGAAGTTTAGGGGAGTTTATTAAAGAAACTACAAGAAAGAAAGGGCAGAAGAGGAGAGAAAAGTGCCCAGGTAATCTTAACCTAAAAGTTCCTTCCATCCTACCTATTACCCAAGCCTAACAATACAAGCCCAAAAGACCCGATTGATTCAAGATCGCAATTACCTACATTAGTGGAGATCAGCCATGAACAACAAACCTATGGAATTTGGAACATGGAAACAAATCAAAACTGCGGAAGGACTTCGTGGAGTTAAGTGACTCAGCATGAAGATGAGAAAGGAAATAATTTATTATTCAATGTGATCTAGTGATTATGTTGTTTGTAACAATTTCAACAAAGCTTTAGTTTTGTATACTAGTAAAGATTAAAAACTAACCTTGAACTGACTTTAGTTAGATGTAATATAAAACAATGCATTCCTTGTATTTCAATCAAATTGACTGCTATCAGTAAGACATAATGCAAAATGTCCTTTGCTTGAGGGACAAACAATTTTTTCTTTTCCTTTGCTTCAGGACAAGTAAAATCTTTAAGTTTGGGGGAGTTTGATGAGCTTAAAGTCATCTATTTTAATCCATTTTTCTCGCTTGATTTCATCTAAAAGGAATAATTAATATGCGTAAATATGAAGAAACTCACCAATTTGTTATTAGAAGGTGAAGTGTGGAAAGAAAGAAGAAAAGCAAGAGAAAATGCAGCAATCTGGTGGAGCAAAACGCCAGAAATGGCAGGCGTAAATGAGCAAATTGTAATCACGTTGCGCTTAGTTGATTACCCATTTATGTGTCGCGACATCGAAAATTTGAAGGAAATTTGATGCGCTCACGATGTGCATCACAAGTTAGGCAACTGAGGATCAACTGTGAGACAAGAGGATGAGGGTCGCGACATCGTGAACACCGCTTGAAGCCCCACAGAGACTAAAGTTTATGTCGCGGATAAGAGATCAGTCGCATATACATTTCTGCTCGCTTTAAGGTTGCGCCTTGTTGATGTCGCGCGATTAAGAGATGACGTCACACACCAAAAAGCAACCAGTTGAAGCCTCTAGAGACCTAAGTTGATGTCGCGACAAGAGGTTGATGTCGCGACAAGAGGTTGATGTCGCGACAAGAGGTTGATGTCACGACACCAGGAACGACCAGTTCAAAACTTTAAAGACATGAGTTGATGTCACGACAAGAGGTTGAGGTCGCGACATCAGGAACACCAGTTGAAGCCTCCAGAGACTAAAGTTGATGTCGCGACAAGAAATCGAGGTCGCGAAATGAGACTTGCTCAGCTGAAGGTTGCAGAACCTAAGTTGATGTCGCGACAAGAGATCGATGTCGTACTAGGAACGCACTAGCTTCAAAGTCGCGAGCCATAAAGTGATGTCGCGAAGATACCGGCGTCGCGACATCGCGATTGAAAGCTTTGCAGACATGGTGATGTCGCGGCGGATTGATGTCGCGACATCGAGAAGCAACATTGACACTGAGGAGCCGTAGAGTAATTTGCGTGAGAGATTGATGTCGCGACATCGAGGCGACCAGTTGAAGGTGCAGTTCTTAAGTTGATGTCGCGACAAAGGGATTTGAGGTAACTGACACGAAGAAGCGATAACATGGGCGATCCGCGGAAATCCACAAAGACTACATTGGAATTAGAGACTGACTTGAGAACCACATAAATCTGAAGTACGCTCACCAACGAGAAAAGCTCTTGGCGACTTGAAAGAGAGATGCAGGTTTGAGCTCCGGTATTTTTATTTTCTTTTTCTTTTCTTTGTTTTCGTTTTCTTTCCATTTAGTTTAGATTAAATTAGTTTGTATTCGTTCTAATTTGGATTTGAGCGTTAGGCTGTAAGGATTCGTGAATGCGGTCGATATTTCTTAAATTCTTAATAAGTTTGTTTGAATTCGGACAAAATTTTGAATTCCATTCTCCAGTTTGGAATTTCTGGTGGTTTTCTTGATCAACAAGCCAATGTATGGTATAATCAGTAATTTAGAAACCCATCTTCCATTGAATTGACGTTATTGTCGAAAATAATCTTTCCTGCAGTATTTTATTATATTTGAACGGATGTTAATCGACTTCTTTGGTTTTGTATTTCTTGGATTTGATCCCAATTTCGGTTTCTTGTACCTGCGAGGTTGTTTCAGCTCACATTCAGGGGCCCTCTCGGTGACACGAGGAAGGCATTCTTGAGAGTAAGAAACAATTTCGGAAGGTATTGAACACGATATTCTTGTCTAATGTGCTACGTATATTTAAATCAATACATCCTCTTCTCACTTGCTTGAGATTGAGTTGAGTGAGTTATTATTAATTTAAGTACTCTGATTCCACCTCGTTCGAATAGTGAATTCGATCCAGTGTTGAGGATGCAATCGAGAAAGATTAGTATTAAATTTTGAGGATGAGGAACCAGTATAGTGCAAACCTTTGCGATGACTGATTGAGGCCTTCGGGTGGAGTCCATGTTGTGGTGTAAAGTATTGAGAAAGAAAAATACCGAGAACAAGGCTGCTAGATTTAAAGTAGTTATTTCCCATACTCATGTTCGAAGCGAGTGAAGGTGAGATGATGAATTGTGTAGTTTGGAGAGATCCAGTCACACTATGTTAATCCTTGGACTAGTTTTAAAGATCATGGGTCAGAAAAACAAAGTTACGATCTTGTATAAGATTGATTCTTCACAATAGCTGATTATTCAATGTTTTCTTTAGAGATAACTGTTAAATCTAATTTTGTTATTTTGATATTTCAATATTCAATTCATTTGTTATTCATTCATTTTTCTTTACATCATTCTTTTCAAGCTTTCAAAGCAAAATCTCATTGCTCGTATTATCGTCTAAACAGTATGAAGCTTAAGTAGTTAGGGTAGTTGATTGAAAAAAATTCTTGAGATCTAAATGGGATATATATAGGACTTAAATCATTTTATTACTTATGCACATTGCACTTGTAGGATATTAGGCCAATAAAATAAAAAAAATGGTTCTCTAGAGATTTACTTGGTTTTTATATAAAATACGCTCAACAAGTTTTATGGCATTATTACCGGGATTAGACAATAGTCCTTTGGTAATAGTGTTATAAATTTGTACATGTCTTTGAGTCAGGTCAAACCATGGCTACATAACATTAAGGAAAAAGAAAATCGATGTGTTAGGTGGGAGGTAAGATGGGGTGAACTCCCTAAGGTGAGCCAATTCGTCGCGGTTCGACATGATCATTAATGGTGAAAGACCGAAAAAATGTTGGAAAGGCGTTCCGCGTCCAGTGGTGTAAACCCGAAAATTCGTGGCCCACAAATGCATAAACACACGGGATTTGATGAAAGAAAATGAACATTAGAGGATTTTCCAATGGGTCTTGAATTTTAAAAACAAAAAGATTTTGTTTGAAGAAAAGAGTCATTAAGTGAAACACCAATGACAGGTTTTTACACTCAGCATTTGCATGTGTGAGGGAGTTGATCAGGACTCGGGTTATGGGCATGAGGAGTCTCATCTCATTCATGACATGAACTATTCCATGTAGGATTTCATTTTATGTATGGAATTTGGTATGAGGTGTGTGTGCGCCATTGCATGTGCACTTAGGTAGGGAGTAGCCCTTGTAGGAGAATTTCTCTACTGGGCATTACTCACCTCGTCGTGGGAAAATATTTTCAAGTGCTGGAGGTACATAGGGGGATGAATAAACAGGTTAAGAGCTCGAGTTGTGAAAAGGCCAGATTATAAAACATTCATGTATTTTGTTAAAGTGCGGATGATATAGTTTAATTATATGTAAATGAGAAGTTTTGTAATAAAAACTTATTTTTGGACTTGTTCAATGTAGTGTCAATAGTCTTCCAGATTTTATAATGCCTGAAAAATGAGTGTAGAGGCAATAGTATTAATTAAATGCATTGGGAGAGAGTGGAGATAGGGAAATGCAAAAGAATAGATTCACTGGCTTGCAGTTTATGTGCGATAGAGATTTCTGTCATAGTGAGTTTTACAGCCTTGTGTTGCGTGGGGTGGTACAGGTCGGGTGTTTTAGGTGCGACAAGGGTTTGCTGTCCATGATGAGGCCTCCTTGCTTTATGTCGCGACATGGTTTCCTTCAGATCGCGACGGTTAGAATTTTAGCTATGAAATGCTCGCACCATGGATTTTCTTTGTCATGATAGGTTGGGTCTTGGCTGGGGATTTCTAGGTCACGACAAAAATTTTCTTGTCATTCTGAGAGAGTGGTAGTGAAGGTTCCTTAATTAGAAGTGACGGCAGGTGATGCAAGAGGTCAAGGTCGCGATATGAGCTTAGTCAGGTTAGGAGATTTCAAGTCGCAACAGAAAAATTGTTGTGTTGTGATAGGATTTCATAGGGTTATGTTGCGACAGAGTATTTTCTATCGTGACAGAGTTTGGCCAAGGCTAAAGGGTCTCTTGTCGCAACGCAACATTTTTAGGTCGCGATAGAGTTGTCCAAGCCAGGAGTTCTCTATCGCGACAAAATATTTTTATGTCGCGAAAGAGTGGGTAATGTTGCGACAAAATATTTTATGTCGCAGCGAGTGTTACGAGTTGGGAAGATATTACGTCTGTTCGAGCGTTTTTGGGTCGCGACGAGTTAGTGGTCAGAAGAAATTATGCGTGTGAGCTTGATTCTATGTCGCGATGGAGTTGGCTACAGGGAAGGGAGAATTTCTATCGCGATAGAGGATTTTTAGGTCGCGACAGAGTTGGCCACGATAGAAAGCCTTGCCACACAAGACAGGGCTGAGCGTGCGAAGGCTGGTGTGCGCGATAGTGCGACACCTCATTGTCTCATGATAGAGGCGCTCTGCCTTGCACGACAGAGACACTTTGTCGCCCACGATAGAGCTGGGCCCGCACGACAAGCATGCGCTCGTGACTAAGATGCGCGCACGACAGTGCGGCGACAACGCTCTAAGCTCGCACAGAAAGGCCTTGGGCGTGCACTATAGGGATGCGTGTGCGACAGAGGACTCCTGTAGCGACAGAGATTTCTTTGTATACAAATTCCTAGGACTTGATGGGCACAGGTTTAGATCATGCATCCAAATGTGCATTTTGATGACTTAATTTGTGCTTTGCATTGCATGATATTGCGTTATATGCTTGGTAAATAGTATATGGAAAATGAGTGCTGATCTGGGTGTGGTGGCATATACTTTACTAATTGGTATGGAGAAAGAAATCTCGATTTTCTATTGACATCTGTGGATAGCTGAAGTCGGGGGAGAGGGGATGGAGAGGTCGTCCACGAGAGAAGCACCCAGCCAAGCACCACAGTGCATTGAGTAGGCCTTTGTAGAGGCCATGGGTGTTGTAATTGCTGCCATTGCTCATGTAAATTATTGAAGTCGAGAGGATCAAGTAACCTCAAACGGTTTATAGCACGTCATCCTCCGACATTTACCGAGGGAGGGGATCCAGTGGTAGCTGATCATTGATTTTGATAGGTTGAGAGGATTTTGGAGGCTATAGAGATTACCTCTGATGCTACGAGGATCAGGGTAGCCACATTTCGACTAGAGGGTGAATCCTAGATATGGTGGGATTGAATTGACCCTCGAGGATCAGGAGGCGATGACATGGGGAGAGTTCGAGGAAGCTCTTGTAGGTAAGTTTTCCCAACATCATTAAATGTGCAAAATCTGGAATTCCTTGAGTTTAAGTAAAGGAAGCATGGTTGTGCTCACCAAGATGTACGTTCGGGATGATTAATAATATTACAGGATATGAATGAGTGAGAAGGTTGAGGATGGCACAGAGTTGTCCATCGGGGCAAGATTGTAGGATTTCTCCACCACAAGACATGGACTTTATGGTCGGGACGATATAGCCATAGAGAGATAGCGGATCTGGGAGCATCTAAGATCTGGGAATCTTTAATTAGCGAGAGGAGGAGTTAGCCTTCTTTTGGTTTGGGAAAGAAGCAAAGGCGTCTTCACGAGGATTTTAGGAACGAGGTCGAAGCTATTAGGGCTAAGGCGGATCGGGACTTCAGCCGGTTATGTGAGAAGACATATTCTGGCCCATCGACTGGGCATATGAGCTGGTGCCCCCTCAAGAGCAAGGATCTTAGGGTTTTTAGACAGCGCAATCCTAGTCATTAGTGGGACAGGCGCGGACATAGTTTGTTCCTTCATGCCCAGTGCGGGCGAAGGAACTGAGTATTAATCGGGGTTCTACAAAGGCCTTTTGCTACAGGCGCGGAGAGCTGGGGTATGGGTCGGAGTCGGTCGGGCTCACGGGAGGCGGGACTTAGAGGACCGGGGCGTGTCCTGCGCCATCACACCCTGGTAGGCCAATTGATCGTCCAGTTATCTGAGGGTATGTTTATGCTATCTCGCTATGGAGCAAAGATTGTTTGATTATCATTACATTGCATTCTTTTGTTGCTACATCTTGTGTGAATGCTTTGGGCTTAGAGGTGGAGACCTTGGAAGAGCCGTTACATGTGAGTTCTCCCCTAGGGATTAGGGTGAGGATTGATAAGATATGTTGGGATTGTGAGTTACAGATATCAGGATTCTGCTCACGGTGGACCTTTGGGTGATGGACCTATTGGAGTTTGATGTCATTCTTAGCATGGATTGGTTGACGGCACATTGAGTCATCATCGATTATGATCATATGAGGATTATTGCCTACACATGGGACGGTATTCGTCTAATTTTTCAGGGGGATAAGCATGATGCTTTACCCCAACCGTGCATGACTTCAGGTGGAGTAGACAGTTGATGGGTTGGCTAGCAAGCCTTACCCTAGAGGATGAGGTGAGATAGGATTTGAGTCTACCTCGGGTGGTTTATGAGTATGGGGATGTTTTCCCGGATGAGCTGCCTTGGGATTACAGCCGCGCGGGGATGTGGACTTTATCCGTGAGTTACCACAGTCGTGCCCATTTTTATGACTCCTCATAGGATGGCACCGATTGAGTTGCTATAACTCAAGGTCCAACTGTAGGAATAGTTGGACAAGGGTTTTATTAGACCGAGCACTTCACCATTGAGCACTTCGGTTTTGTTTGCTCAGAAGAAGGACAAGAATCTTCGACTATGCATTGACTAGCTAAGAAGAAGGACAAGACTCTTCGACTGTGCATTGACTATCGACAGTTGAACAAGGTTACAGTGGGAATCGATATCCATTACGAAGTTGATGGTTGTTTATCAACTAAAAAGACGCGGTCTACTCGAAGATATATACCTTGATGCAGGTTATCATCAGGTTAAGGTTAAGGAATGGATATCCCACTAAGACAACGTTTAGGGCCTTTGATATGGCATTTAGAGTTCATAGTAATGTACCGCACTCGGATTAGCGAATGCTTGACGGCATTCATGGATCATCGTAAGGTATTCTGACTCTATTTGGATCGAGTTTGTTGTGGTCTTTGATAGCGACATCTTGATCTACTCGATCGAGGAGGAACATGAGGATCGCGAAGTTGTTCTCAATGAGCCCTCGGGGGAACGTGGTTGTGCGCCCGAGTTCGAGTAAGTGTGAGTTTTGGCTTACTGAGGTGAAATTCTTGAGACACGTCGTGTCGGCTTCAAGTGTGTTAGTAGACCCTGAGAAGGTTGAGGCTATTATGAGTTGTGAGAGGCCGAGTAGGTCTTGAATCTGCGATTTCTTATGGCGGAGAGTATTAAGGAGTTCATTGAGAGGTTTCTCCGACTAGCAACACCTATGACTAGATTATTGAAAGAGGATCAAGTTTGAATGGAATGGCTGTGTGAGGCGTTCGGGGTGAAAAGAGCTTACTTGACTCTTGTGATAGTCGAACGAGACGAGTACAGTGCATTGTGATGCCTCTAAGGGCGAAATGGGATGTACTTGATACTGATGCGGAGGTTGTGGCTTGACCACTTTCCCGAATGACTAAAGAGAATCATGATTACCCACCATGACCTAGAGTTGGCGGCCATTGTCTTTTCCTTAAAGATTTGGCGCCCGCTATAATATGGTGAAACGGTTTGAAGTATTTTCCTTTCTGAGTCTGTATATTTTCACCGCAATGGGACCTCAACATGAGGAAACGCAGATGGATGGAGTATCTGGAGGATTATGACTTAACTTTGCATTACCATCCTGGTAAGGAAAATGTTGTGGTTGATGCACTCAATCGGAAGTCACGAGGAGTACTGGCTAGTGTAACTTCCCGAGAGTGGTAGATGCTCGAGCTAATGGGGCCAGTTTAGACTATAGTCTGTCGAAGCTCGGGGGCGTTAGGGTTTGGTGGCTCGCCATCCCTGTGGAAGTAGGGTAATTGGTCCCACAGGGGAAGGACGCGAGATGTAGATCCATCGGGAATTTGGGTGCGGAGTCGGTGCGAGGAATTGTGAAGGCTAGGCCATCCACACGGATGGTAGTCTTGGGCATAGGGCGACTTGTGGTTTTCAGGTTGATAGCTTTGAAGAGGAGATCATAGAGTTCCCTTGCTCTCAATTTTTTAGCATCGGAGGCATGAAGATGTGCAGTGACGCCGTGCGCCATTATTACTGGAGCAGGATGAATCAACACGTTGGAGAATTTGTTTGATAGTGTCTCATGTGTCAGCAGGTAAAAGCTGAGCATTAGAGGCCAGCGGGTCTACTCCAGCCATTGGAAGTAGCCTAGTGGAAGTGGGAGCACGTCACAATTGACTTTATGATCCACTTGCCATAGACACCGTAAAGGCATGATGCGGTATGGGTGATAGTGGACTGGCTCACCAAGTTGGCACATTTTCTAGCAGTGCGGATGACCTTCATAGAGTGCATTGGTTGTACATTAGAGATTGTCGATTACATGGAGTGCTAGTCATCTATCGTATCGGGCGGGGATCTTAGGTTTATTCACACTTTTAAGGAATTTCAAAGGCCGTGGGGACACAGTTGTGACGCGTGGCCATCCATAGGCGAGATCGGTCAATTCGAAGAGAGGACCATATAGGTTTTAGATGACATGTTGTGAGCATGCGTCCTGGATCTTAAGGGTAGCTGGGAAAAGCACTTACCCTTAGTGGAATTCGCCTACAACAACAACTATCAGGAAAGTATACAGATGGCACCTTATGAGGCTTTGTATGGGAGGCCATATCGATCCCTAATTTGTTGGATAGGTGGGAGAACGTTCCATCAGTCAGGTTGATTAAGTACCATACCTTTAGAAGGTTGGATTTGATACGGAAAGTCTTTGCTACGACGCGGCCGGCATAAAACTATCTTGGAGCAGATTGTCGGCCTTTAGAGTTTGAGATGGGTGATCACGTCTTCTTGAAGGTGATGTCTAAGAGAGGAATGGTTAGGTTTGACAAGCAGGACATGCTCCTTGAAAGTCGTAGTAGCAGAGATGCCGCGAGTGAAGCCGCGATTGCGATATCGATTGGCGTACCGCGGGTTTATCTGGTGTCCATGAGGTGTTCCACGTCTCCATGCTCCGAAAGTATACTCCAGATCTAGCTCATGTAGTGGATTAGGGAGAGATTATTGTTGCTACAAATGGGACCTTCGAGAAGGGACCGGTGCGTATCATGGATAGTCGGGATGGGTTGCCGGCGCAGGAGCTGTCTGACTAATTGAAAGTGTTGGCAGCACCACGAGAATGGAGGAGCGACTTGAGACCTTGAGGAATGTCTGGACCACCTATCTATCTTGTTTGAGGATAAAGGATTGCATTGTCTAATATTGGGACTATAATAACATTAAATGAACATGTGTTTGTGTGTGCTAGTGTGCATCAGAATTTTGGGGACTAAATTCTATTAAGGGAAAAATATAGGCAGAGAAAAATTGGTTTTTCTAAAAAGGAGTAAAGCAGTAATTTTGGTTGGAAAAGCAATTTTCGGTGGGATGTAATAAAGAAACGGACTTCGCTAAGTTTAATTAGTCTCATGAAATCAGATACCTAGTCAAGTTTCATTGGATTTTTGAGACGGTTAGATTTCCGCATTTTCAAGGCAGAGTGTCAGGTGACACTTGTGCATGTGACCACGTAGCCTTCAGGATAGATGGCTCATGTTGAGCTATGTCTCAAGTTGAGGGAGGAAAGGGAGGCTGGGGCCCTCGCCCAGGACTAGACAAACAGAAAAAAAGAAAAAAAAGAAAAATCAAGAAAAAGGAAAAAAGTGGAGCAGCATGGCATGGAGGAAAGTGGGGAAGTTTCCCCCCACTTTTGTCAATCGAGGAATAAAAAAGGGAGAGAGAAAGAGAGGAAAAAAAAAGAAGAAAGGAGGAGAAGAGAATGGAAACGGAGGAAAGATGAAGAAAGAAAGAGCTTTCCGGCGTTCAAGCGGTTAAAGCTCGACGGTCAGAAATTAAAGTCGGTCCATAGCAGGAGAGCATGCATGGTACTAAAATCACTGGGTTTATCAAAGTCCAAGAGGTAGGGAATTTTCCTATTCGGGTTATTTCTAGCCTAAAGGCCATTTAGTGGCATGGGTTTTCTTTGAGGCCGTGAGTGGTTATGAAGTTCAATCCCAAAATTTTGGGATTGAATGTAGGAATTTATGTGACTATTTTTAAGCGACCCGAGAGGCAGAGTGTTTGAGGATTGGTTTTTAGTCCGGGTGATGTCTTGAGTTTTGTGTGTGTTATTGCTTGGTATTTGAATAACATGTTGTTTGTGTGAAAAGGTTCATGTTAATATATGCTTATTTGATATATTGACATGAGATACATGATGGATGTGAATTGTATGTAGAAAATATAATTATCCATGATTTGATAATGTTGCATGTAGCTCTCATTATGCATGTAACATGATATGGCATGAAATGTCATCTCTACATTTCATATGCACGGGGACATTGCATTGAGTCGGGTGTGTGTGCATGGTGATGGTCATTCACCATTCTCGGTGAATGGGTGGTAGAGCTCAGAAATGGGAAAAGCGTCGAAATTGGGGCTGCGGTTCGCTAACATGAAAAGAAAAAAAAAAAAACGTGTGTTGGGTGGCAGACAGGATGGGAATTAGATCCCCTTGAGGGTGAGCTTAATTCATTCGCGGTTAGACATGATCATCAAGCGGTGAAAGGCCCAGTAAAATGTTAGAAAAGCGTGAGGCGTCCTTGTTGACCATTTTCTTTACATATATATAGATCAAATTTCTGCTACTATTATCAAAGGACTATTTTCTAATCCCTAGTAAAGACATCAAAAACTTGTTAACCAAAATAGAACATGTATGCTCATAATAAAAATAATTTGTCATTGAATTTATTGAAGATTTAGTTTGGTCGAAAATCTTGCAAGTGCCACAGTGTCTGAGTAATAAAAGTGGACTATAAGTGGGATATCATTCCATGAGATAAAAGAATTTAAGTTCAACTACCCCTAACTATTCAAGTTTACACTATTTGAACTTCCATTCATATAATTTTCAGTAACCTAGCAGAATTCTCTTTGTTTAAATTTCCCACATCTATGTCTGAGAAACTTTAAAATTACAGACCTAAATTGGACATAGACAGTTATAAGTTCTTCTGGAAGTAGACCTTTGGGATTTCATTCTTAGTGAGAGTATCAATTCTTGCAACATAATCTAATTCTATTCTTTCATGAATTGGAATATGAATGTCGAGAGGCAAGGCTAGTATAGTTTGGATTTCTCCTTTAACCATACATTTCATTGATTAGAGTCTATGTTCATTTAAGAACATAAATCTAATAATTACTTGTAATCAACTTTCTCTGTAAGATTGTTTTCCTTTTCCAATGCTTCATACCCATTTTCTTATGGCCCATAAGATTTTCTTGCTTCCTAAGATAGGGCCATTTTCCAGATCTCTACAAGATGAATGATGTCTCATCCTTGAGATCTTAAAGAGTTCTCTCTTTCCTTGATTAGATCTAAGCTAGCAATGGATCAAGATCATTTCTCAAGGCCAAGGAGAAATCTCTAATTAATGAAATTGATAGATCCTTCAATTAATTCTCAAACCATGAGTAAATTGATGATTTATCTAAGTAATCTTTAGAAACTCATTAGTTGCTGATAATAATGCTAAGTCATCCATGCTCTCTGGAATCTCCAACTCTGTGTCACTCGGAGGGCCTCCTGAAATCAGAGATAGACAATAGTCCTTAATTGGGTTTAAGTTACTAATATTGGGAACAATCCACTACAAAAACAACATCATTAAAATAAATTAAAAATTCTCAATCAAAGAAATCTCTTTATAATTGTGCAGGAAAGACCACAACTAACATCAAATCTTTCCTAGCGGAAGTTGGGTTTCCAGAAAACTGAATCACAGTAAACACTAAAATACTGATCAGGAAATTTCCAAGTAACCTTTAACCCAGTAAAGAAATAAATTCCCGACTTTTCTCTTGACTTCATTAAATTCATGATAATCGAAATTGATCCTCCAAGCGAAATAGCCTGACTTTGCGACTTCTAAACAATTCATTGTTTAGTCGATAAACAAGTGAAATCTATACTAATTCCTAATGTCGACGAAAGGAAAGAAAAATAAAATAAAGAAAAATAAAAGAAAAATATAATACAAAAATTCTCAGCTCCCAAATGTTACGGTCTTGGCGGTAGGCGCACCTAGCTTTCCTCAAATGTTTCTATTTATAATTTTCGGAAGTTTGGGCCTAAGTCGAGGCTACATTGTGGATCTCGAGTCGACCGGATTTAATTCTTAGTCGCGACACGAAAGTGTTTTAGAGACGAGTTTGATTCTTTGTTGCGATTTTCTTAGCTTAAGGGCAAATCATCATCGCTCGGTGTTATTTCTTGACATTTTGGCTGTCGTGACAAGGTTTCCTCATCGACAAATCTTTCTTTCGGCTCTTTGCACTTTGTCTGTAAAGATTACGTCATCTTATCCATTCATGTCGTGACTCTTTTCGTTATATGGATTCTTTGCGACGGTTATGTTTGTGACATTGACAATTGTGTTGCGACATTGTTTAATCGACTATTGAGTGTATTCATTTCAGTTTTTATGTCGCAACATTGTTCTATTATTGTTACAACGTGTTTCTTGTATTGTTGCATTCCTTTAAATGATATGATCTTCTGTGATCTCTTGTTGCCTTTTATTTTCTTATTGACTTCATTTTGTATTTTCACGTCACGAAAGTGATTAGTGCATGAGTAGGTGTTCGGAATCAGCAAAATTTATATCTAAATTCCTCTTCTTGCCGTAGAATAACTCTTTGTATTATATACTTGGTTCTAAGTGGAGATCAGGTTTTCTTATGAAGTGAGTCCATGATTTGATTGAAAATTGTGTTTCCACTTTGGATTTGGGGTTTCTTGTAAACGATTGAGGATGATGGTTTGAAAAACGCCTTGTAGAAATAAAGTGTAAAGAAATCCTTGGAAGTTTGGTCCTTTGGGCTTAGGGTTCTAAGAGCAACTATAATGTCTCGGGTCCTTTTCCTCGTGTTGGGGGAGGATGACTATAGTCTGGCTTTGAGCAGGATCTATGTTATCCATAACGACTAAACCTGAGGTTTTCTCCTAGTATACAACATTTTATTAACCATTAATGTTTGACGATTAAAGCCAGCCCTTGGATCTAGCACAACGGAAGCGAATAAATGGAAACTAAGTTAGCATCGGTGGATCTAGTAATAAGTATCCAGGCCTTGGCTGCCAAATCTTGGCCACTCGAGAATTTACATCACTTAGGAGTTCAAACCTAACATGAGATGTTTAGAAACATAAATGATAATAAATGCCTCGTTGGTAAAGGAGGACAATGCTTTCTCCAAGCTTCCACCCAGTGGCCACACTCATCTTCAAGGATGGGGGGTTTAATAAGCATCCCTTGAGTTTGTCATCCTCGAGGGGTGTTGAGTACAGTGAAAAAATGCGAAAGGGAGAGAAAAATGAGAGAAAATCACACCGCGGGAAAATTTAAAAGCTTTAAGTGCCAATTTCATGATTGATGGATTAATTGATTTCTGAGACGGCGGGGCTTATATCTTGCTTAGAGAAATTGCAAAAGTATGAAACAACAAAATTTACATTGAGGGCAATTTTGGTACAAAGCATAAGCAGTCAAAAAGTGGTCAATAAATAAACGGGCGATGCAATTTGCGGCTTCTTGAAGTGCGGAATTCTTGAAATCCCATGACTTCAAAATTTCTACAATGCTCACCACTCCTTTTATTATTTTAGCTCAAATTGCATGATTTTTACATGCGGCTTGAGTTCGACTCGGGATCTTCGTATTTGAATTAACTCGAAGATAATGGTGTAATTGGCTTCTGAAACTACGAAAAAAAAATCCACTTTGGAATATGAATCAGTTAGTAGTATAGTCGGGTTGCCCAGTGTATCAATTGGGTTATTTAAGTTAATTAGTACACAAAAGTGCTCAAAACCTTCAATGAACAGGCCTCGAAAGCGACCTTATTTGGGCACTAATCACTCCCCAGCCCAGGCACATTGCTAATTCCTTAGCGATGATAAAAGAAGGAAAAACTGACGAGGTTAAGCTCATGCAAAAGGAATGAGTATTTTCAAGAAGTGTATGAATAAGTAATGCCCCTACCTAGGTGTGAATGATTGAGACCCTACATAACAATAATCATAGGAGAAAAAATGCCATCTGAGGACCAAGTTTTGAGAAGAAGTATTGATGAGCTTAAAGTTATCTATTTTTAGTCCGTTTTACGTTTGATTTTAATGTAAAAGGGAATAATTAAGATGCGAGAAATATTAAAACTCACGGAATTTGTTGTTGCGGGAGTATAAAAAGAAAGAAGAAAATGCAGTGGAAAAATGCAGCAAATGGTGGAATAAAATGCAAAGTCATTTGTAAGGCGGGAATGAAACAAATGGTTGATTCAGTGATGCGGAGTTTTGGGCTTGCAGTCGGATGCTGGTCGCGACATGCGGGATAGAAGGAAATAAACAAGCGGCGCAGCGAATCACCGGATAACTGTGAGGATTAACGAAGCTAAAGGGGAATGATATCGCGACAGCATCGTGATGCGACAAGGGTTGATGTAGCGACCGGGATGGAAGTCGCGACCAAGGAAACGTCGCCTTGAAGCTATAGCGAGTTTGAAGGATGCAGTGGTCTTTGAAGGCATTTATCGCGACGGAGGACTGGAAGTCGCGACCGGCGGCCGGTGAAGCCTCGAGACGCCGTGATGTAGCGACCAAGAAGATTGAGGTCGCGACATCATGAGCGATCGATTGAAGGCGCGAAGACTTGGCGTGTCGCGACGAATATCGATAATAGCGACATCGAAGAACGGTGAAACCTACGAGGCTTAAAGTGATGCTCCGCGACAAGGATCGTCATCAGCGACATGTTATCGATTGAAGGCTGCGAAGACCTTGAGCTGATGTCACGACAGAGATTGATGTCGACATGTGAAACCGCAGTTGAGGCTACGAGAGACTCGAGTTGATGTATATCGCGGCGTGAGATCGATGTCGAGGCTATTTAAGGCGACCTTGATTCAAGGCTGCGAGCCATAAGTGATCGCGACAAAGGGTGATATTAGCGAACATCAGAAACCATCATTTAAGGTTATGAGAGAATAAAGGTTGATGTAAAACATCGATTCCCTTCAATCGCGACATAAAGTGCTGCAAGAAAACAAAGGAATATCGCGACTTCGCGAAAAATCGCTGTGACAAATTGCCGACTGTGATATGGCGATAAGGGCTTTGGAGTCGCGACTGAGCATTAACATGGGCGGTCCATTGGAAATCCACAAAGGCGCATTAGATTAGGGCCCAGCCCGAACCCTATAATCTATTTGCTGAAGCGGCTCTTGGCGACTTGAAGAGATGCGGGTTCTTTGAAGGCTCACGTATTTTATTTTATTTTTCTTTTCTTTCTTTCTTTGTTTTTCGTTTCTTTCCATTTTATTTTAGATTGAATTAGTGTGTATTTCGTTCTAATTTGGATTTGAGCGTTGTTTATGAGATTGAGTGAATGTAGATGTATATTTCTTAAAATTGCATGCAGTTTGTTAAATTCAGACAAATTAAGGATTCGAACACCAGTTCCAGATTCTGATGGTTTCTTGATCAACGAAACCAATGTATGGTATAATCGATACAATTTAGAAACCCGGCTTCCATTGAATTATGTTGAAATAATCTTTCTCTTGATATTCCATTCATAATAGCTAGAACTTGAATCTTAAATCGACTTGTGGTTTCGTGTTCTTGGAGATTGATCGATTTGGTCTCTTGTCACCATGCCCGAGGTTGTTTCGACTCACGATTTGCGGGAGGCCCTGCGGGTGACCGCAGGAGAAGGCATTCTGAGTAAGAAACAAATTCGGAAGGTATTTGAACACGATATTCTTACAGTCTAATCGCTGTATATTTAAATCAATACATCCTCTTCTAGTATGTAGGGAATGAGTTGAGTGAGTTATACATTTAAGTGTGAAGTTCACCTCCTCGAACTAGTGGGTGATCCCATGTTAGCAAGTAATCAAGGAAAGGAAGTAAGCTATTCTAATTTTGAGAGATGAGGAATTGATATAGTGCGACCTCAGCAATGACTCATTTGAAGGAGGCTTTCGGTCTGGAGTCCGTGTTGTGGGTGTAGTATTGAGAAGAAAAATGCCCTCTTGAGGCAACTGGTTTTAAAGTAGTTATTTCCTTACGTGTGTTAGAAGCAGGTTAAGTGAATGATGAGCGTATTAGTATAAGGAGTCAAGTCTGTATATTAATCCTTGGACTAAATTCAAAGATTTGTAGTTCGAAGAGAAGCGAATGCGATGCGGTATTTGTAGGAATTGATTCTTCAATGGCTGATTATTCAATGTTTTCTTTAGAGACATTAAATCTAGAATTTGTTAACGATATTTCAATATTCAATTCAATTATTCATCATTTTTTTCTTTACATCATTCATTTTGAAGCTTTCAAAGCGAATCACTATCGTATTATCGTCGAATAGTATGGAGCTTAAGTAGTTTAGAATTAAGTTGATTGAAAAATTCTTAAAAGGATCTACGTGGGATCGATATCTGGACTTAAATCCATTTATTACTTATGGAGCACAGTATATTTGTATATTGGATCAAAACCACACGAAAATGGTTTATTCTTATAAAGTATCTTAATCGTGATACTTAAAAAGCTCACCTCAAAGTTTAATGGTTTATTTCTTGAGGATTAGACAATAGTCCTTGAGTAATAGTCTCAGAATTTGAATAGGTGTTTTGATCGTAACAATGGTTATTGATGTAGTCAACAAGTTTTTGTAGTACTTGGATTCTTGGGAATTAGATATTAATAGTCCTTGGTGATGATGTTTATACGCTTGTGTACACACTCGATCCGGTCAGCCAAGTTTTTCTGGCGTGGATTAGTGAGATCGAAAGAATTTGATAGATCAGATGTGGATGAAAGAAGGAAATACTAATTTGGACATTTAAAGAAAGAACAAAAATAGTTTTAAGCATTCAGTTCGTGACCCTTTAACCTACAACGAACCACATTGAATATATTTATTGTTTTGACTAAATCTTTTGTAATGGGAGTGTGTTTTGATTGAGGACAAAATTACTATGTCGCAAAGGAAAGCAGAGCATAGTCTGATTCAGCCAGACAGAATTGAAAACACTGAAGCTTGAGAAAAGATAAAGAAAGGCTGAAAAGAAACTCAACCGTAGGCGAGGATAGGAAAGGCGAGATCGAATGAAGCACACATAGAAGCGGTTAGAAGGCCTTGATCACGATACTATGGAGGACTTACGGAAGCCTATCGTCGGGATGAATCACTCGGCAATCAGGCTGACTGCTATCGATGCGATAACTTTGAACTAAAATAGCGATAATTACAATAGTGCGGCAACACCGATTCTTGGTCATCCTTGAAGATCCTAATGAACATGGGGAGATTTCTCGGGATGAAACAGTCTCATTTGAATAGAGGTGAGACCGGAGGTTATCCAAGTTACATCTATTCCCATTCTCTCTAAGAATCTGACGGCCACATATTGAATCTTTACCATATGGTTACATTGATACTGAGGAGGAATTTGTGGAGGAGCTATTTAGTGATTCAACCCGAAATACTCACCTCAACAGGAGAAAGGAGAAATTATTGTATTTCATTGGAAGATGAAGCACATTGTAACAGGAGAAAGATTCAAGCGGTTCTTTGAGAAGATGTCCGATGCATGGGATAGATGCGAAGACTCGGATGGACGTGTATATCATGCCTTGAATGATATATCAAGGGATCATTGATGCTTCTGTTGTGGAGCATTGACGAAAAAGTCTTGAAGAAGGCAAGAGGAAGCTGATTGAAGACCTAGCTAAATGCAATATGAAAACTCCTTCTAAGTTTTCAAGAAGAGACACGACAGTGGAGAGGGACTAAGCAGGAAGGAAAGGAGCATGAAGGATGGGCTACAAAGAAGGAGCCGGCGGTGGGGAGAAGAAGGTGAGCAGGAAGAGAGGAGCAGATGAGAAAAATTTTGGAAAGAGCAGGGAAGAGTTTAAGAAGAAATGGAAAGGGAGTCTTTGTCTGTTACGAAACTCAAACCTTCAGTCATGAAGCTTTTATAACAATCGGTTTGAGGCGTGATTCTCGACTCCTGGCACATTGATAAAGAAAAAGAGATCTGACGAAGCGAATTTGGGAGCAAATCCAAGGGCTTCAAGTTCTATACAAGTCTCTGGAGAAGGATTTTGAAAACAAACTTGATGATGTCAAGGCGAAGCCGTCTCGAGTCTTTATGGGCCGAAAAGAATGGTGGGCTTTTGGATTTGATCAGCAATCTCTCAGTTTTCCGGATGATGGAAATCGAATGATAGCGGGCAGTTGAGTTGAACAGTTGGATCTCTGACGGGATTTTTTCATTGAGAACAGTTGGGAGAATATTGAGAAGATTTTAAATTCTGAATTCAGAATGTTTCATTGTTGTTTGGATCACCAAATAACGCTCTAATTTGTAGAAAGATAGTTCCTTCTCATATATTAACATTATGCCTCTTATCTGTGATTATATCAGTGCGGTGAATCGAAACAAAATGGGAAGTGGATGGACATTGTGTTATATTTTGAATCTGTTTATTAAAGTTAGCTTTGTGATGTATAGTTGGGAAATTAAAGTAGGAATGATTAAGAATAAAAAGCTATTTGAGATGTAATGAGATGAATAGAATCGGCTTGAGTTAATTTAGGAGTAAACTAAAAAAAAAAACAACAAAAGCGAGCAAGATGACTGAATACAATTTCATTGAAACACAAAGTCACAGTGATTTAAATTTATTTGTTAAGTCGAATAGAGAAAACAATAAATTGAAGAACAGCATATTTTGAGATTGTGGTATGAACAATGAGTCAAGATTTGTTGGATACTAAAGGTTTAACTCTCATCAACAAAAATTAATCAAAGACTCTAATGGTGTAGAGTAGCTAACTTGATTCTAGAACTTGTTAGATTATTAGTTGAAATTTGAAATCTAGTGATCTGATTGTGAAAATGATGCGAGGCCATTCTTGGAAAGTTTGAGCCATTCAAGCCATCCTATCTATATGCTAAAGCATATACCTTAGTTCGAGAAATTGAGCCAATCAAGCCCCTTATTTCACAAAAAATCAGTGATTTAAATGAGCCTTTAAGAATCAATCTTCCCGAGTAAAGAACACATGATTGCAGAGCGAAAGGAAGAAATCAAGTTTGGGGAGGTTGTTTTGAAACTCTCAGGAGAAAAGACGGAAAAGGGAATGAAAGGAAAGGGTGAAAACAGAAATACAATAAAAAGGGATAAGTTTACCTTGTGGCGAAGATTCTCTTGAACTATTAAGTTCTTGAGGTGTTTCAACACCTAGTACCTAATACCATACGGTATGGGGTTACTAACCCAAAGTTCGCTAAGGGTGGCTTTAAGAAGGTAAAACGTTGCACTATCCTGAATGGTGACAAACAAAGAAATTCCCCGAGTTGAATTACAAATGAGAAATGGGAGCTATACGAGTTACGAATAGAAATCAAGAGATGTCCCAAAATGAAGTTTGGGGAATTTATTAAAGAAACTACAAGGAAAAGGCGTTAGTGAGAAGAAGAGAAAAAAGTTCAGGAGTAATCTAAACCCGAAAAGTTCCCTTTCTATCTACCCTTGCAAGCCTAACTAAGCCAAGACTGATTGATCTTGAGATGGAATTACCTACATTAGTGGAGATCAATATGAACAACAAGCTTATGGAATTTGGAAAGGCAATAAACGATAAACGTAGGACCTAGGGAGTTAAGTGAATAATTATGAAGATGAAGGAAAACAATTTATTTTCAACGGGATCCAATGATTTGTTTGTAAAACAATTTCAACAGTTTGGTTTTGTATACTATAAAGAGTAGAAACCAACCTTGAACTGGGCTTGAAGCTAGATGTGCTGAAAACAATGCAATCCTTGTATTTCAATTAAATTGACTTCTACTGCAAAAACAGAATAGAAAAATGTCCTTTTGTTTGAGGACAAACAGATTCTTTCTTTTCTTGAGCAAGCAAAACTTTAAGTTTGAGGGAGTTTGATGAGCTTAAAAGTCATCTATTTTTTATCCATTTTACATTTTAGTTTTTTAATCTAAAAGAATATAAATGAAGATCTTGAGAAATATTAAGAAACTCACGAATTTGTTATTTGCGGGAGTATAAAAGAAAGAAAATACGAGTGGAAAAATGTCGGCCGTGATTGGAATAAAATCACGAAATTAGGTGGGCGGAATAGAGCAAATGGTTGATTCATTGAGTGCAGTTTGGGCTTGCAGTCAGTTATGAGGTCGCGACATCAGGAATAAGTGAAGGAAATAAGCAAGCGAGTACGACGGGAATCAGGATAAGCGTGAGGGGATTAACGGAAAGCAAAGGGAATGATGTCGACAACATGTGATGTCGCGTGAGGGTTGATGTCGCGACTCGGATGGAGGTCGGGACAGAGAATCGCCCCTTGGAAAGTATATGTGAGGTTTGGAAGGATCGGGTTAGCGAAAGTGACATTTAATCGACGGAGGGTGAAGTCTGCGACACGGCAACAGTGAAGCCTCGAAGACATAGGCGATGTCTGAGCCAAAGATTGAGGTCGCGACATCATGAGCGAACAAAATTTGAAGATTGCCGCGGGCTGTGAGCTAATGTCGCGACAAGATATCGATCAGCGACATCGAAAGACAATTAGAGCACGCGAGGCTTAAAGTGATGTCGCGACAAGGGGATCCTAAATCTTAGCGACATCGAGAAGACATCGATTGAAGGACTCCTCTACAGACATGGCGATGTCGACAAAGATATCGCGACATCGAAACCACAAAGTTCAAAGTTCTGCGAGAGACTAGATTGATGTGTGACGTGAGATCGATGTTGCGACACTGAACGACCAATTCAAAATCTGCTTGAGCCATAGAGTGATCCAGCGACGAGAGATTGATATCGCGACATGTCGAAACCATCATTAAGGTTGCGAGAGAATAAGGTTGATGTCGCGACATCTCGATTCATAATCGCGACATAGCTACTGAGAAAACAAAGGAATATCATGACTTCTTGCGAAAAATCTTTGCAACAAGTGCCAAACCTTCGCTGTGAATATGCGACAAGGGCTTTGAGGTCGCGACACGAGCGATGGGCGATCCATTGGGAAATCCACAAAGGCTACTTTGCATTGAATTAGGGCCCAACTTGAGTCTATCATCTGAAAATTCTTTACCAGCAAGCGACCTTGGCGGCTGAAAGAGATCTACACGGGTTCTTCGAAGGCTCTGTATTTTATATTTTTTCTTCTTTTCTTTTCTTTCTTTTGTTTTTCGTTTCTTTCCATTTATTTGTTAGATTAGTGTGTATTCGTTCTAATTTGGATTGAGTTAGTTGTAAGGATGAGCTGAATGTGGTGTATATTTCTTAAAATTGCATGCGGGTTGTTTGAATTCGGACAAATTAAGGATTCGAACACCCGATTCCAGATTCACAGTGGTTTCTGTGATGGCTAGCCAATGTATGGTATAATCATTTAGAAACCAGAAGCTTCCATTGAATTGTCGAAATAATGCCACTGGTAAATATTATGGCAGCTGGAACCGGATGTTAAATCGACTTCTTGGGTTTGCGTGTTCTTGGAATTGGTCCCAATTTGAGTCTGTATACCATAACGAGTTGTTTCGACTCACGATTTCCAAGAGGCCCTGCAGGTGACCTGGGGAGAAGGCATTGATCTGAGAGTAAAAACAGTCGGGAAGTGTTTGAACACGATATTATTGGTCTAATGCGCTACGTATATTTGATATTTTGTCCTCTTCTCAAAGCATAGCAGGAATGGGGTTGAGTGGGGTTTATATACATTTAAGTAGTGGAGAGTTCACCTCCAATTCGAATAAACAGATTGATCATTGTAGCAGAAGGATCTAATCAAGGAAGAGTAAAATTTGTTAAGATTTGAGGGTGAGGAACCCGGTATAGTGCAACCTGTGTTGTGACTCATTTGAAGGAGCTCAGTGCATGATCCATGTTGTGTGGAGGTATGAAGTATTGAGAAGAAAAATGCCCGAACAAGGAAGCTAGTTTTAAAGTAGTTATTTCACTTTATGTGTTCGAGACAAGCGTTTAAGGTGAGATGACTGTGTGGTATGGAGAGATCGGTGATCACCTTATGTTGTTAATCCCTTGGACTAGTTTAAAGACATGGATTAAAGCCAAAGATAAAGTGCGGTAGTAAGGAATTGATTCTTCACAATAGTAGATTATTCAATGTTTTCTTTAGATGTTTATTAATTTGTTATTCGATATTTCAATATTCAATTCTTTATTGTTCATCCATTTTTCTTTACATCATTCATTTCAAGCTTTCAAAGCAAAATCTCCTGCTCGTGATATAAATCGTATGGAGCTTAAGTAGTTGGGGTAGTTGATTGAAAATTCTTATGAGATCTACGTAGGATCGATATACGGACTAAATCCATTTTATTACTTGGCCGACACGTGCACTTGCGATATCTTTGGATCAAACCACACGAAAATGGTTTATTCTTATAAAAATATCTTTTAATCAGTGATACTTAAAGAAACTCACACTCAAGTTTAATGGTTTTATTTGCGAGGATTAGACAATAGTCATGGGTAATAAATCTCAAATTTGAACAGGTGTTTTGATCAACAATTTATTGATGCCAGTGTCCAGTTTTTATATTTAGTTCTTAGGGAGTTAGATAATAGTCTTGATGATGATGTGTATACACTTGTGTACACACTCTGATCTAGTAATAGTATCCATCCCGAGGAATGGAACTTTGAAACTCACAAAATCCAGTGTTTATGTGATCGGTTTTCAACAATAACTTTGCTAAAGCTGCTCTCTGACCAAGCTAATGCGAATCACAGCACATTGACCAACCTAAATAAATCTGGTTCCCTCTTATTTCAAATTTCTTTTTGTATTGTAGGATGCAATGGCGTCGACCTCACCAAAAATCCAGGTATAACGAGTCCTGGTAGTCCCAACAAACTAAGGCTTAGGGCATCAAGTCATGAGGATCTTTCGACCACTAACTCCTCGGGTTTCACCCCGGACATAGAATGAATTCGAAATTCCAGCACCTACAACTCGCTAAACCTCACCCATCCACCTATGTAGCGACACTAGTGGTGCTCATTGGTGGTTTAAACCTGAGGCTTTAAGACTTTTCTTTGTAAACCCCTCGGGCCAATTATAGGGTTTCAGAGTAAAGCGTCGCGACTTTTCTCTTATATTTTCTTTTTCTTTTTCTTTTTCTTTTTTTTTTCTTTTGGAAGACTTCATTAGCCTTCTTTTCTGGGGAACCGTAACGTTTTACAAGTGGTCAATGAAACTAGGGTAGGTTTGCATGGTAAGGGAGTTATGCAGTTTCTCAGGCTATTACAGAAAACTGATGTGCACAGTGTGTGGCTAGGTAAAGGTGGAAGAAAAAGATTGAATACCAAGAGACTTTAACTGACCATCCATTTAATCATGCATGGAACTAATCCTAACCTTGATAGTGGTGTTTCAATTTTTGCTTTTGTAGGTTAAGTAAACCACACAAAAATTAGGCCCGAAATTATTGCAAATGAGAAGAAAAGAAAATGAGGTATCTAATATGAGTGTGTACTAACTTTTCAGCTTTTTCAATAACAGCTTTCTCAAAATGGAGTAAAAAGCAAGCCACTAAACATACAAAATGGGCTTTGTTTACACATGTAGTAGACTCAAAAAGTTCAAAAAAAAACGAAAGTATAAAAATCACTTCCTTCACTAATTCTCCCTCCAACCAAGTGTGCCATTGACCGCAATGGGGTGTGGATTGGAAAGTTAGTGGAGGAAGTGCTACCTCCTTAGTCAGTAGTCGGTGAAGAGGCGTCCTCGGTTTGGACGGGTTAAGGTGCTGCTGGAGAATTAACTGCGGCTAACTGCTTGTTCTTTAGAACATCGAGGGGAGTCTGCGAGGAAATTTGGCGGTGGAGGGGTGCAGGTGGGAATTTGGAGTAGGAGCGGAAGCGGCCTGAGCAGGTACATATGGGGAGATCGTAGGGAGACCCAGGTGACTCTGGATCTGCATGAGGATGTGATTCGTGTAGCAATAGGGTTGATAAACAATATTTATATCATAAATCCTACTGCCATAGCAAAGTTACTGCAGTATAGTGGTTTAGGGTCGAACTCATGGATGGGTTTTCTTCGTACAAATGACTCACAGTTGATTAAAACTGGTGAATTTCAATTTGGATTTTTAAGGTTTTGTAAAACCAGGGGGTTGGTTGTTTGCAGGCTGAAATTAAAATAAGAAAAAAATGTAAAATAAGACCCTTGAGTGTAGTTGCTGGTTTGGGTTTAAGGCAACCAACATGTCCTCGGGTCTTTTTTCCTGCGTGTTGGGGAAGAATGACATATAGTCATTTCCAGACGGATCTTCATTTAACTAAAACTAAAACCCTATGATTTTCCCTTTTGAAAAACAGCATTTGTGACATGCAATATACGACAGTAAGCGTGCCTGCTTAGTCTACATCGCAATGTCAGCCAAAGCAAACTAATATGAATCTCGGTGGATCTAGCGATAAGCATCCCACTTGAACCTAAAAGATTGCCAAATGCCAGTCAAGAAGGAACATCAAAGGAGTTCCTAACCTAGAGTGAGAAATAGGAACATAAATGAAAATAAATGCCTACGTTAAAAAACAGAGACCAGTGGAGTTTACCTCAAATCCTAGCCAATAGCCCTCCTCTTCAAGGAGGAAGAGGTCTAGCCAAGCATCCTTTGAGTTGTCATCCTCATGGGAGTGTTTGTGAAAAGGGAGAAAAGGAAATTAAATGGGAAAAGGAGGAAGTAGCGCGAAGCGCATCCCCTTTACGTATTGTAGACGTGAAGTGATTGCAGTTTGTCTGATTGAAGGCTTATATAGGTGCTCGATTAATATATCAAATTACCAAAAAACTGAAACTAAAGCTATTACAAGGACAAAATGGGAAGAAATAAAAATTGTAACAAAACAACAAAAGTAATCTGAGAGAAGCATTTGCGCTGATGAAACGATCTTGGAATTTGTGAAGCAGTCTTTGCGGGAACCAAATTCGCAATGCTTCATTTTCTTCACTTTTTGCTCTTTTTTCCTTACGGGATACGATCTGCAGCGATGAGTTTGACTCGGTCTTAGTGCTTGGATCATTTCGACAATTTGGCATAATTAGCTGCTTAAAAGCTGCAAAGGAAATTTGCCCGCAATCGTCGATAGAATAGTAGGGACCTTAATGTACCAAATCGGGTTAATTAGAATGATTAATTAAAAGCACTCAATATAATAATAGGGCTCAAAATAGCACTTTTGACCTTAATCACACTGACCTACACATTGCCAGTCCCTTAGCAATGAAAGAAGAAAAGAAAGAGAGAGCATACAAAATCATAACTAAATAATGTTCACAAGTAATTATTTCAAAGGTTGTGAATGAGTAATGCCTAACCTAAGTAAGAATCATAGTAGCATGATAACTATCTTGAGAGAATGAATGCCATACAAAATTGAGTATCAAAGAGCCTCCTTCTTTGAATCCTTCAAGACTTCCATCAAAACCTAAGTGTTTGTTTGATCGGTTCTGCCAATGGCCCCCTTCATTTGCTCTCCTAACCAAGCTACTCGCCACCCGAGGACACTAACCAGCCTAAATGGGCTCCGGAATTTTTTATTCCGCGCTCTTTTATGTTGTAGGGTGCAATGCTAAAGGTTCGACTTCTGAGAGTCAGGTGTAGGATTAGCAGACGACTCCTGACCCCGGTGAAGGTTTAGGGCATGAGTCATGAGGATCTTTCGACCACAAACTCTATAGGTTTCACCAGGACTTGAATGATTTCGAGCCTCCCGGCACCTCTGACTCGCTAAAATCCGCCCATCCACAGTGTACTTGAACACTTTAAGTGATGGCTCCCGACCGGTTGGCTTAGGACAGGGCTTTAAAGGCTTTTAGCCATATACCCCTCGGGCCAGGTGCTCGAGGTTTGGCGACGGTGCGATTTTTCTTCTTTTTCTTTTTCTTTTTCTTTTCTTTTTCTTTTGAAAGACACATTGGTCTTCTTTTCATGGGGATCCTTAACCTATTAAAGGCCCGGTCGATAGAGCTAGGGTAGGTTATTGCAAGGCTTAGGAGAGGAGTGAAGGCGGTTTTGGTCATTGAAGAAGCACGTGTGCACGTGTGTGGTTAGCTAAAGGTGGAAGAAAAATGGTCAGCGACAAGAGTTCAACTTATTATCACTCATCCGGGCATGGAACCATCCCAACATCAATAGATTGGACAAAGTTTTACTATTTTTCAAACACGGGTTAAAGCGAGAACACAAAAAAATGGGTGCGATTTTGAAAAAATAAGTTGTATAAGTATAACGGCTTCATGAAAAGGAAGCGGCAAGCCACTGAACATCCTAAATCAGGCTTGCTCAAAATAGTAACAAAAACATAAAAGGCAAAAGCCACTTTCTTCACTAACTCTCCTGACCAAATGTCTCATTGTCCATGATAAGGGTGACTCTCGGATTGGAAAGTTAGGGAAGTGTACTCTGATGAGATGTGATCGTTGTTGGATAGGAGACTTTGCAAGATTTCCATCGACATCTTATTCACTTCGTTTGGTCTTCAAATAAACAAGTTAGGAGAAGAAAATAGAGGAAAAAAGTGACCAGTTGGAGAATTATCAAAATTAAACCATCATAATAATTTCAAAAGTGTTCTTTCTAGCTATATCTGGATTCTACACTCTCTAAGCTTTCTAACGGTACTAAAAACACTCAAAACGGAGTTCGGATGAAAAAGTTATGGACGAAACAAAATTAGGAGGCAAAACAGGGGAGAGTAGCGAAAAATTTCGCTCTATAGCGAAAATTTATTAGCGTAGCGAAAATTTTCACATAAAAAGAATTAAGCTATAATTAACGATTTTTAATAAAATAAATAATTAATTTAAGAAAATTAATTTTTTTATAAATAAAATAAAATAATAATAATAAATTTTTTTTTGATAAAAATAAAAATAAAAATATACTTTTTTTTTTACTTCACTGTTCAAAATTTGTCTTATATGAGGAGCCTTCCGTACAGCAATTTCGCTACATAGCGAAATTGCTAGTACTAATATTGAAAATTCGCTATTATTGCTGGTAGCTGTGTGCGAAAATTTCGCTATTACGAAATTTTAGATTGCGAAATTTTCGTATAATAGCGAAATTGTCCTTGATGCCCTTTGCTTGCTCTGCGCTTTTCGATCTTACCCTTCAAAATTTTCCTCAAACTACAAAATTAATACAGAAAAATTAAGAAAAATTGCGAGAAAAATTGAAAAACAAACCCAGAACAAAAGATTAATTTAAAAATTAGAAAATCAAAAAAGAAAAAAATAAGAAATCAAAATAAACTAAAAATAAAATAAAATCAAAATAAGAAAAATCAAAACAAAATGAGTGAACTTTGTTAAGCAAACCGGTGCTAGTCTTGTCAGGTGGTCTTGGGAGGAGCTGGTGGAGCTTAGAAATCTTGGGAGTTCGGGTGCTCCAAATCCCAGAATCGGCTTCCCAGAAGACTCATCCAGCATGCCATGCGATGTGAAATTTGCTAATGTCTTGGATGTAGTGGCAAGGCTCTTCGGTGGCCACTAATGTCTTGAGTTTGCAGGCGGGCCTGCTAAAAATTGGGTGGCCCTTTGTGGTACCGGAGTTCTCTCGGGTGTGAGGCGTGTTGCGAGTATAACAAGATCTGCAATGGTTTAGGATGGAGTGCTGCTGCGAGTGGACATGGAGTGGCTTTGGGCATTGGCGGTGGGGTTCAATTACGCCAGAAATGGTTTGAGAACATGTTTTTGGGCTCATCCTTTGCTTCTTTTTCCACTTCCCTCCTCGGTTATAAATTTCTTCTTGGTTCTCCCTTGGAAAACTGACATCACATATGAGGATTGAGGCAAGTGTGAGACGATTCAATAAAATCCTCTGGCCTAGTGCCATTGACTGTTGTCTTGCTCCTCTCCCATGGTGTGAGTTTGGCACTCTTCCTACAGTGGACATTCTTTGGCGATCGATTAGGTTTTCAATGGAGTCTTGCGGGTTGTCCATTTATGCTCAAAGTCATTTTCAGCCCATCTAATTTCTTGTTCAAATTGTATTCCCATTGACAATTCTCGATTCGAATGGGCATTAATCCTTGCTCTGCCTGAAGTCACCTTATCCCAGGCAGGTCAAATATAAACTGTTCAAATGGAGGATTATTTGTGGTGGTGAGATGACGAGGAGTTGAAGCATAATATGGAGGTCGGGAGGTGCATGCGTGAGTTCTTGGTTCCACAATTTGTGTGATTCTGACTATGGTTATAAGTACTACCATATGGTGGAGACTCATCCATTGGTTTCTATAGTCCCTCATGGACTATGTATTCATTTAGTTCCTCTCACGGGTTCTTGACTTTGCCATGGCTGGTTTACGCAATCCCTCATGGACATATATGTACTAGGGTTGCCCTTGCCACATGCGACAATGTGTCCCTCTTCCATTAGTTCAAATTCAGCACTTTATTAAGAAACTCTATCCCCTTTGGAACCACGAACCCCTCTGACAAGAGCAAGCAAACACACCAAACAAGGAAAAAAAAACTCTACCAAAGGAATTAAAGTTAAAGCTAAAAAACAAAACAAAATGAAACAAAATTAAACACTTGAAAACTTCAAAAAAGATATACAGAAAATTCACCACCTTCATTGATGAAGATCACAAGAAGTGTTCAACGAGTCATCGATGCGCGCCAGGCACCATCCTGACAGTAGTATTGATTCGATGCCCGCAAATAGGGTTCTGGATCAACAATATTTATATCCTAAATCCTACTGCTGTAGCAAAGCTACTGCAATATAATGGTCTAGGGTCAAACTCAGGGATGAGTTTGATTGAAACTGGTGAATTTCAATTTGGATTTTTAAGGTTTTGTAAAAACAGGGGGTTGGTTGTTTGCAGGCTGAAATTAAAATAAGAAAAAAAAAAGTAAAATAAAACCATGGAAGTGTGAACCACTTGGTTTGGGTTTAAGGCAACGACATGTCCTCGGTCTTTTCCTCGTTGGGGAGGATGACATATATGATCATTTTTAAGCTGGATCTAATTCAGCTTTAAAAACTAAGCCTATGATTTTCCCTTTGAAAAACAGCGCTATTGGAAGTATTAAATATCTGGAGACAGTAAACGATGCCTCCGTGATCTACCTCCACAGGTGATAAATAGAAAGCGGTAATGAATCTTAGTGGATCTAGCAATAAGCATCATTAGAACCTGGGTGCGAAATCTTACAGTCAGAAGGCACATCAAGGGTTCTAAGCATAAATGAAATAAATGCCTACGTTAAAAGCGGAGGGCATTCAGTTTACCTCGAATCCCTAGCGACCCTCCTCTTCCAAGGAGAAAGAGGTCTAGCGAGCATCTCTGAGTTGTCATCCTCGCTAGGAGTGTTTGTTGTAGAAAAGGAAAGGAAGAAAATAGGAAAGGAGGAAGGACGTGACGTCGCCTCTCTATATTCTTGATATCGTGATTGCAAGTTTGTTTTATGTGGGAAGCATAGGTGCTTAGTGTATATGAGTACAAAAACTGGCCAAAAGCTATTACAAGAATGATGAGATGAAATAAAAATTATAAAAACAAGCAAGCGTGAAATCTGGAAGAAACGTGCATGATGAACAATCTTTTGGGTGAAGCAGTCTTTACTTGAGGAACGAAATTTATGATACTTCATTTTCTTCACTTTTTGCTCTTCTTCCTTACGGGATCTTATTTTCAACATTGAAGGTTTTATTTCGAATTCTTGAAGTGTGAATTCTATTCAACAATTTTGGCATAATTAGCTACTTAAAAGCGCAGAGTACCACAAAATACGATCGATGAATATTGAGGACATAATGTGCAAATTGGGTTAAAGTAGAATGATTAGTACACAAGAAAACTTTCAAGCCTATAATAAATAGGGTTCAAAATATCACTTTTTGAGCACTAATCAGAATGGCCTGATTATGTACGAGTATGGCGTTGGTCTGAGCCATGGCAACCTCAGTGGGAGTCATCTTGTCTGTGAGGGTAGCATGGGCATTCACAAATGGTGCTGATGTAGAGGAGAACGTGCGGACTGCATCCATGATGGTCGAGCCCGGATGGAAAATGGTGATATGCTGCGAGGTGGTGCGGAAGGCTCGGCCTTGACGGCGTGCGTAGGGCGTGCCCCGGGGCGGGGGCTGAAAAGGCCGATTAGACGTGAATGAGGCTGGAATTTGGAGAGGATCTGGGCCCGAGGGTGGGCTGGGGCTCCCATTATGCTCACTTGGAGTGCTCCTCCGTAGGTATCGATAGTCGGTTGGGCTCGGAGCGGAAGGTGATAGGCGGGCGTAAGATACTGCCGTCGTGACAGGATAGCCCTCTCCACAGTCTAGCAGGCGCTCGATCTAGGCTCATCGGGGAAGTCGATATGCTCAAGAACATGGCATAGAAGTCTCGGGAATAAGAGAGGTGTGGACTCAGCTCGAGGTAGACTCTTGCGATGGACCTTGTCCTTGAAATAGAACAAGGAAGTCATAATAAGTTCCGCTGGGCTGAACCAGAAGCCTTTCGAGATGCGATATAGGGCCTCCAAGATGGCTCCTCTCCTTTGAACTATATGTTGGAGTGGGAAAAGATTAGACCGCGAGAGTAATGCTGATCTATAAGAGCGCATCTGTAGGCGGGGCCCCACCTCCCCGAACATAATCGTCTTGACGGTAGTGTCCCCGAAAAGAAGACGGACCATCTCCCTGGGAGAGGGATGGGGCCGCTACCTATAAGCGGTCGAGTTGGGGAGGACCACCGGAAGATTGAATGTACTTGCGATGTCTGAGGCCCTAAGTATCCCTGACCAGCCGTCGATGGAGAAATGAAGAGCAGTCGGGTCGGACTCGCACCTAGATGTCATCGTGTGGTAGAACACGATAACCACGAAAGTGAAAAACCTCTGAGGTGTCATGTGAGCGGCCCGGGAGTACCTGCACTGGAGCATCGAGTCTCGAGGAAACTCGGGTCTTTGAAAAGGACGGAAGATCATAATAAACACTCATCATGCAGGTCCTCTCACTTTACTTGATCAACATTCCCTGGAATAGGGTTGCAGTGGAAGAGTGGCCGCTGGATGATGGAAGCTGGGGACAAGTCCAGAGAAGGGGCTCCAGCAAGGCCCTTATGGGGTGGCGACTGTGGCTCCGTAGGCTTGGAGCTAGAGGACTCTCCTAGGCTCGAGGTTCGGGCCCTCTTGGAGCCAGGTGGGGCCCCTCAGGGATGGCCTAGAATGTGCGAAGGGGTGGAGTGAGAGACGACGAGTGTGGGTATCTCCTTGGGGTAGGGGCTGCGTCGGGATGGGAGGCGGGTGCAGTGGGGAGGAACCCACAGCAGACGCACTTCCACCCCGGCGCGGCGGCCGATCACGCGACGGGAGGCCGGCGGTTGAAGGTGTGGCGGCGGGAGGAGGAGGCAGCGCACCCGAGGTAGACGGCGCATCCTCCGCGGGTCTTTACCATTCTAGAGCCAGAGAAGGAGAAGAAATGGAGAGGGGGGGTTTTAGGAATTGGAAACAGGATGTGAAATGAAAAGGAAAGAAAGAAAAGGAGTTTTATAAAGGGAGGGCGCAGTGAAGAGGTCTTTGCAATTAATGGCCTTGAGTGCCTATTTAATGAGTGGGTGCGGGAAGCGAATGGTTTTGCGACGGGACCCGGAAGTTACGCAGATTTCTGCGAGGTGATGCTGTGGAGTTGCAAAATTTACCGCAACTGGAGAAAATTTCAAGCGAGAGAAAGAACACCTAGCCCAACTGCGACACCAAAGCAAGAGTAAGGAGTGTGAAAACAAACTTGCAAATGAGAAAAATTTTCAAAGAAAAGGGAGCAAAAGCGAAAATCAAGAAATCTCTAAAAACAAGAGCGAGAGTAAAGAAACCAAAATTTCAGCAACAAAATTTTGAGGGCTTAGAGGATATTGAAGCCACTTCACGTAATAAGACTGTTTAGCAATCATGGAGGAATTCGAGGAGGGGATCTCCTCATATCGGTTGAAGTGTTATGCATATGGCCCCGACCTTTGCCCATTAACGCAAGATACCATGTGGTCTTTGGGGTTAAACAGGTCATTTGTTGATCCATTGGGATAGACCTCCTAGATGGTGAATGGAAGATCCATATTGATTCCAGCTTGCCGGAAAGAGGCGGAGCTTGGAGTCATGAAGCGACACTTGGTCTCCTTGTTTGAAATGTTTGCGAGCTATTAGTTGATCATGCCACCTCTTCAACTTATCTTTTGCAATTTTTGAGTTGAAGTAGGCATCATTCCTCAGTTCTTCTAGCTCGTTGATATCGAGGAGCCTATTGAGACCAGCTCTGTCCATATCTAGGTTCAATTTCTTCACTTCCCACCATGCCTTATACTCAATCTCCACAGGCAGGTGACATGCTTTACCATAAACTAGAGCGATAAGGAGACATTACCCAAAATGGTCTTGCAAGAATTTATTACGTATGCCCACAAAAGAGTCCCAGCATCTTGAGAGACCAATCCTTTGTTAGAGTTCACCACTTTCATCAGTATTGTCTTGATCTCTCTATTGGGCAGCTGACGGCCCAGCAGTGCGAGGAGTGGTGTGGGGTGGCTACTTTATGCTCGACTTTTCATGTACTTAGTGAGGAGGCTCAAGGTTTGTTGCAAAAATGCGAGCCTCATCGCTAATTATGGCTTTGGGGACCCCAATCTGGAATATATTCTCCTTTAAGAATTTAGTACTACCACCTTGTGAGAAGTGCAACGCCTATGAGACGCTTCAACCGGCAGAAGTATAGTCAGCTCCCCACCAAAATGTAGGGTATCTAAGGGAAGAAGGGAATTGTCATCCACTTTTATGGTACGTGGCCGCTAGGGAGATGGGTAGGGCAAGGTACTTGAGCCAGTATGAACTAAGTCCCATAGTTTCTACCGAAAATTCGACAAGACTTGTCGTTTCTATAACTAATGTGAAGTCTGTTGTGCAATATCAATCTAAAATCTACTAATAGTGGCACTCAAAATCTCATATCATGATATTATCTCCAAATAACATAACAAATAAACCTCCGTGGTCATCCACTAACAAAAGACGACCTCAGCGGTCTCATCAAATATCAATAAGGTTTCGTAAAGCAAAATTTATCGACTCAACCATTCAAAATTTATCGATTCAACGAATAATTAACCGATAACCAAGTTAGAATTCACCATGGAGCCTTAAAACTTGAATACTCATTCACCAAATAAACGAAATAATAATCCATTACATGTTTTACATAGAATCGATGTTGAATACTGGATTCTCCTTTCTGTCTACAAAGAAAAGGAGGAAATCAACGGGGGAGTGAATTACTCTGTGAGTAAAAATATATCACCATACTTGTGAGGCTAGAGTACTCAAAGTTGCGACTCACAAGGATGGTTATGCTCAATCAGGACATCGAATATTTGGATACATAGTTATACAATAAATAATCTGGATGTTCAATATAGGATAGTTTGGTTCAAATCTGACCTGATTTGTTAAATTAAGTTCTGTTTCTTGGATGCGTACATTTCAGCAAAGATCCGTAGAAGCGGGCGGGTTTCACGCCTAGAGTTTCGCCTCTACAGGAAGGCAAGCGGCTTTGCCCGCACCGGAAGGAGTACACGTAGGCATAGCGATGGCACCCATCGGTTAGAACTACGTGATTCATCACAGTGATGACATTAACGATTCTGAGTTATAGCTGGCCCAGGTACTCGGCTGTACAGCAAGAGATAACACTAAATACAATAAGAGTTAGTGGCGGGTGCTCGAAACATGAATATTCATCGGGACACATGACTTGTGGCATATAAGAAATTCAATTCAATGAATGCTTTCGAGGCAGGGTCTTAATCATGAGTCGAAATACTACGATCAAGATTCGAACAATGAAAACACCGCTATACATTTCGAAGGTGCAGAATGCGATGATATAAATTTACTCACACCTCTTTATTGAGTGGGGCTCGGCTGGAAGGCTATTATTCACGAGCGTGTGAGCCTTCCCCCGACTTCGTTTGCTCGAAAATTGCTCAAAAAGTTTTGAAAATTTGTCAAGAATTTCACTCAAATGATATTTCTCATAGAGAATTGTTCTTCAAAGCTTCTACATCCGAAAGTCGTCGATCCTCTCTGCAGATTCTACCTCCAAGAGGATTCAAGATGAATAGGAAGAGTTTCCCTTACTCTTATTCAATTTATACTAGGGTATACATTAAGGAAAAATTACCTTTTACCTATTTCATTAAATTAATTAATTAATTACTAATTGTGAATTACCATTATTATAAATCCCTTTCATTAAAGTAATTAATTAATTATTACCATTATTATTTCATAACGTCTTTTCATTAAAGTAATTAATTTACTAAGTGAATTACCATTATTAATTTCATAACATCTAATTGAATTATCATTATTTCCATAACGTCTAATTGATTATCATTATTATTTTCATAACGTATGCCTATACAAATTCCTGTCATTATTATTTTCCCTATCTTATACCTATACAAATTCCTCGGTGTTACATTCTCTCCTCCTTTATAAAAATTCGTCCTCGAATTTATTAAAAGAATATTAATACCTTATCGCTCGAAGAGTTGAGAGGATATTGTCCTTCATCGGCCTTTCCTCTCGGGTACAATCCTCGCCCGTGATTACATACTTTGAACCTTTACCATAGCTATTTCTTTGTTTCTCGGCTTCTTGAATTTATCTATCAATATGGCTACTAGTACCTCTTCATATGTGGATTGTATCAACCTCAATCACGAGTGAAGAATGTGTGAGACGGATGAGGAGCGATACTTAGTAACATTGAGATGTGTGAAACGCTGGATGCACATGACCAAAGAGTTAGGGGCAAAGTGACAATCATGCATTTGCCAACCCACTCCCGTATCTGCCAGATATTTATATGTCTCGGTGTCGAAACTACTTTTCTTCCAGAATCTCGTAAACTCGCCATGCAGGAATATTTTAAGGAACATGATCACCCACACCAAGCCCCATTACATCCGAGTCTCCTCGGGATCTTTCTTTCTTTTGTCGTGAAATCCATCCTCATTCTCTCTAAATGGCCAAATTATTCTCCAGAAGTTTTTCTACGATCAACTACGGACCTTCGATTCTACATCACCCTACTTATCCGTCCCGACAAGAAGGTGACCTACATTTCGATCCGTAGAGTGCCTCATATGGCGCATTCCAATAATGTGCAGTATTGTATGAAACTCTACAAAGGCAAATATTTTTTTCCAACTACCTCCGAGAAATCCATAGCACACATCCAGGAGCATATCCTCTGAGTGCCGAGATTGTCAGTTACGTGCCCGTAATACGAGGATGGAGGGGCGTAGCTGGGAAATATAGTTTAGAGCAGGGCTTCACGAGTTTATGGCAGAAACCTCGGGTGAGCGTGGACCTCTGTCGGGATACTATGGACAACGGCACTCCGTGCGGTGTCTTTATCTTTGTCGGATACATTTGTGCATAATGTGCCACCGTATAAGTGGTCTTAACAACTAAGAAGTGAGCTGATTTCGTCAATCTATCAACTATATTGAGATCGAATCAGCCCTTCTGAGTCTTTGGTAACCCAACCACGAAATCCATAGTAATTCTCTCCCATTTCCATTCAGGTAATGGCAACTCCTGTAGAAGGCATGGGTCTACGGTGCTTTCGGAATTTGACACATTGGAATGTCGAACATGATGCTATCTTGTGCCACATCCTTTTTCATCCCATTCCACCAATACATACCTTTAACATCCTGGGACATCTTGGTGACTCCTAGATGAACACTATAAGGTGCATTATGGGCTTCTGGCGAATCTTTGTCTCAACCGCCCCCATCGGGGCACACACACGGTTTATTTCCTCGTACGAGCCGCCATCCACGATTTAAATCCCGGGATGTGTCGGCCCATGCAAGTCTCCCTCAGATTTAATAGGAAGGATCCTTGTATCGCAGTTTGGCCTTGATCCTCATCAATCAAGCTGGGGCCTCACACACAGGCTGTGCAACTAATCACGGGACTACGTAACTAGCGTACTCCCATACTAAGCAGGATCCCTCAGCTCCTTACTTATACTCCTCTTGTATGCTTGTGAAATATATGTGCTAGACGGCCATGGACTTCCTTCGGCATCCAGCCACCACATTGGCTTGAGGATGATATAAAATCGGCAATCATAGTCTTTCAGTAACTCCTAGCCATCCTCTCTGCCATAGTTCAAATCTCTCTCTTCTTTGAATGTGACAGAGCTTTGCGTCTAGTATTGAATCTACTTCTCACCGTATAAGTAGTGCCTCCATATCTTCAGTTAAAAGAAAATCTTCATACCATCTCTGCAGATTATGTGGCAGGATCAGTTCAATATCTTTCTCCCTCAAATGTCTGGATGCATGTGTGCTATTACCTTCCCATTAAATCAAAACCTGACCCAATCATACTTTAGGGCATTACAATACAACATCATACCTCCTTGATGCGTAGGTAATGCTAACCTTGGGTGATAGTTAAGCAATCCCTTAGGTTATGGAAACTTTGCTCACAAGTGTCATCCCACTAAAATTTTACTTGCTTCACACGATCCAGTTTGTGTGTCGTTGAGGCTGAATATGACTAATAAAAATCTTTCCACAAATCTCTGTAATATCGGCCATACCCGAAAACTATTATCTCGGTAGTCCATTGGTGGGTCTAGGCCGAGTTCAGTTACTTGCTGCCATCTTGGATCCACAGAACACCCTCCTTGCTTATCACATGCCCAGAAACTCACAACATTGGCAAAACTCACATTAGATAGTTTTTTGCACTGATTGATAATATTCTAAAGGAACTACTTGAGTACAATCACTGAGGTGTTCCCATGTTTATGACTTTTCGAATAAATCGAGGATATCATCTATAAGAAACACACACATTTTATCGGATAGGGTTTGAAAACCGGTTCATCAAATCCATAAAAGCTGCTGGAGCGTTAGTCAGCCCAAGCGATACGGGAACTCATAATGACCATGAGTCTGAATGCGGGTCTTGGATATGTCTTTCATCTTGATGGTAACACGGGCCAGAAGGTCAATCTTTGAATGGCGGCCCCTTGTGGCGGTCGGAAACAAATCATCTATTACGGGAAGTGGATACCTATTCTTGATTGTTACCTTGATTCAAGCGGCCGGTAATCAATGCACATCCTCATAGTCCCATTCTTTTTCTTCACAAATGCCATTGCACCACGGTGAGACGTAGTCTAATAAAACCCTTATCCAACAATTCTTGCAACTACTCTTTCAACTCTCTTTCAATTCGGTGGGTTATACGGTATGGTGCAATAGATATAGGATTTGTACCCGGAGTAACAAGTCAATATTAAACTCGATTTCCCTGTTTAGTTGCTAATCTGGTAAATCATTGGGAAGAAGACATCTGAGTAATCCCTCATGGCCAATTATATTGAATCGGTGGGGAGAGTTCTAGCATCTCTCACATGAGCTAAATACCCCTGGCAACCCTTCTTAAGTAACCTCCTGGCTGCTATAGCTGAAATCAAGGTACTAGGGCTTCCATTATGATCTCCCTAGAAAACAAACTCAGGTACTCCCAATGGTTTGAACGTTATCTTCTTTCTATAACAATCCATGGTTGCATAGTTAGCTGATAACCATTCCATACCTAAGATAACATCAAACTCCAGTATAGGCAATTCAATCAAATTAGCATATAATCTGCTATCCCCTATCATTATCTCACATGATCTGTACATATAGTTCACCTGACTATTTCTCAGTAATGTGCCCAATAAGCTAAAGGATTTTCCATTATCATTTACGCACAATTCAATTTCTTAACTGTAAGATGGGGATAAATGAGTGAGTGGCTCCAGGATCAAACAGCACACTTTGGCTGGATGTTTGTACATATACATTATACCTATGAATAAATTAAAAGCATTTAAAATTTTTCTTACCTAGAAATATGTTAAATTCGGGATATACATGCGGCGGTGTTGGTAGTGCGGGCACTTCTTTTTTTTTTTTGGTTATGAGAGGTGACTGAACAAGCTCCCTCTTCCCTTTACTACTACGGCCCGCTCATTTTTTCCTCTTTCTATCCCTCTCGGCCCATGCCTCTTTATTCTTGGTCTCCCACAATTTAGCTCTCCAACCAACCTTTGTCAATGTAGGAAAATCTCAACGATGAGTGCATTGTAAAGAGGTGAGTATCATTCGACTCGAAATCTATCAACCTGCAATTTGCTTCACATCGGGTACCGATCACGGGAACATACTTACTCAGACTAGTGAACTCTTTAGCATACTCAGATACACTCATCTGATAAGTCTGTTTTAGCTTCTTAAACTTATAAGTACTGTTTGTCTACCTGTTTGGGGATACTAAACTCATCATGCCGACACCTCTACAAGCATCTCCCAAGTGGGAGGGTTCCCTCCATATAAGCCGATCCTCAATGTGTCTGGAACCAATCCATGCATTATTCTTCATCTTCATTCCCTACCGACTCAATTACTCTAGCATCCGAGCATGATAATCTTCTCACTACTTTTACGTCTCCTCAGAAAATCTTGTGGGTCATCTCCTTATACGCCATGATATTGCAAGGTCTTAAACCTCAGAACTCCATAAAGGAATGGAGCCTTCCTCATCCCGACGTCGCCTAGCTACCTTCCTAGGCACCTGTGCAGGAGGTTATGGTGGAGCTGGAGGTAGGCAGTGGGCGGAAATGGAACGCCTGTCTCACTTCAGTGCACACTTCCACTTTCAGAGGGCTCATTCTCTGCCACTTAACTCTTGTATTTCTTGCCTCAAAATTCTCAAATCATCCATATCAAATGGAGCGGTGGTGAACATTCTCAGCCTCACTGCATGCTCTCTACCTCGATCTGGGGGTGAATTTATCTCCATCTCGGTCGATCTCGATGCACGGACTCCACATGTGGCATCCAGGCATCTATCGGATCATAGATCTCCCTTCTCCGGCAGCGAGGTGGTCACGTCTCGGGGGGAGTACGCCTTGTTGTGCTTCTTGGTGGCATTCGAGCAACCAAGAAAACAAATGATACCTAGATTCACAATACATATCAAAGGTACTTAAACTTTTCTTCATCTATAGGATGCGCGAGAAATTAACTATACTATGATGACATCTGAGAGCAATTTGGAATCCACATGCTCCATTGGTGTCACATTTATCATTTACCCAAATAACATCCCAAAGTTCTTTTAAAACGGCTCGATACCAACTTTGTCACATCACTTTTATAGAGGTGGCAATGGCGCTAGGGAGGAATGGGTGAAGCAAGGCCACCAAAACCATTAGCAAACCTAAGTCCCATAATTTCTGAAAATTCGGCAAAACCTATTCGTTTCTATAACTAATGACAAATCACATTATTATATTATGAATCCTAAAATATACTAATAATTAACTCAAAATCTCCTTATCATGATATTATCTCAAATAACATAACAAATAAACCTCGTGGTCATCCACTAACAAAAAAGCGACCTCAACAGTCTCATCAAAAATATCGATAAGGTTTCATCGAAAGCAAAATTTATCCAACTCAACTATTCAAAATTTATCGAATTCAACCAAATAGTGTAACCAACCAACCAAGTTAGTACCATGGAGCCTTCTGGAAACTTAGACTCTCATTCACCAAATAAACAAAATAATAATCCATTACATGTTTCACATAGAATCCAAGTGGTCAAGAAATGCCTGGATTCTCCTTTCTCTATCTACCCTGAAAAGGAGGAAATCAAGGGGGGTGAGATAACTCAGTGAGTAAAAATATATCACCATACTTGTGAGGCTAGGTACTCAAGGCCGGCTCACAAGGATGGTTATGCTCAATCAATCAATCACCGTACATAGGTTATGCAACAAATAGCGGCAATATGAGCAACTGATATCAAATGAGATTTAGAGGTTGAAACTGCAATATAGTTTACCACCGGAATCCGTACATTCCTTTTTACCTTTATCTTTGGAATCCATTACATTCCAACCAAAGATCATTAAGGCATGCGGGCCGGGTTCTACGCCTAGAGTTTCACCTCTTTGGGAAGAGCGGCTTTGCCCGCACGGAGGAGGTACCATGTGCACATGGCACGATGACACTTATCAGTTGGGCACTACCGTGATTCATACCATCGATGACATTAACGATTACAAGTTATAGGCGACCGTACTCGACGTACAACAAGAGATAACACCAAATACAATGAGGTTAATAACCGTGCTCGGCATTAATATTCATCGCGGACACGTGACTTGTGGCATATGAAAAGGTCAATTCAATGAATGCTTTCAAGAATAAGGGGTCTTAATCATAGTCGGAAATACTACAGTCGAGTCAAACAATGAAAACACTTAGCTATACACATTTCGAAGGTCTGTCTGATGATATAAATTTACTCACCTCTTTATTAGTCAGGCTCGGCTAGGCTATTCACCATGAACGTGTGAGCCTTCCCCCGACCGTTTGCTCGAAGGGTACTTTCAAAGGTTTTTGAAGAGCTGTCAGAAGAATTTCACCTCGATAAAATATTTCTCATAGAGAAATTTGTTCTTCAAACCCTAAATCAGAGGCGTCGTCTCTACGAATTCTGCGTCAAGGAAATTCAAAGATGAATAGAAAGAATTTCCTTCTATTATTCAATTTATACTAGGTATCTATTAGGAAAATTACCTTTTACCCCTATTTCATTAAATTAATTAATTAATTGCTAATTGAATTACCATTATTATCGTAGCTCATTAAGTAATTAATTTAATTATTACCATTATTATTTTCATAACGTCTTTTCATTAAAGTAATTAATTAATTACTAAGTGAATTACCATTATTATTTTCATAACATCTAATTGAATTATCATTATTTCCATAACGTCTAATTCAATTATCATTATTATTTTCATAACGTATGCCTATACAAATTCCTGTCATTATTATTTTCCCTATCTTATACCTATACAAATTCCTCGGTGTTACATTCTCTCCTCCTTTATAAAAATTCGTCCTCGAATTTATTAAAGAGTGTGTACCTTATCACTCGAAGAGTTGGGGAGAAGTATTTATTGTCCCTTCATCGGCGCTCACTCTCGGGTACCTCCTCTACTTCGTGGTCTGTCGCGAACCTTTACCATGAAAGCTATTTTGCTTTTGTTTCTCCAGCTTCTTGGTCTATCTATCCGCTATGGCTACTAAGTACCTCTTCATATGATGATTCCCCTTATCAACCTCGATCTCTTTGGTGCGAATGTGAGACGGATGAGGAGCGTGCCCGCAGTAACATTGAGATGTGGGGCTGCGGATGCACATGGCCAAAGTTAGGGGGCAAGCTAATCTGTAAGATACATTGCCAGCAGCCCATCAGCTATCTCAAATGGCCTATATCTCGGTGTCGGCTTCCACTTTCTTCGAATCTCATCACTCCCTTCATGGGGAATATTTTTAAGGGGAAAACGTGATCACCCACACCAAATTTGTACATCCGTCTCCTCGGATCGGCCTTAACTCTTTTGTCATTGAAATCCATCACTCATTCTCTCCTAAATAATAGGTACTTTCTCAGAAGTTTCTCTGATCAACTCTGGACCTTCAATTCATCACCTACCTCCACCCATCCAACGAAGGTGACCTACATTTCCGTCCATGGGGAGGTGCTCATGTGGGCGCCATTCAATCATTAGAATGGTAGCGCTGTTATTATAAGCAAACTCTACGAGGCAGTATTTTTCAAGCTACCTCCAGGAAATCCATAACACATCGAGACATATCCTCTAGAGTCTGAATTATCTAGTTCATTTGCCCGTCTGTCGAGGATGGAAGGGCATTACTTTGAAATCGGATTTAGAACTTAGGGGCTTCACGGAGTTTACGCCTTGAACCTCGAGGTGGTATTGGACCTCTGTCGGATACTATGGACAACGGCACCCGGGTGGGTGAATGCTTATCTTGTCCAGATACATTTGTGCATACTGTGCCACCGTATAAGTGGTCTTAACAACTAAGAAGTGAGCTGATTTCGTCAATCTATCAACTATAACCCAGATCGAATCATGCCCCTTCAGAGTCTTTGGTAACCCAACCACGAAATCCATAGTAATTCTCTCCCATTTCCATTCAGGTAATGGCAACTCCTACAGAAGACTTGTGGGTCTCTGGTGCTCGAATTTGACTTGTTGGAATGTCAAACATGATGCCACATACTGTGCCACATCCTTTTCATCCGCAATACATACCTTTAACATCACAGGACATCTGGCGACTCCTAGATGAACACTATAAGGTGCATTATGGGCTTCCTGTAGAATCCTTTGTCTCAACCCATCTACATCAGGCACACACAGTTTATTTCCTCGTGAGCATGTCCTAATTTCAAATCGGGATATGCGTCTGGCCCATGCAGAGTCTCCTCGATTTAATAAAGGAAGGATCCTTATCTTGGTTGGCCTTGATCTCATCAGTCAATAAGGGCCTCACCTGGAGCTGTGCAACTAATCCCTGGGACTCTGTAACTTCAAGCTGTGCTCAGTACTAAAAACGAATCCTCAGCTCCTTATTATGCTCTCTTATGTCTTGAAATATGTGCTAGACGGCCATGGACTTCACAGCTACGGCATCGACCACCACATTGGCTTTCCCAGGATGATATAAAATCTGGCAATCATAGTCTTTCAGTAACTCTAGCCATCTCCTCTGCCATAGATTTAAATCTCTCTGCTGCTGAATGTATTGAAGGCTTTTGTGATCTGTGTCAATCTCACACTTCTCACCATATAAGTAGTGCCTCCATATCTTCAGTGCAAAAATCACTGCCGCCATCTCTAGGTCATGTGTAGGATAATTCAACTCATGTCTCCTCAGCATGCGGATGCATATGCTATTACCTTCCCATTACTGCATCAAAACCGCAGTGATCATACTTTAGAGCATTACAATACAACGTCGTACCTCCTTGATGCATGGGTAATGCTAACAGGCTTGATGGTTAAGCAATCCTTAAGTTTATGGAAACTTTGCTCACAAGTGTCGTACTAAGAATTTACTTGCTTCACGATCAGGCTGTGTCGGTGGAGCGGATATTCTTGAAAAAATCTTTTCACAAAATCTCGTAATATCGACCATACCGAGAAAACTACGTATCTAGGTCACATTGGTGGGTCTAGGCCGAGTTAGACCTTTGCTTCTACCTTCTAACGGATCCACTGAACACCCTCCTTGCTTATCACATGCCCCAAGAAACTAACATTATTAAGCCAAAACTCACATTTAGATAGTTTGCATAGATTAAGATGTGTTAAAGTGCGGTACAATCTGAGGTGTTCCCCATGTTCCACATGACTTTTTTGAATGCATCGAGGATATCATCTATAAACACCACACCACAAATTTATCCGGATAGGGTTTGAAAACCCGGTTCATCAAATCATAAACGCGGCTGAGTGGAGTTTGAGTGTTGACGGTAATACCGAGAACTCATAATGACCATACAGGGGTCTGAATGCCGGTCTTGGATATATCTTCCCTCCTTATCTTGATGGTAACCGAGGACCGAGAAGGTCAATCTTTAAAAATAGTGGCCTTTGTAGCCCAGTGGAAACAAATCATAATGCGGGAAGTGGATACCTATTCTTGATTGTTACCTTATTCATGTCGTGTCGATGCACGTCCTCATAGTCCGTTCATTCTTCACAAATAACAGGGTGCACACGGTGAGCGCAGTCTAATAAGGCCCCTTATCCATCAATTCTTGCAACTTCTACTCTTTCCAACTCTTTCAATTCGTGGGTGCCATACGATTTATCAGTTTTAATGAATACTGGGATTTGTACCGGAGTAACGAGTCGATATTAAACTGATTTCCACTGTTTGGTGCTAATCACGGTAAGTCGTCGGGAAAGAGACATCCCGGGTAATCCCTCACAACGGGTATATCTCCCAAATCGGTGGGAAATTCTGGCATCTCTCACATAGGCTAAATACCCACAGCGACCCTTCTTAGAAATGATAACCTCTGTTTGCTATATAGCTGAAATCAGTCATAGGGCACCATTATGATCTCCCTAGAAAACAAACTCAAGTACTCCCAATGGTTTGAACGTTATCTTCTTTCTATAACAATCCATGGTTTGCATAGTTAGTGATAACCATTCCATACCTAAGATTAACATCAAACTCCGGTATAGGCAATTGATCAAATTATATAATGCTATCCCTATCCATTATCTCACATGATCGTACATATAGTTCACCTCAACTATTTCTCCAAGTAATGTGTGCTAATAGGCGAGGATTTTCCATTATCATTTACCCTTGTTCAATTTCTTAGCATAAGATGGGGATACAAATGAGTGAGTGGCTCCGGATCAAATAACACTTTGGCTCGTTACTTTGTACATGTATTATACTTTATATGAATAAAATTAAAGCATTTAAAATTTTTCTTACCTAAGAAATATGTTAAATTCGGGATATACACATCCTTGGCCGTGTTGGTAGTGCGGGCCTTCTTTTTTGGTTATGAGAGGTGGCACAGATATGGCTCCTTCACTCTTCCCTTTACTACTGACGCTCCTGGAATTTCCTCTTTCTATCCCTCTCAGCCCATGCCTCTTTATTCTTGGTCTCCCACAATTTAGCTCTATCAACAACCTTTGTCAATGTGGGAAAATCTCCAAACAATAGTGCATTGTAAAGAGGTGGTATCATTCCAGCTCGAAATCTATCAACACGAGAGCTAACTCATGGGGTGTTTGGAGTGCAAGGAGCATACCTCGGTAGTGAACTCTTCCCAACTGCTCGGATACACACTCATCGATAAGTGCATTTTTAGCTTCTTAAACTTATAAGCCACTGTTTGTCTCTCTCTTTGGGACCATAAACTCATCCATAACGACCTCTCTAAACATCTCCCAGAGTGGAAGTTCCCTCCGTATAAGCGATCCTCGTGTGTCCTGGAACAATCCCATGCATTTATTCTTCATCTTCATTCCTACCGAGCTCTCAATTACTCTAGCATCAGGCATGATAATCTTCTCACTACTTTTACGTCTCCTCGAGAAATGCGGCTGGGTCATCTCCTTCCTCACCATGATGTGAATTCTTTAAGCCTCGGGAGACTCTATGGGACCAGACCTTCCTCGTCTCGACGTTAAGCCTGGCTACCTTCCTAAGGCACTGTGCGAGGAGGTTATGGTGGGTTGGAGGCTGGACGGGGGTGGAGCCCCGGAAGTAGACACTGTTGTCTCCGGTCTACTTCCCGCTGGGGCTACATTCTGCCCTTAACTCTTGTATTTCTTGCCTCAAAATTCTCAAATGCTCCATATCAAATGGGGAGCGGGTGGTGGAACATTCTCGGCCTCACTCTGTACTCTCTACCTGATCTAGGGGTGAATTTATCTCCATCTCGGTCAGATCTCGATGCACGGACTCCACACATGTGGCATCCCGACATCTATCGGATCATAGATCTCCGCTACTCCCTTGGCGAGGGTGGTCACGTCTCGAGTGCATGCATTTGTCTTCTTGGTGGCATTCGACAACCGAAAACAAATGATACCTAGATTCACAATACATATCAAAGTACTTAAACTTTTCATCTATAGGATACGCGATTAACTATACTATGAGTGACATACAAAAGGAGTAATTTGGAATCCTATGCTCCATGGTGTCATTTATCATTTACAAATAACATGAGTTCTTTTAAAACTACAGCTCGATACCAACTTTGTCATCCACTTTATAAATTTTGTGTGGCGCTAGAGAATGGGTAGGCTTAAGGCCACCAGAAACCCGTAGCAAGCTTTAAGTCCCAATAATTTCATAGAAAATTCGTGAGACCTATTCGTTTCTATAACTAATGACAAATCCTGGTATTATGATATATGAATCTAAAATATACTAATAATTAACTCAAAATCTCATATCATGATATTATCTCAAATAACATAACAAATAAACCTCCGTGGTCATCCACTAACAAAAAACGACCTCAGGAGTCTCATGAAAATATCAATAAGGTTTCGTAAAAGCAAAATTTGTATCAAACTATTGTTCGAAATTTATGAATTCAACCAAATAATTAACCCAATAACCAAGTTAATTCACCAGCATGGAGTATACGGAAACTTAGACTCTCATTCACCAAATAAAACAAAATAATAATCGCCATGTTTCACATAGAATCAAGTGGTCGAATGCACGGATTCTCCTTTCTCTATCTACTGAAGGAGGAAATCAAGGGGGTGAGATAACTTCGGTGAAGTAAAATATATCCACTTCATACTTGTGAGGCTAGGTACTCAAGGCCGGCTCACAAGGATGGTTATGCTTTCAATCAATCAATCACTTAGTACATAGGTTATCACTGACAAATAAGCGGCAATATGAACAACAATATCAAATGAGATTTTAGAGGTTCGAAACTCGCAGTATAGTTTACCGTTCGGGAATCCGTACATTCCTTTTTACCTTTATACTGGAATCTGTACATTCCAACCAAAGATCGGAGTAGAGCGGGCCGGGTTCCTACGCTGGGTTTACGCCCTCTCTACAGGGAAGGCAGCTTTAGCACGAGAGGGTACCATATTGCACATGGCACGATGACTTCCCGTCGGTTAGGCTTTACGTGATTCATACCATCAATGACATTACTTGATTACAAGTTATAGCTGGTAGGTACTCGACATGCAACAAGAGATAACACGAAATACAATAAGAGTTAGCTAGTGCTCGGCATGAATATTCGTTCGCGTGACTTGTGGCATATGAAAAATTCCAATTCAATGAATGCTCAAGAATAAGGTGCTTAATCATAGTCAAATACTACGATCAAGTCAAACAATGAAAACACCGCTATACATTTCGAAGGTGCAAATGCGATGATATAAAATTTACTCACCTCTCTATTAGTCAATTTCGGCTAGGCTATTCACCACTGACATGTGAGCCTTCCCAACCGTTTGCTCAAAGAGGGAGTACTCAAAAGTTTTAGAAAGAGCTAATGTCAGAAGAATTTCACCTCAATGAAATATTTCTCATAGAGAAATTTGTTCTTCAAACCACTACATCAGAAAGTCGTAGTCCTCTAAGATTCTAAAGATCAAATAGAAATTCAAAGATGAATGAAAGGATTTCATATAGTATTCAATTTATACTAGGGTATCTATTAAGGAAAATTACCTTTTTACCCCTATTTCATTAAATTAATTAATTGGTACTAATTGAATTACCATTATTATCGTCCTTTCATTAAAAAGTAATTAATTAAGTATTACCATTATTATTTCATAGCGTCTTTTCATTAAAGTAATTAATTAATTACTAACTAAATTACCATTATTATTTCATATTGTCTAATTGAATTATCATTATTTCCATAACGTCTAATTCAATTATTATTATTATTTTCATAACGTATGCCTATACAAATTCCTGTCATTATTATTTTCCCTATCTTATACCTATACAAATTCCTGGGTGTTACAGGAATGGTCCCATGAAATCGATCCCCCATACGTCGAAAAGATCAACTACCAAAATCGGGTTTAAAGGCATCGCATGTGGCGGCGAAATTTCCCGACCTTTGGCATTTATGCATTCCCTACTACATGGTATGGGTATCATATGTGAAAAGAGAGAGGGCCGGTGGAACTCGGACTACAGTACCTTCACAGGGAAGCAGTGGCTCACATGCATTCTCATGGCAGTGGTTGATTATTCCCTATTGCTCTACTTCAGGCACACACCTCCTGATTATCTGATAAGCACAGTATTTGTACAAGAAGGGTTCTTCCCAATAATAGGAGTGAATTTTTGTGAAGAAGAATTTCTTGTCTTGTGCTTTCCAATCTACTGGTAACTCCCCTGTAGCCAAGTAATTTGCAATGTGGGCATACCAGGGTACCTTCTCAACCAGGAGCAGTGACTCCTCAAGGAACTCGTCATTGATTGGAGGGTTGTGAGTGTTGTGTGCGATTGTTAATCTCGATAGGTGATCGGCAACAACATTTTCCACACCCTTTTATCCTTGATTTGCAGGTTGAACTCTTGCAGCAGGAGAACCCATCTGATAAGCCTAGCCTTAGCATTTTGTTTGGTGAGCAAGCATTTCAAGGCTGAATGATCTTTGAATATTATTATGTCTGACCCAATGAAATAAGCTCGAAATTTGTCTAAGGTATAGACCACTGTCAATAACTCCTTTTCTATGGTTGTGTAATTCCTTTGTGCCTCATTCAGTGTCTTGCTCGCATAATAGACCACATAAGGCTATCCTCCTTTCCTTTGTCAAAGAACTGCTCCAAGGGCTAGATCGCTTGCATCGCATCTCGAGAAGGGTAGCGCTGGTTAGGGCTCTATTTATTGGTGCATTGGTAAGGCTGAAGCTCCTCGAAGCTCTTTTGGCGGGCTTGCATCCCAAATAAATTTGGCATCTTTTTCGCGGAGTTTGTAGAGAGAGCAGGCGGAGTTTTGAGAAGTCTATGATGAACCTCCCTTAGAATACATGTCCCAAAAGGGTACCTCAGTCTTGACATTTGGCCCAGGGAGGGTAGTTTGTTAAGTCGATTTTTGCCTTATCAACTTGATCCCTTTTTTGAAATAATATGATTGAGTGACATTGCCGTGTTAGTTGGATGGGTTTTCTGCATGTGTGGGATATTTCGGAGTTGATTAGGCATTCTTGAAGCTCCCATCCCATAGGCGTAATGTCATCCCGTATAAACCTCCATAATACGGCTCTACCAAATCCTTGGCGAAAATCACGGGCATACATCGCTGAAATGTGGCGGGGCATTACGGAGCCAAAGGGCATTCCTAACCTGTATGCATATGTGCGAAATGGGCATGTGAAGGTGGTCTTTCTGGTCTTAACGTGATTTCAATTTGAAAGTATCTGAATAGCCATCCGAGGAAAGCGATAGAAGGGGTGACCAGAAATCCTCTCAAGAAGCTAATCCATGAAGGGTAGAGGGAAGTGATCCTTCCTTGTCACTTCATTTAGCCTTTTATAATCAATACATACCCTCCAACCCGTGGTAAGGTGGGTGGGCATCTCCTCTCCTTTTTCATTATGCACCGTGGTTACCCTCGATTTCTTAGGCACCAACTGGGTTGGACTCACCCAGGTGCTATCTGATATGGGGTATATGATACCAGCCTGTAGCAACTTTAGGACTTTTGCCCTAACCACTTCTTGCATATGTGGGTTCAGTCTTCTCTGTGGCTGCCTTACTGACTTTGCCTCCTCCTCTAGGTAGATGTAGTGGGTCGAGCTTCTAGGCTAATAACCGCTTTAGATCGGTAATCTTCAGGAACGCGTTCTCTTTGAGGATGTCTGGTAGGCTACCTTCTGTGAAGTCTTTGGCGAGGATGAAGCCAAACAAGCTGATTATTGCTCCTTCTCTCTTCTAAATAGGCATATTTGCTCCACGGGCCAAGGTTTGGCTCCGATTTCCTGAGGCTCATATTGCGCTGCCGATGTAAGTAGATGGTATTTTTTCTCAATTTTCACACAGAGTTTCATGTCACAGGCTTCTGTTGCCCTTGAATAGTATTAATTCTTGATTAGCATCCTGCATCCCACTGTTGGATTAGCTGTTCCTGCAGAAGTTGTGTGATAGTCACGAGCTTCTTTTAGGCCATCTTGCATTGGCACCATGTGCTTTATCCAAGTGGAAGATGTTGAGTTCTGAGGTCATGTTTAGAAGGGTGGGATTACATAACACCATTTCGGGCAAATTGATAACGTGATTGAAGTGGCCAAGAATGGTCTCCCAAGATGATAAAAATAATTAGCCCCTATCATATGCTGGTTCTATGTCAAGTACAACAAAATCTACTGGATAGTAGAATTTGTCCACTTGTATTAGGACATCTTCCATTGTCCCCTTTGGTATCTTGATTGATCTATCTGCAAGAGACAGTGTGATGAAGGTGGGCTTTAGTTCTCCCAACCCGAGCTGGTTGTACATCGAATAGGGGAGGAGATTCACACTTGCACCCAGTTTAGCAGTGTATTTTCCACACAAGTGCCTCCAATATTAACCGAGATGGTTCGACAACCCGAATCTTTATACTTCACTGGAGTCTTGCATTGGATATAACACTGACTTGTTCAGTCCGGAAGGCCTTCTTGTCAACATTCAGCCATCTTTTCACTGTACACAAGTCCTTCAAAATTTTTGCATAGGTGGGGACTTGTTTGATCATGTCAAGGTGGGGATGTTGACCTTACTATTCTCAAGACTTCTAAAATTTCACTCGATTAATGGCCTTCTTTTAGCTTTCTTAAAGGCTGAGGAAAAGGTGGGGGTGTGCTATTTTTCACTGCATTACGCTTGATCACCACCTCCTCTGGTTCAGTTTCTTTAGCTTCCTGGCCTTGTTCTATTGCTTTAAGTGCTGGTTGCTTGATCTCTTTGCCACTTCTCAATGTGATGATTGACTTAACTTCATCCATCATGTAATTCGCTCATCGGGATGGAGCCCACTTCATGCACCCTCGATTCGCTGTGTCCGGGAGAGGAATTTCCTTTCCCGCACCGTCAATGGGTTGATAGTCTTGAGATTGAATACCGCAGTTGTCATATTTTCGGGAAATTTCAAACATAGGCCGTCATGCTTTCGAAATTTCGATGCAGTTGCTCATTTTCTTATCGAGCGTGCTTCTCTCCACCGCGGTCAATCCTTTGATCGCCTAGGCATTCACTACCTTTGTTCCTCCAGTTACCCACCACCTTGCTCAAGTTCATAATAGCTCTGTCTAACCAGAGATGAAGATGGTGGGTGGTCATGGTCAAGTCGAGGACCCATGCTGTCACAGGCAAAAGAAGAGGCAAGGTGATGAGGCTCTGGGCTTCTCTATGAGAGGTTTATAGTGAATCTCTCCATTTGGGGTTGTGGCTGGTGACTTGTATTGGCCCACTACATTGGCTTGTTCAGCCACAAAGTCCCTTATTGAAGGAACATTCGCACTACTCTCGTGCTCAAGGATCGACAATTGAAGCATGGTTTAGCATGCCCCAATCACTGCTCGTACCTCATGCTGATTCCTCATTTCAAGTTCTTCAAACCTCCTTGCCAAGGTGGACATCTTTGCTTTCGTCTCCATGTCCTCTGAGAGCGAGTACATGCCTCCCATTTGATTTGGTGGTGGCCTCGTCCTATCTGGTCTCCCTGTGGATTCGCTCATCCTAAGCTTTGAGGTTTTGGCCACATAGCACAAGTCCATGGCTTCGTCTGGATTCTTGCTCAGGAAGTCCCCTCCACACATGGTCTCCAATAATTGCTTCATGGCAGAAGACATTCCATCATAGAAGTGGTTGACCAACATCCATGTATCAAAGCCATGGTGTGGGCATGCACGATGGTTTCACATATCTCTCCCAACATTGGTAGAACTTCATTATCATGGGCTACAAATGTATAAATTCGCTTCTTCAACATATCCCGTGTGCATCAAGAACTTTTCAAAACTCGCTGCGCTCGATCAATTCCGATGGTTCGCCTTAGAGGAATTCAAGCCAAATTTCTCGCTTCTGTCTTGAGGGTTAAGGGAAAGGCCTTCAGCTGCCAGCATCCATATCAATTGCACCTCCTCGAAGTCAGGCAACCTCTCAAACCGATGTGTGCGCTTGATTCTCATTCTCCATACCATGGAAGGTCAGAATTGCGGGCACCAAATAAGGCCCGACGACTACATCTTCTGTAGGAGGCATAATGCATGAGGGTGCACTCACCTCAGGGTGTATATATCCTCATTGACATGGTGGCATCAGTTTCGGCATTCCATGTCGACTTTGTTGTTCTGTGGAGGTCTATCCTGACATTATGTAAATCGGGAGCCACACTGTTTATGGAGCACCGGTTCTCTCTGTACGCCTGTAGTGTTCTATCCTGTTGCAAAGTCCTAGGAACACAAACAACAAGAACCAAAACAAGGTTACCAAAAAGTGGTTATAGTCAAGTTGGGAACTTAAAACAAAGAAAAACTGGTATGCATGCGATAAATGATTCATACTGCAGTGAATCAGAATGGGGAATAATGGTAAATAGAAAAGGAATGAGAATTCACTAATACTTGTGATGTGGATCATAAGTTCAGCAACTTCTCACCACATTACGACACCATCCTCTACATCCATGCCATTTGATTCGTGGCTACGTAGGGTTCCTAATCAACAAAATTTATATCCTAATTTCTCCTATCACAGAGTATTAGCTATTGCAAAGATAAATGTTCTAGGGGTTGAACTCAGTGATGTATTTCTTCTATGCAAGTGAGCTACGCTTGATCGAAAATGGTGTTTCACTTTCGATTTGGGGTTTCAGAAACAAGAGGATGATGGTTTGAAAATTGTAATCAGAGAGAAATAAAAAAGTAAAAGAAACTCAAGTTTCGTCATCGCCTAGGGTTCTACAAAAAATCTATAATGTCCGGTCTTTTCCTCACGCTAGAGACAGACCTATAGTCATTTCCTAACCGGATCTATGTTTAAATACAAAGATCAACCCTAAAAGTTTTTCCCCAAGATAACATTTATTAACCATTAATGTTTCAAGCAAAGCAAAACCACCCTCGGGATCTAACTCCGCAAGAGCAAATAAATGGCAACTAAGTTAGCATCGTGATCTAGCAATAAGTATCCATTGAGCCTTGAAAGCTTCAAGGCACCGCGCCACCTGTATGGCCACCGCGTGATTCAAACCTAATGTAGACGCAAACATAAACATAATAAAATGCCTGCTTGGGAACAGGAGGACAAGGTTTACCTCAAAACTTCCACTCTAGTGGCCTCCCTCTTCAAGGATCAGGGGGTTTAGCCGGGCATCCCTTTGAGTCATGGCCCCGCGGTGCCTGGGCCGGTGAGAAAAAGCGAGAAAGGGAGAGAAAATGAGAGAAAATCACACCCGCCGAAAGCCGAAGCTTTGGCACTCACTCACTGATTGATGGATTGATTGATTTTAGCGCAGCTTGACCGAGGCCATATACCGCTTAGAGTAAAGTAAATTATAAAAAAGGATAAACAACAAAATTACATCGAGGGCAATTTTGCATTAAAATCTCAAAAAAGCAAATAAAAGTGGTAAATACAGAATATAGTTTTCTAAATTCTCAGCCGCGAATCACAGTTATGGTACTCCAACATTGCAAAAATTCTTGCAATGCCTACCCTTCAGATGAAGCTCCAATTGCCTTCTGATTTGAAAGCATGCAATAGTTCGACGGATCTTCGGGATTTGAATTCGAGTAGAAGATAATGGTGTAATTACTTGCAAACCAGTAAAACAATCCACAAAATATGATTATAGTATAGTCAGGACCTTAGTATCAATGGGGTTATTTAAGTTTATTAGTACACAAAAAGTGCTCAAAACTTGCAATGAACAGGGCTCAAAACAGCACTATTTGGGCACTAATCACAAAGTCTATTGGTGTAGTAGATGTCTTCTATTGGGACTAAGTTTTTATGTCTAATTTACAAGGCTTTTGCCCTCCAATATCTTTGTGTCGCGACTCTTAGTTCTCAATATAAATGTGAACAAGACTCTCTTCCTTGTGTTGAAATCTTTGTCGATATGGAAAGTCCACACGCACCTTGTTCCCTCCGTGTTCAGCCTTATTTTTTGTGTCGCAACTCAATATCCCGCCACGACATCAAAACTTCTCTTCAACTTGAAGTATGTCGCAACATTGAACTCTTTTTTTGCCAACTGGTCAGTTTACTAAGTCAGCATTACTTGTAGTGATTTTGTTTGTCTATCAGGACCAAAAATCTTATATTTTAGTGTCGTGACATTCATTGTTACCTACCGAGATAAAACTTCTTCATACAATGTCCTCAGATCTTCTTCAAGTTGCAATAATCAAAGGTCACTACAAGAGATTTCCATGTCACGATAGAGATTCTCCTGCCTCTCTTTGTTTCTAGTGTCAAGGGCAGGAGGTTTTATGTCCTCGATTGTGTTCCTCCTGGTTTAACATCGAGCATAAGAAAACCTCGCGTAACATTATCTCTTGTCTCAAATTGACTTGTTACTTTCCTGATGTTCTAATAATAATCGTCTTTGTCGCAGCAGACATGTCTTCTTCATGTCTAGTCCTTGTGTTATAATGTAAGAAATATCACAGACATTTTTCCTTAGCCATTTGCTTAGACATTTGTCGTGACACACTAAACTCTATCGCGACATAGACTGTTGCAATTGCTATTTTTCTCTTCTTTCTTGCTTGATTTTTCTCCTTTTTGAATTAAAACCTGCAAAACACAAAGTTGGTGAATAATCCATACTTGGGTATTAAAAACATATCTAAATATAACAAAATAAGCTAGAAAAATGGATTAAAAGAGATGAGTTTAAGACTCCACCACCCCCAAAACTTAAAGCTATCATCCCAAAATGTAAAGAAAATTTGTTTAATCCTCAACAATTCAACTTATTTATAGGACATTTTTCTGTTTCTTACATTGCAACTTTTTTAATCACTTCCAAATTGAAAATAGTTAGTTGCAACCGGTTTCAAATTTATTTTCAATTCAAACTCCAGGAAAATTTTCTTAATTATATCACAAACAAACTAATGATTCCCCTAAATGTAAAACACTATCCAATTAATCCTGATCTATGAGGATGGTCTTATTTCCTTTCTCCTCACAATTGAAATAATCTTTTCGGATCCATATAGTTACTGTGATATATCATTTTAAGTCCCATAGGTTATTTTTCACATACCCCCAATTAATGTACAAATACAAACTTCAAGATCATCAGTCTTTTAGGCTTGTAAAGTTTGCTTTAAGGTGGATAATTGGAGAATTTAGGCCAAAATCATTCAGATTCCAACTCTTTCACTTTTTGCATCTTGTTCTATCCTTCAGAATTTTCTTTCTTTCTTACCTGATGTCAAAAAAGAAATTTTCCCCAAACTTGCTACCATGTCCATCGTATACTTCATCTGGTAATTTCTATTTACCAAATGTCATTCTAACTGTCAACTCTATATAGAAGCCTCTTGCTTTTCTTTTCACTACAAAGATTTTGTAATAAGATAAATGTTTTTGCCTTAGCTTTCTACCATTCTTAGAGAACTTCTCAAGTTAGCATCTCCAGCACCCACAGACAGGGTACTAGGTGTCAAAACACCCTATGAACTAATTACCTGTTTAAGAGAGTAATATTACAAGACAAAACTTATCTGATTTGACAATGCACCAATTTCTTCTTTGCATTCTTTCTTTCCTTAATTTGTTCTTTTCTTTTCTTCATCCTTCACTCTTGTTTTTCTCCTTCAAATCACCATAACATTCCCATCTGTCATTTTCTGACTATGTTATTTTCCAAACTCCGGCACAATGTAGTTCTTAACAGAGGATTAGAATAAAAAGAAGGGCTTTTGAGGTTTCTAATTAAGGTTCAATGAAGAAATTAGGGTACTCAGCCTAATTCCTGAATCAGAGTATGTCAGGTATATTATGAGGGTAGTGGCTTGAAAGGCTCAACTTCCAAGGATGTCTATACTACTTCATAGTAGTATTGCCTTCAAGATTTCCCTACTTGACTAATAATCTAATAACAAGTTCTAGGACATTAGATTATTTCGGATCATGAATGGACCAAAAGACGTCCCTAATTTTTCTCACAACTTGTTAAGGATTAGCTTGATCAAGTTACTGTTTTTTCAAGATTTTACTGACCTTACTGCTTACGCCAGTTGTCTCAAAAGTCTTATTTGTGTTTCGCTGAGTACATCTTCCTAAATCTGATCATTACTTCAATGCGCTAGCTTGCAACTTTCTTTTCCAATTG